>CM055269.1:100530985-101130985 GCA_029237695.1 Conchocele bisecta | reverse complement strand
ATATGTGTGACACTGACTCACACAGTGCATGCATTTCTACATGTAATCAACAAATTACCCGTGTCCAGTTCAAATAAATATAATATGTCATTCAGTAGTTGTATCAGATACATCCATATCTGACCGGGCATACCATTAATAATCGACAGTACATGTGTTCTGCTGACTCTGAAACGTGATTTCTGAGTTTATGAGGTAATCTAAGTAAAATTTAAAAAATGGTCGAACTACTCCATTTTATTGGAATGTAAAAATAAAAACATTGTTAATTGCTTCTGTTGTTGCTGTTTCATGTCATATGCCAATTTATATTACAGTATAAGGTTCACTAGTTGGCAATAAATATATCCACATGTATTCAATGGCGTCGGAATATTGAGATAAAATTTATATTCTACATGAGATTATTTTTAAAAATTAATAATATTCAACATTAGGCTTGCAAATCCGTTATTTTAGATGTCAAAACACATAAAGGGAAAGTAGTCATCATACAAATATAAGCCCCGAGCGGGATTTGAACCCGCGCGGCACATACCGGAGCTGTAAACAATAACTAAGTTGTAACTTATGACGGACTTGTTATGACCGTCTTAAGTTTGTGTTGTGAAACCAAATAAGCAATGACTTAAGTCGGTCATAACTTTTGTCATAAGTTATAACTTAAGTTCGAACTTATGAACAAACTAAGATTTGTTAGTGAAACGGGCCCCTGGAATGGACTGTGATATGCTAATGTTCCGACCAACCCAATGGTCACAAAACGATTTTCAGATTCGTCCATTTATGAAAAGGGGGTGTTTTTGTTCTCAAAAATATTAAAATTACTTTAAAAAAGTGCAGATCCTGATGAGACGGCTCGTTACGAGCCGGCTCATCTGGATCTGCACTTTTTGCATAAACCGATATAGCGGGATTTCGGGTTCAAAGGGTTAAGCCGGGGAAATAACTTTAGGTCATTTAGGTAGATATTTCAACTTTACTATACATATATAGGTAAACATTAATATTCGACACTAGTCGTCAATGTTAGAGCCGAATATTGTGCAAAGACGACTATCGTCCACGTGTATGATTAAGCCGGGAAGACCGGCTTAATCATACACGTGAACGATAGTCGTCGATGAACAATAGTCGGCTCTACATACCCACATGCTCCCATGTGCCCGAGGTCAATGTCAAATAACTATGATTTCACATTCATCAGATGTGTGCGCGGTTCTCCATTCTCCTATGACTTGTTTACTGAAATAACGATGGGCTTAAAATTCCATGTGACTGTTTATGATCCAACCACAGCGATGGGATACATGCCATTGGCGGCGTTCTTGTTTGATGAAATTTCCAAAAGCATGCGTTATATTCAATTACATGCTTGGCATAATTTGGCATTTTCGCTACACATGTGCCATAAGAAAACCGTGCGCAATTTCAGTTTTTTTTCACAACAAAAAATAAAGAAATTTCTAAAATGTTCCTTACTGATACATGTATAGCGAAAATGGCAAATTATACCAAGCCAAATTGAATATAGTGCATGCTTTTGGAAATGTGGTCATATCATTATCATGTACTGTGCATGAAGCGAAAACACACATATGGGCTATCTGAGACAAAGCCACCTTCAGGATGCATACCTTAACGGTGCATGCTACTGGGGCCCGTTTTACTAAACGTCGTACGACTAAAATGTTCGTAAATGCAAATTTATGATCGTCCGGAAATTTCAATTGATGATTTTACATTTATTGAGTATAGGCTGCATAAGCAGCCTATGCTCAATCAATGTAAATCCATCAATTGTTTGCAAGAAACCCGTGTTAATGTGAAATTTACAGACTATCATAATTTTGAACTTACGAACATTTTAGTCGTACGAAGTTTAGTGAAACGGCCCCCTGGTGTTCACACATTGGGGCCGGGTGATCCAGTGTAGTAAGGGTACCTGGTACCGGATCACAGAGCTCCAGATAAGTGTTGTATCTAAAGAGTATTTTACCCCCAGTATTCGAATTCAATGCGTATTTTACTTTTACAAATGAGTTTCTTCCTTATTAAATAGGAGCAAATGATAACAAAAAAATCACTTATTTGAGCTGCAGCTCAACTAAGTAAATTTTCAACTTTATTACAGTATTTTCACTACTCAATTTTATAACAGTATTTTCACTACTCAATTTGAAAATCAATGCGTATTTCAACATTGCTGGGAGTATTTTGTACTCCCACATATGATAATCAATGCGTGTTCCGCTAAAATAAGTGCGTAAAATACGCCAATACGCAGCTTATCTGGAGCTCTGGCCGATCAGGACAATGTCCTTCAATTTCAAGTTTTTATTTTATATTTGTAATATCAGTGCCGACTGTACAGCGCTGCCCACATACAGGTGTGCTTCAGTTTGTATATGAACTTTCTTTTGAAAGTGAAAAGTGAAAGGGTTTAACGTCCCAGTAACAGCTATGGTCATATAGAGACGGGACCACAGTTTAAAGTCTCATCCGACAGACCAGTGGAATGGACATACTATGAAAGTACTTTTGGCGCTAGGCGATGGTTGAACCCGCAACCTCCGGATTGGAAGTCATGTGTTCTAGCCCCTATGACACAGACCATCCCACCTTTCTGTTGAACAGACATGAAACATCAATCAATCAATCAATATCAGGGGCATATTTACATGTTGATTGTGGATGCTGTCAAATATATGGGCGTGACTACAACTGCTCACTTTTCGTATGGCCGTTTTTCGTCGATACAGATTCGAAAATCAGTCGCATTTTCCATAAATTACGTCGAAATTGTACGTGAAATTCCGCATGAGCTCTAAACCAAGGTGCATGATCACGTGGTTACAACAACAACAACAACAATTACTGAAATTTCCAGAAATGCCTTCGATCCAAAGTACGTATTCTGTTATATTATCCATATTATGTAATGGATTTTGATGAAATATGGCGCATCTAACGTGTCTTGTTAAGCTGCATTTGGCGGTCTCAGTACTTTGGCCCAAAACGTCTGTCGTTTACTGACACGGATATTCGAGTCTTCGCATAAACGACATAAGTATGTGCCGAAGTCCCGAGACCACCAAATGTAGCTCACGAAGACGAATTTGCTGCGCGATATTTCATCAAAATCAAATGCAAATTAAGGAAACTATCAAATAATACTTACTTTGGAGTGGGCGCGCTTTCAACACGTTCAGCCATTGTTGTTGTTGTCGTAACCACGTGAGCATGTACCTTGTAAACTGTGTGTGTAAATTGGTTGCACATTAGCCGTCATTTATGGAAAATAATTATTTTCTGTTCGAAATTGGCGCAAACGGCCATTCAATAAGGGAGGTATGCCACAAGCCGGGTCGATTTAGTTCGTCCTATCTTTAGACAGTCATAATTATTATAAATGCATACAATGGGTTTTCTCAATTTTTAACACGGTGTATTAAATCCATAATTAACTAGTGCAATACATATGCAACTGAGAAGACATATGAGACACGCCATGTGATTTTGTACCTTCGGACATCTGCGTAATTTTATTAAATACGTTTACACAATTTACAATATTTTTCAAAAATAAAATCAAAAGTTGACAAAATTCTCAGAGTACATGCGGAATACAATACAATACGTCCGTCTATCTGCCTGTTTATGTTTATTCCCGCGGTCTCGGTAGAGACGGAGGCATATACTGTTTGGACTGTGTGTCCGTGTGTCCGGTACATTAAGAAGTTCGCCTGAGTTCCTCAAATATGTCACAACTTCTATATTCCTTTAGTTAACTTTAATATGTTAACACAGTATACCTGTGAAAAAATACCACACACCCATGCTGTCCTTAATATGACATTGATATGACCTTTCGCCAGACCGGACAAGTGGGTTTCCTCCGGGTACTCAGGTTTCCTCCCACATGAAGGATCAGCCTTACGCCCCCATCTGTGCCAACGAATGCATGTGTATAACTACAATCGCGCTTGTTTGTAATCGTTGTAAAATAATTAATGTTTAAACTAATATGACCTTTACCTTTTGACTCACATCTTTGAACCTTTTCCCCGCATTAAAAAATTTGCCAGAGTTTCTCAATTCCGTCATAACTTCTATACTCCTTGATGGGTTACTTAAATATTTCAACACATCATACTTGTGGACAAATGCCACATACACATCCATGCTGCCCTTAATATGACCTTAACCTTTTTACCTCCACAACCAAGGATTGTTTTAATATTTCAATACATCATACGTGTGCACAAATGTCACACAATCATGATGCCCTTAATATGACCTTCACCGTTTGACATTCACAACTGTGCTTTAAATACTTATCACATTTGCTTAATTAACTTGCCACAGTTTGTTCCAGTCTGCTACCGGGGGCATTCGTGTGCAGACGGACCACCTTTTCTTGTTTTGAAAGTTTTTGCACGAGTTGCTCAAATAACCTATAATTTCTGTTTGTCTTCAGCTAATATCTTCATATTGCACGCATGCATTACTTGATTAATACATCCTTCCACATTACTACCCTCGCTACTGATCGTACGTCCGTCCGTCTATCTGTTTATTTTCAAATCAAATATAGGGGCCCTAAGTGCGTCGACAGACCATATTTTCTAGTTAGCTTAGATACTACCAGAATATGTGGCTGTGCATGGAGAAATAGGTATTACGTGTATGCGAACAGTGTAATATTGAAATGAAAATTTCTGATGTATTTCTTGTGATCCGTAATGTCTTGATTTTGTTGCCAAAATAAGAAACCATAGCGGGCAATGTGTCACATTGAGGGAATACGTTACATGCTGCTAGTTTTACGTTCTCGACGTTCTCGACAGTGATAGATCATACCTTTGTATAGAACATTCAATAAGTAATCAAACCCGAATTTGGGGTCTCAAAACCCGAGTTTGAGGAAATATTGTGCATCTGGCGTTTAGGTTCGGCTTTGACAATGCAAACGGTAGTTTCCCGAAGTTAGCCTAGATTCATGTAGAACCGGCGTCCATTAGACACAACAATTGAAACAGTTTCCATCCTGTCTCGAGCGTGTCTGCCCACTGAAGGCAATCTCCCATGAAAGACTCAAACGTGATTTGGCAGTGTCTTCTGTTGTGTCGCTTGACCAAACATTGTGCTATTTCGTAACGTCTTCTACGCATGCGCTCAGTATTATGAAAGTATCTTCTGTTCGCTCGCGTTTTGATGAATGCTTCTTGCTCTTGTGTGGTCGTATCTGTTGAGACAAGGTCCGTCGCGATAACATTCCATGCAGCTTCTCCATCAATCGTCAGCTCAAACTCCGGCAAGGATGCGTCAACGCGTTCAGACAACACATCTATAAATGTTGCATGGGTATCACCAAGACATTCGTTCAGAAATGGCCGTATATGCCACGCCTCTTCCTCTGGCATTTCGGTATCGAACTCCTCCCAGTTGGTCGTCCAGTTCCGTAACGGTTCGGGATTGGACATAATTTGTTCCGGTAATTTGAATTCGGCGTCGTTCGGGTTTCCGGACATTGATGAAGGTATTTGATTTTGAAGTTCCATATTTGAACAATTGGCAAGCCATCTTGTTAACTGTGCATGGAAATCGTGCAGTCTCTCTGTTAACTTCTGATACGATTCCAGCTCAGATATCACGAGTTCGACACCGTGTTTTAGCCGTTTGATTTGCTCACTGCGTGGAAGATCAACACGGATGCCCTGTCGTACTACCGCGAGAATCTTTGCTAGATCCTTTCTGGAGACACGGAGTACTTTCAGGGTGTACATTGGGTCGCAATGATGCAGGAATGTCGTCGGGTTATGCCGATTGTTTTCGCGCCAGCGTTTCGTACATTCTGTCTTTCGTTCTTCTACAATGGGCATTATCAATGAAGCATTGTACACTTTTCTTCCATAAATAAACCACTCATTCCACCCAACGCGTTTGTTGTGATCGACTACGTCATCGGCTGTGTAACTTTCCACAGCTTTTGTCTCACCAGTCTCGGGCATGTTTAGTGGAATTGTGTCCAGACCCGGCAACTCTACACTGTCATCTGAGTCTGAATCTAAGAAGTCATCATCTTCAGATTTATCGTCGCTGTCGATGTTTGTATCCTTTGATTGGTCAACAGCAGGAAATGGCGTGTCATCATTCACAAGTTCATTGTCTCGTGTATGCCCCGTATCACCGTTATATGTTTGCAACGCAGCACTGTTACATGGGTGAACTATGTCAGTGCTATATTTTTAACATCTTTCCACTGTACTAGTTCCACTTGCCTCGTTAGACGTTGTATATCTGTTAGGCATGTATCTGGTTCCCTGAGGGTTTCCGTGTCCGTTCGGACCCCTTTGGTCCAGTTCATCGACGGACATTGTACACGCTGCATGGACACGCTGCATGGAGGCTGGTTTCCGGCGGGCTGGAGTCTGAAAAATGAAAGTCGTAAAGCTTGAATGTAATGTATGGAAGTATCTAGGTGCCAGATGCTGAACTATTTATATGTCAAAATTACGAGAAAGTAACCCCTTGGGGTTAGTAACTCTTAAGTAGGAGATACTAAGTCATAATTATGTGATAATAAATCCTAATTAGGAGATAGTAACTCATAATTAGGAGATACTAGAATCATACTTTATAATGTGTCGAAAATATAATTTTTTCAGAGGTCACATTTAATTAGCATAACTCATTTGCACATGCAAATAGCCTGATGCCACTGCGTGTCACTATCATTAAAATACATATTAATAAATGATTATATCTGTATAGCTTGTAATTTTTAGAACTGGTGTAATAGTGACACAATTATGCACTTATTTAATTCCTACATTATGAAGAACATGTTGTGCCTACTGAGTGGAGATGTACCTTTAAAAGTAGCACATCCATTAAAATATTACCAACATCGCCTATCGGGGTAAATGTTATTCTAATTTCCAATTTCGCACTTACGAACTTCTTTGTCGTACGTAGTTAAGTGAACCGGGTTCCTGATATGATAAACTTGATATCAAGGAACACTAACCGGCTTTATTTTACAACCATTACAAATAATCGCGAGGGCACTTATACAAATGCTTTCATTGGCACAGACGAAGGCGTAAGGACGGTCGTAATGACCGTCCTTACGCCTTCATTGCTCTCGCGATGTGGGAGGAAACCGGAGTACCCGGAGGAAACCCACTAACCGGACAACCTGAGTCCAGAAGCCGATTTCATCAAAATTGCAAAGTATACTTTTCTAGCAAAGTATACTCATACTTTGAGGGAGTAATCACTTATTTCCGCCGAAATGCATTATTTCATATAGAACTAACAACTGCATATATTTGATGATTACAAGTATGCAGACTTATTATACTGAATGTATTACATTATCACAGCCAAAATGGCTGTGATAATGTAATAAATTCAGTATAATAAAAATTAATACATTTATCTTTAAATTGAAAATTTCTCCCTCAAAGTATATTTTGCTAGATAAGTATACTTTGCAATGTTGGTGAAATAGGCTACAGATAACTACTGTTCGTTTCACGAAACCTGCCCAAATTGTACAGGCATATAAAGAATGCAAAAACAGTATTTGTTTCGATAATGTTAAATTTTATCAAAATTTAAGAATGAGCCTTCTTTCTATTTTGTGAAATTTGGTCCAATATTGATTTTATTACGAAAACAAAACAAAACCAGAAGTCTATGGGTATTTAACATGGGGAAATGTTTCTGATATCAGAAAAAAGTGGACCGATTTTCGAAATATAGCTTAGTTCTTAGTTATATAATGCTTGACTCCCATCACCCTACAGCTCCTCTACCTCCTTCCCAATTCCCATAGACAAATAAATTTTTCGAAATAAAATCAATATTGGACCAAATTTCACGAAATAAAAAGAAGGCTCATTCTTATTTTTTTATAGATATTATCGAAAAACTATTGTTTATATGGTCGTAAAATGTGGGCAGGTTTCGTGAAACATACAGTAATGTGTTGTGCGTGATACCTGTACAGTGAATGAATATGAAACATGGTTATATTAGTGCACTTGCAACGTACATATGAAATGTGAATAAGAAGCTTTAGCTTACCTGGCCGTTTACATATACACGTACATGTATATGTTACTTCCTATTCCTGGCTGTTTGCACAATACGTTTTACAATAATGTTTCATCTGTATAATTACTAGAATTAGTCTCAGAAACTAGTAACTCCCAAATGTTCAAACATCACTTATAATCAGCTTGAAACAATACAAGTTTTACAATAATGTTTCATCGTTGTAATTAGTAGATATCTCTCAACTGTTCAAACACCACTTGTATCAGCTATACATTATTTCGTAATTACAACTAGTTCAAAATGTATTTATGTGTGCGTTTGAAAGAATAGGAACATTTTTTAAGTTGCTCGTCTTATACTAATCGCCGGCGTAAGCATGACTGTGTCGATGGCGAGATAGTGCGATATTATTCATTCATACATGATTTATATACAACTCCGCCGGTCGACCCATATATCTATATGTATTGTTGAGCTCAGTGGACCTGTCATTTTGAACTTATGAATCATGTATTAGTTTGAAATCGTTGTTGCCCACATATAAATATAAACACACCGGTGTACAGAACAACAATGTGTATACGCCCGTTTGAAAACACGGGACGTATTATGTATTCACACGGGGGCCGTTTCACTAAACTTCGTACGACTATTTATATTCGTAAGTGCAAAAGTATGATAGTCTGTAAATTTCACATTAACAATGTGTTCTTGTAAACAAGTATTGGCTTTACATTTATTGAGCATAGGCTGCATATGCTCAATACATATAAATCCATCAATTGAAATTTCCTGACGATCATAATATACACTTACGAACATTTTAGTCGTACGAAGTTTAGTGAAACGGGCCCATTGTGCGGGCGTGCGGGCACAGATTCCCATGCAATAACTAGCATAACTCGGCATATAATTTATGTTAATCACGACAAGGGGAAGAAGTCTATTGATAATTGCAAAAAAATCCGACGGTTTATCTCCCCTTGGCGGCCATTTGTCGCCCGCTTGCGGACAGCGCGATATAGTGGGCGTATTGGCGTACGTCCGGGTTAAAGTGTTTTGTGAAACTGTTTTCGGTAGGTTCTATGAGTTCCCACTGCGTTCTGGCTTTTTTCATGGACGTAGCTCTGGTGTGACGGGGGTATAACGTTTTCGCGTTTAGGTCCATTTCTCTGTTACTGTACTGTACCTCCTTCAACCACCATACTTGCACAACGTCACAACCAACTGGTATCCACCACATACTACTATCCAACATGTGACCTTTTTTGACCATGTGCTATTTTTTCCATGTAATTGACTTAGCAATGTTCAACGTTAAGTTTTCGCGTTTAGATCAGTTTCTCGCTGACTGTACCACATAGTACCACCATCCTTACACAACTTCATAACCAACGGGTGCCACCACATACTACTATCCAACATGTGACCTTTTTTGACCATGTGCTATTTTTTCCATGTAATTGACTTAGCAATGTTCAACGTTAAGTTTTCGCGTTTAGATCAGTTTCTCGCTGACTGTACCACCTAGTACCACCATCCTTACACAACTTCATAACCAACGGGTGCCACCACTTTTTTACCTTGACCTATTTTTTTCCGCTTCACTGACTTAATCACGATAAATTGGACAGCACTCATCAGACAGCACAGATGTTCACTCGTAGCTTGTACTAATGCATGTATGTCAGCCTGCAAATGCATGTAGGTTTTCTCATACACTGGCTTCTTTTGCCATTTTAAGCCACTGACAGATGTCAAATCCAATCGTGGTCATGATAACCTTAACCGCCAATTATGTGTTATCAAATTGTCTATGCCTTGAAGAAACACCCGGCCTTCGTGGCTTTGCCTCGTCTCGTGTTTGTTTCTTATTTGCTAAAAGCCCGACAAATCGTAAAGTTGGCATTTTAACTGATTTCACGTAGTCTAGACTAACATGCCATGTCTCTATAACGTTGTTTACTTTTATTATCCGAAAGGCAAGAGGGGATATAGTGTTAGTTAATGTGCGTTACTAACACCTTTCATTTTTCAATAACTCGTGAACCGATTTTGATAATATTGGGCCACAATGTTTGTCTAGGTATGTTGCTTTGTTTTGCATACGACCCACGTGCGACCGCCCAATGTCAATGTCACTGAGAACTTTATGTTTGTATTAAGGCTGCCAGCGAGGGGGTTAGCTTCGTTTAACGATGCCAGTTCTTGGTGGGTTTTTTGTATTGATTTTACATTTTCCTTTTTCTGTTATCGTCGTGCTATCTGGGCATGGGGAGGGTAGCTGGAATGATTGGGCCATAGAGCTATGTCTACACGTAGTCATAACATTCACAGTGTGTGATACCAGGCTGATAACATGAACAATACTATACTTATCGGAGCAGACTGGATTCAAATGGGAAAAGGACATTCGCCAATAAATATGGCTGTGACTAGAGAAATGGGGCTTATGTTATGTCTAACCAGTGTAGCTCCTCATCCAATAGTACATGTTTCTCATTTCTATAGTTTTATCATTGTATACATGTTACTCATCTCTATTGCTCATCATAGTTTTATTGTTACCCTAATCATCTGATTGCCTACCACATCTAATATACTAGCTTACTATTAGTTTTATTTCTTCATCTACATTGCTTGGCCCTAAATGATACTCTTTTGTGTTGATGGGCCGTTAAGCACCATTTCATTCCTCATCAAATAGCACACTCCGTAGCATGATAGTGATCTGTCTTGCTAATTAGAAGCATGCTGCGTGTTTCATTGATGAACTGGCGAACAGTGCAGATCCTGATCAGACTGTGCGGATGCACAGTCTGATCTGGATCTACACTGCTCGCAAAACCCATAAGCCCCATTTCTCCAGTAACAGCCACAGATATGAAACAACTCGGTGGAAAAAACACACGCAAAGAAAGAACACAGATTGGAAGGTTAACAAAACTAGACTACATGTGTATACATACTGTAGTTTCGAAATGATAACACCGGTCATATCTAAATTAAGCACGCACCTATGACGCTAATATACACCGTGTAGCGGAAGAAACCCACGGGTGAAATACGCATCATATTATTTAGATATGCGCATAGTATCAGCGGGCCCATCGATTTCTGCAACCATTCGTTACTTAATATGTTTGTATATACACTGTATATTATAAAGGATACTTTACATATTTATTTCATAATGTGGCTATACTGCAAGTTGATTATTGATTTTAATTTAGCAATTTAATATTGATATTAATTTAGCAATTCGTTCCCTCGAATTAACAATTCGTTCCCACGATGTAACAATTCGTTCCCTCGAATTAACAATTCGTTCCCACGAAATGACAATTCGTTCCCTCAATTTAACAATTCATTCCCTCGAATTAACAATTCGTTCCCGTTGAATTAACAATTCGGTCCCATCGAATTTACAATTTCAGTTTCCCTACAATTTAACAATTCGTTCCCTCGAATTAACAATTCGTTCCCTCGAATTAACAATTCGTTCCCTCGAATTAACAATTCGTTCCCACGATATAACAATTCGTTCCCACGAATTAACAATTCCCGTGGGAACGAATTGTTATTTCGTAGGAACGAATTGTTAAATTGAGGGAACGAATTATTATTTCGTGGGAACGAATTGATAAAAAAAAGAATTCTACTTCCACTGCGGGGCTCCGTATTACGTAGCTGAACATGCATACATACATAACACGATGGTAGGATACATGAACAAGATTAGAAAACAAGCTTTCTAAAAGCTTATATGAATTCTGATCCAGTAGCCGATTTCACCAACATTGCAAAGTATACTTTTCTAGCAAAGTATACTTTGAGGGAGTGATCATTTATTTTCCCCAAAATGCATTATTTCATATCAAAGTATGCAGAATTATTATACTGAATTTATTACATTATCACAGCCAAAATGGCTGTGATAATGTAATACATTCAGTATAATAAAAATTAATAAATTTATCCTAAAATTTAAAATTTCTCCGTCAAAGTATACTTTGCTAGGAAAGTATACTTTGCAATGTTGGTGAAATAGGCTACAGACGTTGATAATTGATAAGCATACACCCGTCATTTTGCTGGTTTTAGTATAACACATTAATAAGGTTAATATTACCATGAATACCACATACTACGTATTGGTATGTACTGTGTATTGACGTATGAAACTCAAACAACCATTACGTGAATAATTGGGGAATTTTTCATTCAATTCGGTTGATTTGCCATATTATAGTTTTCGTACGCGTATCACAAAATAAAACCACGGTGGGCATAGTACGTCACGCGTACCTGCTTTTTAGACTCGTCTCCAGTTACATTTTCTTAAGTATCTCAGCAACTGGTGTGGCAATTTTTGTCGCGCCCGCTTGCGGACAGCGCGATATAGTCGGCACATTGGTGTACGTACGTCCGTATATAAATGCTTCAGAGGTTTAAAGTTTTTTGTTAAAGTTTTATAGGTATACTAACAAATCCTCGTCGGGCGCGGCATGCGGGCCGCGGCCATCATGTTATACGATAAGTGCAGAAAATGGCATACTAGCATCTGCCGATGACGACATCCTACTAGCTGTAGTCGTCTCAAAGTTGTTTCGAGAAAACTTACATTTATGTAAGTTTTCTCGAAATAACTCGGAAACGGTTACAACTTTGAGGAGATAATCATCAGCAGACAATGCCATGTTTAGTAGTTTCTGGGGTATCTGTGCTTCACCGCACCAAAGTAGCTCATGCAGCTGCTGAGCTATTAAGACAATATTAATGAACGGCGACTAACTATCAGGTGCACGTAAATACAGTCATGATTATTTTTTTTGTATCAAGTTCACACAATTGGACCTTATACAAGTGTAATATTGTTACAAAATGATACTGTAACATGTAAAATGTGGACTAAGTATATAGTATTTGGTAATAGTTTGCGGAAAATCATTTTAAAGGTACATGTCCACTCAGTAGACACAAACTGTTCTTTATATCAGAGGCATCATCTGAGACGTTTGCTAGTAAAATAAACAGTCATTCATCATTACCCCACGTATTGATTGGCATTAGTATACATTTTATATCAGACGTACATTTCCACACTGATATCAGGGGCGATAACCGTGTTAACGGACACTACTATTTATTATCTGTATTTGTTTTTTGATGTGCAATGATCGTACTTTATAATCTGTCGAAATATTATTGTTTCAGGTGACGCATTTAATTAGTATAAGTAATTACAAAATACCATATTTGCATATAAAAATAGCATGATGCCACCCAGAGTCAATATCAGTAAAATAAATATTACTAAATGATTATATCTGTATAACTGGCACTCGTAATTTTTAGAACTTGTAGAATATTAACACAATTATACACTTACATGTATTTAATTCCTATAAATAACGTTTTGTGCCTACTGTGTGGGCATGTACCTTTAAGAAAATATTAATTGAACGGCGGCTAACAAGCAGGTGCACGCGGCGTACCGTAAATACAGTCATGATTATTTTTGTATCAAGTTCACACAATTGGACCTTATACAAGTGTAATATTGATACAACATGATACTGTAACATTTAAAATGTGGAATAAGTATATAGTAGTTGGCAACATTTTGAGGAAAATCATTTTAACCCTTAGACTGCTACTCACAACAATTGTCAACTGCTGTTGCTTTTATATATTGCCTTATTTCTCAATAAAAACATGGTTTGACAGCACTTCAGAATCATTTCCTGTGGAAATGATTCTGAAGTGCTGTCAAAGCATGTTTTAAATTATTCTAAAGTGCTGTCACAGCATGTTTTTGATGATACAAATTGAAAATAAAAATAAACAGGAGACGACAAAAATATAAGAATAGCGGCCTAAGGGTTAAAAGCTGCGACAGGTTATTGATTACGGCCGGCTGACCAAGGGATTGCACTGATCGGAAGAGACGTAAGATGGATGTTGCCAGAATATGGCCCGTGTTTATTTACTGGCTTGTTAAGTACTATGCCCGTGGTGATGTGGCGTCATGCTGTTCGCTAATCGGTCAAGCCGTCTGGAACGTATATATTTTGATATGAACTCAAGAAGCAAAATTCCAATATTAAAGGTACATGCCCTCTCAGTAGGCACAAACTGTTCTTTATAGGAATTAAATCAGTGTATAATTGTGTCACTATTCCACCAGTTCTAACAATTACGAGTGCCCGCTATACAGATATAATCATGTAGTAATATTTAATTACATAATTAATACTGTGCATAAGCGAAAAATAAATATCATTTTTGACGTGTTTTCCCAAAGGTATTATCTGTCTGTTTGACCTTTCATTGGAATAAAACATTTGGACCGTACAGTTGTATGGCTTTCGTAGTTTAATATCACAGTTAATTATACATGATAATACGCTAGTGTTCTAATATTCAGATGAGAACATTGCCGAAAACATGCTGGGTGATCAGTATGGCTTCAATGTATGATTTCTTGCATTATGTAATAAATATTATCTAATGGCTGTGATGATTTAATATATTTAGGGCCCCGCCATATAGGTTTCACCCTGTCTGTCTTTCGCCCTGTCTGTCCGTCCGTACATTTTTTGGAAGTTTTTTTTTTGCAAGAGTCTCACATTACCTATATGGACCCTAAGTGCGTCGACAGGCCACATTTCTAGACTAGTTAAACTCGTTAACTTGATCTCATAAGAAACGATGATATGTTAAAACTCGTTGAATACATATCATGCTAAATCACCAATCAAGTTAGATCATAAAACTCGTTAACGGATTTCAAAAGAAACTCGGCATCGCCGAGTTTCTTATGAAATCGGTAAACGAGTTTAATAAATATCATATCAAGCCATCACTCATGCAAGATCCTCTATGTATTTATTCAGCAGGGGAATTATAAGTGTGCATATGTAAAGCATATTCTACGTATACAACACTACATAATCATGATTTGTTGTTCGTCGTCACATTTACATGGTGTGTGTATGAACTCACTTTTCTCGGAATTTCGCGCACGTAACACGGGTAACGTCCAAAGAAATGCACTCAATTACTGAGTGCAACACGTTGCAATATCAATGCAAACAATTATAGTTATATAGTAGACGGTTATGCCATATCAAAATGGGTATTACTGCATTTGTGACCAACGTAGACACTGATCAGCCTGATTAAATTGTCCACATTGTCCGCCATTGGCGGTGAAATATTCCTGATAAACACATTGTTCTAAGACTGTGTACAATGGTCACGACATTAGGAGCAGCTCTTGGTGATAATAAATAGCACGAATAACGGAGTACAAGTAGCCCGAAAACAAGAGTAACTGCTTAAATGTGGCTATGACTGGAGAAATGGGTTTATGGGATTTGTGACCAGTTCAGCGCCTGATCAAATAAAACACTCATGTTGCCTGATAACTATATTGCTCGTTAGAAGCAGGATGGGTTTGTACAACTTTGTTTTCATCATCATATAACATTAATGTTACTTGATGGATTTCTTCAATGTTTGGACACTTGCTACATGTAAGCATTTGGAACACACTCATGCCGCCATTAACATGACCTTGACCTTTTAGACCTTCACATGATGTGGAAACACTTTTTTTTATGTCAAAACATTTTTCAACCTTGAACTTTTTCGTTCTTTTACACTTCTCTGGCGGTTTTTGTAATGCTTACTTTTGCACATGCACATGCCCATTATCATGTTACGGTCACTGCTTCCGTGGCGGATTTTTTTTTATGAAAGTGTCTAATGGGTAAACGACGTAACTATCAACGAATTCCTCATGTAAAATGTTGGTAATTCCTACTAAATTCGACATGTAAATTAGCACGAAAACAGGAGCACCACGAAAACACGACCAGTACCAAAATAGGAATAACTACTTACATTTGTATCATTATGTTCCAACCCTTATTTTCCACAGTTTGTATTCAGCATATTAATATTTGAATTTGATAATATTGCCCCAATTTCAATGTCAGACTGACGTTTGTAGCCATACACTTTTGTGGTTATATTGGTGGCCATCTTGAATTTGCGAGAAAACGGACCACCATAGTGTTCTAAGAATGTTTCTTTCGGAATAAACGTACAATTCTGCATAGTAATCTCCTATCAAATCTTTCGGTATTTCAGCCTCACGGTTCGGAGACGTCGCCAGACCCTGTTTAATGCTGAAACTCGGGTGGGTGATCCAATGGAGCTCGCAAAGTAAGGGAGTACCCTTGATGGGAGGGGGTGGGGGTGGAGTCCGGGGGCATGTTAACCGCGAATTTCTTTTACAACTTTATGTATATGTTGCAATATCCTTCATACTATTATTTTGGCAAATATTTATTAATAATCTCTTGCGCAATTTTTATAACAGTAAACAATTGTATTGAAGCCCAGGCTTCCAGGCCCCCGCCTGGCGACGTGCGTGACGTAATACATAAAACCGGTCCAGCTCTCGACCACTAATATGATCGTGACTAATCGGTATTCGACGGAAAATCTATAAATTCCCGCCTGAAATTGACTATATGACGGCGAGATACTGAACCCGTTGCTGCGAGTGATTCGTCTTGAATTACGCAAGAAAATATCCCCATGACAGCCGCGCCACACATTGGCAAACACCGGTTTATTGCGTTTGCGACTAGCGGGGTCCCATTTCACTAAACTTCGTACGACTAAAATGTTCGTAAGTGCAAAATGATGATAGTCTATAAAGTTCACATTGACAATGTTTTCTTGAAAACAATTATTGGATTTACATTTATTGGCATAGGCTGCATATTCAATAAATGTAAATTCATCAATTGAAATTCCCAGATGATCCAAAATTTGCGCTTACGAACATTTTAGTCGTACGAATTTAGTGAAACGCCCCCCCCCCCCCTTTCGTACAATTTAGTGAAAACGCCCCCCCCCCCCCCCCCCCAGATCAGCATCACAGGTTGAAGTAACGAACAGAGGTATAACATTAAATATACAATGTACATAAAAGCATTAATAAGTGAGAGTAAAAAATAATCTAAAAAAGGTATTTGCTGTGTATAGGAGTAACTGTGTATAGGAGTGAGTAAATACATTTATTTTAGCTTATTTGTTTTCACTTGTTAATGCTTTTATGTATATTTAATGTACATGTACATGTATTTATAGACCTCGGTCCGTTACTTCAACCTGTGATCACCCTCTGAGTCTTCACTGTCGTCTTTACTCTAAGTGACCTTGTATGTGTATGGTCGTGCTGTTGAATTGACATACAACTCAATTCAATGAATCAAACAATCAAGCATGTATATAATGTTAAAGTATAAATGTTAACGCCATCAAAGTGTTATCTTTTATTTTCTAAAACTCAACCGTTTTCACTACTTTGTAGATCTTCACGAGTAATAATTTAGTAAAAAGTATTACTCCTGAAAATCTACAATGTACATGTAGCGCAACCGGTTGATCATTCGAATATAAAATATTGAATTTATACTTTTAACATATACCATAGGGTTGTCATTCCGAGTGTACGTTTGAAAATATGCTTTATGTTGCGTATGTGATTAGCACAATTGGTAACGAGCGCGCTCCTCGCCAATGCGGCCCGAGGTTCGATCCAAACGACCGGGACAGTATATGTGATATAAGATTATACGGTGTTCGCCCGATCAGGCATCTTATATAATGGTCGCCCGATCGGGCAAGTGTAATGTCTCCCGATAGTCCGGGTTTCACCCAGATTAAGTATCACCCGTATGCCTCCATTTGTGCCAATCGAAGTATTTGTTACATGTATTTAAATACGTTCTCTCGCCTTTGTTAGTAACCGTTGTAAAATAAGGTTTACAAACACGACACGTTCCAGTTATCATTGTGCGAAATTGGTACGGAATGCATTTACTGTATTATCAGGAGGCACGGGGGTGCAAGTAACCCGAATGTTCTGTCTGTGACGCAGGTCGCCCTGCGTCACAGACAGAACATTCGGGTTATGATGGAAGCTGAATGTCCCGCACTGCTCAGCCATGGAATAAGCCCGGTTTACTCAGATCGTGTTCGAACTATCTATTCATCATTTTGCTGAATCCGCGGTTGCTGTTGCATTATTACTACGCCACGCTGTCTGTAATTGATTGCATTCTATATTCATGTAAAAAATGCAAGAGAAAAATTATGTATTTGCAACGTCAGCAACATTCATTTAACCCTTTCACATCTAAGACTGACATGGACTGTTTCATGTTACGTTTGAGACTGTTCCATTATGCAGACAAGTGGGTCATTTCGTAAAAAATACAAAAACATATCCAGAAATGGTGTAGATCTTGATGAGACGGCTCGTTACGAGCCGGCTCATCATGATCTACACTGTTTGCAAATATTAGAAAATGGGTATCCTGTGTTGACGTATCAGATACCCAATATGTGGCGTTTCGCTTCATTCACAATACATGTGACGTCATAAAAAACAGTTTTTGTCGCGTCTGCTTTAGTAGAAGGCGCCGCTTTTTCCGCCGTCGTCGTCGTCGTCGTCGTCGTCCGCGTCAACAAATGTCAAAACCGTTGTACAAGCTTCTTCATTATGGCATAACTTTAATATTACTTGACGGATTGCTTTAATATTTGGACACTTGATACATGTAATAATGTGGAACGCACTCATGTCGCCATTAACATGACCTTGACGTTTTTTACCTGCACATTTTTGCGGAATTGACCTTTTTCGTATTTAATGCATGCCCTTCTCTGATGATGTTTGTGATGCTTAATTTAGCACATGTCCATTATCATTTTACGGTCAAATGCCTCGGCAGGCGCGACACCGCTTCAGTGGCGGAATTCTTGTTTTGGTCACATTCCCAAATTCATGCTTTATATTCAAGTACATGCGATCAAACACTTTGACAAACAGGGGAGATACACACTATCCTCATATGCACTAACGTTCATTACGTTGGTTGCTTTATGTGACATATAGAGGATCCATACATGAGTAAGGAATGAATATGATATTTATTAAACCCATTTGCTGATTTCATAAGCTATGGCTCGTTTCTTATAAAATCTGCCAAGGAGTTGAATACATATCGCATCAAAACAACACAAATGTTAGATTATAATTATTGCATAAGCAGAGTATCATAAATTGAAGATACACTGCTCACCTAAGGTGTTTTCTGCAGCGTTCTCATTTGCATATTTATTCTCCCATCGCCGATGGGATATAGCGTTAGTCCATGTATGTACGTGCGTGCGTGCATACGTACGTTAGTAACACATTTCATTTTGTAATAATTTATGAAACTCTTCACCGATTTTGATAGTATTTGGCCAAAATGTGTGTCTAAGGATGGTGCTTGTTTTACTGTTTGCAACTGGTAATTGTAATGACAACATTTCACCTTTCACAAGCGAACACGACAATAATACATTTTCCTCTGTTTATTATCTCGCCGATAGGCAAGAGGGGATATAGCGTCAGTCCATATGCGTACGTGAGTACGTACGTTAGTAATACATTTCATTTTTCCGTAACTCATGAACTACTTCACCAATTTTGATAATATTTTGCGTCAATGTGTGTCTATGAATTGTGCTCTGTTTTACGCCCGTCCCTGAAGACCTTTGTTCACTTGGTTTGTAAGTCAAATATATTAAAGTTTTGTTGTATTATTATCAAGGTTGACAGCGAGATTAACTTAGTGATAACGATGCACTTGTTACGCTAGTGTAAATTACGATTGTAATATAGAGAATAGTAGATTAGTGCCATGAATGGGAAAACAATATCTGGTAAGGCTTAGGAAACGGGATGGGCGAGGCTCTGCCGATATGCATTAACCTACTATTCTATTTATCCCGTCAACACCTACAGATGGCTTTAAAATGCAAAACAAATAACCCCAGCCACCGCATATATTCATACGCAGTGATTAGGTCGTATTGACAGGATATCAAAAATGTTTCACGGACCGTGTTTCACGGCACATACGCACTGTGTTGACGGGATAAACACTGTTATTACACTGCAAGACCCTATGTTATGCAGTGATCATCATTATAACACCACACCAAGTTACGCGGACATCTATGTAACCTTATAAGTGAGTCAGGCAACGATTTTATGTCCCAACCCATTCACTAACCAATCAATACCAGCTTCCCAATAGCACAAATCAGCGAAACATACATACCCATACTTAATTCCGTAATTTTCCTCCGTGCAAATATCCACCGTACAGGTCACATTCTATACATAGTATGGCTATTGTCCTTGATCGGTAATTACAGTATATCTATATAGTTTCTTTGTTTTGAGTATAAAGTTCTCAACGAACGAAGTAAGGCGTTTGCGGTCGTTGGCAATATTAGTTTCAATATATCTGAGCATGCCTACTACTGCGCGTCATGTGATACGTGGCTGTGACTGGAGAAATGGGGCTTATGGGATTTGTGACCAGTGAAACTACTGATCCCTCCTGTAGCCTGATAAAGATCTATACTGTGTTGTAGAAGCATGACAGTTGACGGGTGTTTCATTGATGTAATGGCGACCAATGTAGCTCCTGATCAGACTTTGCGAATGCACAGGCTGATCTGGATCGACACTGGTCGCAAAACCCATAAGCCCCATTTGTCTATTCACAGACACATATAGTTCGGTGTAATGCCGGGCCGATCGCCCAATCAAGTCTGGTCTCTGGACAATTCCACAACTTGCCTTAACGAGGCCCTTAATGGCCATTCGCAAAGAGTGTATCCATTGGTGCTGCACTCCGCGCCGCCTTAAAATGTTTCGTGTCGAAATAAGCGCAGGATTTCTGATTAATGCCCATTCAGCTATACGCAAAGATACTGCATAGACACATGTTTTTCTAGTAACCGGCGCAAGAAATGTGCACCGGTTACTGGACGAAAGATGCGCTTATGTGATAGCTTTAAATAGGGCTGAGTGGCATCTCGTCAGGAAACCGGTTCATGTTTTTTCGACTTGAAACTGTTTATGCCAGCACGGAGTGCACCATCATTTATGTGGCAGGGATTCCGCTGGCGATCGCCACTTTCGATAAAAATAAACAATTGGCGATAAAAAATGACAATTTTCGAGAAAATGTTTTTGTTTATTTTTATCCTATTGGTTATTCCTTTTTTCTTCTTTTTTTTGAAGTGGCGATTTTTTTATTTTCCCCAGCGGAATCCCTGTGTGGCATATGAGAACTTGCATAAGTTGTTAGCGGATATCTTTTGCTATCAGCTGTTTTGTTTTTATAAAAAAACATCTTATTTGTTATGGTTCATAATAATGGTTATGCGAATTAGAAACATGTTACCAACACTAATGCGAGTTTAACTCTTAACTCCTAAGTATTAATGGTTTCCTCCCTCATATCTTCCATCGGCATTGGCTACCAAAAATCGAGTAAACGGCTATATGTACACAGCATGATCATGTCTGGAGCGAATTAATATGAACGTTGTATAGGTTTGATATAGATTGAATATAGGAATGAATGGCCTTTTTGTGGAATTTATCGGGGTATAAACTTGGAAAAGTCGCGGGAATACTGGACGAAGGCCGGAAGGCCTCGTCCAGTATTCCCGCGACTTTTCCAAGTTTATATCCCCGATAAATTCCACAAAAAGGCCATTCATTCCTTATAATTCCAGCATTTGAAATAAATTCATCAAGAAAATGTGTATTTTCCGTTTTCTTAAGAAATATTTTAACGGTTACGGAAAGTAGTTCGGTATGGGAGTTTACTGGGATATAAATTTTGGACAGAGACTTGCTACGGACCAATCAAATGTTAGGGAATTGTGTAAATATTTTTGTGCTGGAATTATAGATGAATGAAGGTTAATCGATATCCGACTTTGTTGCCGCAAGTATCTATTATCGTCGAAGTGCCATTAGTTTGATCAGTTTCTGCACTGTTCGCCACTCGGTCATCCTCATTACTACACTGATCAGGAGATAGAATGGCTATAAGCAAATCACATAGGAAAGCGAGTCTGACCAGAAATTGTATAAATCAAATTTCTCCAGTCTCCGCCACATGTTAGAAAATAGACGGGCCACAAATACCATAACCAATTTATTCAATCACAACTTTGGTACGGGTTCGTTAGTCTGCCGGTGTTTGTCACCGAATTACCATTTTGATCCGTCTATTGACTGTGTTTGTAATGATCAGGATATACACGTGTTCTAAGGGTATGTTTATCCCACTGCATCCATATTCACGAGCTTTGTCCCCGGGTTATCAGCAAAACCGGTAGGTAGCCTATTTCACCAACATTGCAAAGTATATTTTTATAGCAAAGTATACTTCGAGGGAGAAATTTCCAATTTCATGGGCGGATTCATGGGGGGAGAGAATAAAATTCGCCGAGTAAAGATTTTTTACAAGTTACAAGGCACGTGTCTACGTACATACTGCGACAGTGTCAATAGTTTTACTCCAAAATGCGCCAGAACGCAGGAAATGCGATGTATATTTCCAAAAAAATAAGGGGGGGGGGGTGCTCCGCTCGGTCTCGTTCCATAATATAGTCAAGTATTGCAAAATAGTTACGCCCCCCATTAATGTTTATTATACTGAAGTTATTACATTATCACAGCCATTTTGGCTGTGATAATGTAATAAATTCAGTATAATAATTCTGCAGACTTTTAATCATCAAATATATGCAATTGTTTGTTCTACATGAAATGATGCATTTGAGGAAAAATAAATGATTACTCCCTCAAAGTATACTTTGCTAGAAAAGTATACTTTGCACTGTTGGTGAAACAGGCTACAGACGTGGTGTGGGTATGCGGGTGTGATACTTACAGTATGGTTGTCAGCTTGTACGCTCGATAGGCCGCTCGCTGTAGCTCGCCGATTATCTCCCCTACATGCGGGCTCAGTTTAACCCTTAGACCGCTACACACAACTGCTGTTGCTTGTATATATTGCCTTATTTCTCAATAAAAACATGGTTAAGCATGTTGTAAAATATTCTAAAATGCTGTCGAAGCATGTTGTCAAATATTCTAAAGTGCTGTAAAAGCATGTTTTTGATGATAAAAATGGAAAATAGAAAATAAACAGCAGACGACAAAAACAATAAGATAGCGGTGTAAGGGTTAATATTACACCGTTTTCACATAAATACCTCGTGATGCCATGTACAATAGATCGCGTGTAATAAATTGAATTGAATTGAATCCAAGTATTACTTATCTACTAGCGGCCCAATTACATTACGGCCATGTGAAAACCACTGAATACTTTCACATGTTACACTGCATATAGGCGTCGTCGGTATATGGCAATCAATTTGAGATATGACATTTTGACATTTCCATAGAACTTCAGCAGATCCCGTCGAATAGAAGCTACAGCGATTTTTGAAACTTTGCCCAACTGTTATTGGAATTCAACATTCGGGAATGCCTGGCATCTGTATATTGTCATTGCACGTGACTAAAATATAATTACAGTTGAACCTCTCTAAACCAGACACCAAGAAAACACATGTGCTCTTATTTTTGACGATTTGCTTGGTCGTTTATCTCGGGTGATTATGTATGTTCGTGATCGCATACCACACACGTATGACTCAGAATGATCAAATGTCTGATTTACAGTGAAACCTCTCTAAGCCGGGGACCTCCCAGGGTGTCCGGTTTAGAGAGATTTCACTGTACTAATAAACAGAGCAAAACCGTATTAATGTGCTAACTTCGGAAAAGTGAAACGTTGTCATTACAATGACTAGTTGCGAAGAATTCCAGGACGTTCAGTCCTTTGATTTTTATTTCAGACCGAGTATTCTTGTATGGAATTTGAGTAACCGGGCCTCAAAGAGGATCTAATATTACAAATTGTCAATATATTAAAAAACGAACATGGTACGGGCCTGGCAGTGAAATAATATACTTAATTGAAAGGTACAATAGATACTCTGCCTTGTCCTATATGCGATATTTTTCGAAGTTAATTTTGAGTTGACAGCTGACAACAATTTCACTGGCAGATCACATACGGATTTGTCAATAGGTTATATGGGATATAGAGTTAGTACATGTACGTACGTGTGTACAGTGTAACCTCTCTACAACAGCCACCCATGGGAAGAGGCAAAATTGGCTGTTATAGAGAGGTGGCTGTTGTAGGGAGGTTAATGTTGAATACAATTTTATCGTCTGATGTTTATTTATTTTCTTCAATAATTCTCAATAAAAACATGTTTTGAAAGCATTTTAGAATCATTTCCAATGGAAATGATTCTAAAATGCTGTCAAAACATGTTTTTATTGAGAAAGACTGCAAAATCAACATGAAACGACAATGTTCATACTCAGCAGTGTAAGGGTTAGACATAGATGAAATCATCAATTTGGGATATAAAATAGCGGCTGTTACAGAGAGTTGGCTGTTGTAGAGAGGTGGCCGTTCGGGGAGGTTCGACTGTAACACCAATTATGGCCACAGTGGGTGTCTCGGGATGGTGCTTTGTTTTGCGCACGACCCATGTCAGACCGCGTAAATTAATAAATTATGCACATGCATGTATAATCTGGCATTTGATGTTTTCTCATAACCGCAGTTGGCGTTATCGTTTACCCGTAATTACACGTCAACAATACTGAATAGTCCCGGTCCGAAATTAGGGAAAATCGAAATAACGGACGGTTGGTCACATGTAATATTCATTAATGTTATTGCTGGGTGTCGATTTCTCTCACTTGCCATTATTAGCTAGATTAACCATTTTCATGCTGAATATACACGCATATATTTATGTACATATGTATATGTTGTTACCACTCATTTTAACCGTCTCGCCGTCTCTACCCTACCCTACTCTGCCCTTCCCTACTCTACTTTCTACCCTACCCACCCTACCCTACACTATCATACCCTGCTATACCCTACTATGACTGTCCTGCTCTACCATACGCCGCCCTGTCCTCCATATCATACCCTGCCTACCGTGCCTATCCGAGGCTGTCCTGACCTGTCAAGTTCTGACTGACATGCCATGCCTGCCCTCATGCCATGTCCTGCTCTACCATACCCTGCCCTACATGCCCTGCCTACCCTGCCCTGTCTACCATAGTCTGTCCTGCCTACGCACCTCGCCCTGCTTACCATACACTTACCTGCATACCCCATCCTACGCTGCTCTGCTACGCCCACCTACCCTACACTACCCTGATATACCATGCCTGGCATGCCCTACCCTGTGTGCACTGCCTGTCAACCCTCACTGCCCTGCTCATGCCTACCATACCCTAATGTAAAGCAGGGTAGTGTAGGCATGGTATACAGGGCATAGTAGAGAAGGGCATGGCATATCATGGTAGGCAGGATAGGCAGGGCAGGGTATAGCAGGGTAGGTTGGACAGGATTGGGTAGGGTATTGAGGGTAGTTATCGCAGGACAGGGTACGGTTGGCAGACTAGGAGAGGGTAGGGTATTATAGAGTGGGACAGGGTAACGTAGAGCAGGACATGGTAGGGTAGAGCAGGACAGGGCATGGTAGGGCTAACAGGGCAGGGTAGGGCAGGGTAATTCAGTATATGGCAGGGCAGGACAAGGTATGATAGGCAGGGCATTGTATGATTGGTAGGGTAAGGCAGGGCTGTGCAGGGTAGGGCAGAGTAGGATAGGGCAGGGTAGGGCAGGGTAGGGCATGGTAGGGCAGGGTAGGATATATGGGGCATACTAGGCCGGGCAGGGTAGGACAGGTATAGCAGGGCAAGATAGGCAGGGTAGGGCAGGGCAGGGTAAGATATACAGGGTATGATAGGCATGACAGGGTAGGCAAAGGTAGACAGTGTATGGTAGGTAGAATATGGTAGAGCTGGGCAAGGTAGAGTAGGGTAGTTAGGTAGGGTATATATAGGGTGTTGTACGCAGGGTAGGTATGGCAGGTATGGTATTGCAGGTAGGATATAGAAGGCAGGGTATGTATGGTAGGTAGGGTAGGGTATGTTGCTTGCGATTCTGTAATACCGTCCGTCCGTCCGTCCGTCCACGTTAATGTGTGTGGGTACCCATTATCTCTGTAACGGTAAGTCGGATTGACCTCAAACTTCATATAATTCCTTATTATCATCCATATCTTCAGTCCATACCACATCAATACGGCCTTCGTGTCCAAGGTCAATGTCAACTTACTTAGAAATTTGCGTCCGTAAGATTTGTGTTAAAGTTGTCCGGGGACCTTCGAACTTCATATACTTCCTTATCATAATCCATATTTTCATTCCAAACCACACCCATGCGGCCGTCATGTCCAAAGTCAAGGTCAAATTACTAAGAACTGTGCATCCGTAACATTTCCGTTACAATTTGCGGGTACCCATCATCTCTGCAACGGTAAGTCGGATAGACTTCAAACTTCGTATACTTCGTTATCATCATCCATATTTTCATTCCATACCAAACCCATGCAGCCTTCATGTCCAAGGTCAATGTCAAATTACTAAGAAATGTGCATCCGTAATATTTCCGTTAACATTTGTGGGTACCCATTATCTCTGCAACAGTATGTCAGATTGACTTCAAACTTCGTATACTTCCTTATCATCATCCATATTTTCATTCAATACCAAACCCATGCGGCCTTCATGTCCACGGTCAAGGTCAAATTACTTAGAAATTTGCGTTAAAGTTTGTCTTTTTAAATATTTGCGTTAAATTGTTTATTTGTCGGTCCAGGCGGAGGCCGGGGGTATACGTGAGCCCCTGCTCACTTTCTCTAATATTTGTTTTGCCCATTCTGGATTTTTTATTAGCCTCATTCCTAATGCCAAATGTGTTTTTTTACTTTTTAAGAAATGTCCCAAGAAATAAAAAATAACAATTGTTTGCTTGGTCCATACACTTGTGTTTTTTTTCTTTTATATTGTTTCTATGTTGTATTTTGTACTGTCTTTCCCCCAATTTTAATTTGTTACAATACATTTTTCACAATTTCCGCCTACCTACCATGCTCTATCCTACCCTATCCTGCCCCGCCCTGTCCTACCCTGCTCTACCCTACCCTGCCCAACATTCCCTGCCTACCAGACCATGTCATACAATGCCCTGTCTACACTACCCTGCCTACCCTGCCATGCGTACCATACCCTGCCCTGCCTGCCATGCCATGCCATGCCCTGCATACCCTGCCCTGCCATGTCCACCCTGCTCTACCCTATCCTGCCCTACATGCATTGCCTACCATACCATGTCATGCAATGCCCTGTCTACTATGCCCTGCCCTGCCTTCCATGTCCTGCCATGCCCACCCTGATCTACCCTAACCTGCCCTACATGACCTACCCTACTGTCATGCAATATCCTGTCTAGATTACCCTGCCCTGTCCTGCCTGCCCTGTCATATCGACCATACACTACCCTCCCCTGCCTATCATGCCCCACCCTGCTCTGCTATACCATACCCTACCCTGCTCTACCCTGCCCTGCCCTGCCCATCCTACCCTGCCCTGATATACACTGCCGACCCTGCTATACCCTACCCTGTCCTGTCCTGTCTACGCTACACTGCCTAGCCCTGCCCTGCCCACGTTGCACTACCATACTAAACCATGTCCTGCCTACTATGCTCTGTCCTACCATGTTATGCCCTGCCCACCCTACACTACCATACTATGTCCTGCCTACCCTGCTCTGCCCTACCATGTTATGCCCTTCTTATCCTACCATCACTGCCCTGCTATACCCTGCCCATGCATACCGTACCCTAATGTAGAGTAGGCTATGTGAGGTAGGGCATGGTAGGGCAGACATGGCAATGCAGAACATGGTTGGACATGGTAGGCACGGCCTGGTAGGGCAGGCAGGGTAGGGGGACAGGGTAGAGCAGGACAGGGTAGAGCAGGACATGTCAAGGCAGGGAGGGGTAGGCAGGGCAGGGTAGGATATGCATGGTAGAGCAGGGCAGAGTATGGGAGGGCATATAGGGTATAGCATGGCATGGTAGCTATCGCAGGGTAGAGTGAGTGAGTGAGTGAATAGGGGTACATAGAGGTACAAGCCTCAGGGAGTCTACACGCAGACGGGTCAACGGGGTCGAGTCCCATATCCACCTGTCCAAGGGGGGTAAATCCCAACTTCAGAACTCAATATTTACAATCAAAATATATATTCAGTCCTGAAATTAGAACAACCTGATCTGGTGCCAGGCCCTCGCCACACCAGCATCATTTATCCCATCCCCTAAAAGTAATAGGATTAGCGCTAATCTTACGTTTATATATGGGGCATAGCCCGACTCAACTCTCACATACAAGAAAGCCAAAAATGTACATGAGGGCCAAATCCGGTATAGTGGGTTCCGGAAAGTATGAACCCAATCGTTAAGCCAGTTTAGTCGCCTTTTACGACAAGCAATGGCTACTGCAGCACTATTCTCAGGATCAGTTGATCCCGCCCCGGTGCCTGCACGGGGCTATCGCAGGGTAGAGTACGGTTGACAGGCTAGGGTAGGTAGGATAGAGCAGGTCAGGGTATGGTACAGCAGGGCAAGGTAGAACAGTGCAGGACAAAGTCGGGCTAGCAAGACAGGGTATGGTTGGCAGGGTATGATAGTCAGTGTATGGTAGAGCAGGACAGGTACAGTAGAGCAGGGCATGGTAGGGCTAGCAGGGCAGGGTATGGTTGACAGGGCAGGTCAGGGCAGGTCAGGGTAGGGTAGGGTAGAGCAGTGCATTGTAGTGTAGGACATGGTAGTGCAGGGCTAGCAGGACAGGGTATGGCTGGCAGGGAAGGATAGGGCAGAAAAGGCAGGGTAGGAGCATGGCAGGATATGATATGCAGGTCAGGGCTGGGTAGGATAGGCAAGGTAAGGCAGGGTATATCAGGGTAGGGTAGGCAGGGTATGTTAGACATGGCAGGTATAATAGGGTAGAGCTGGGCAGGGTATGCAGGGCAGAGTAGGTTAGTCAGGGCATGGTAGGGTATGTAGTCGGGGTATCGTATGCAGGGTATGGTATGGTAGGTAGGATATGGTATGGTAGATAGGGTTGGGTATGGCAGGAAGGGTAGGATATGGTAGGTAGGGTAAGGTACATTGCTTGCACATATGGGTCAGTACATATTGTGTCAGTTGTTCATTCTGTCTACCCTGCCATACATGCCCTGCCTACCATATCATGCCCTGTCTACCCTACCCTGCCCACCATGCTCTGTCATACCATATCCTGTCATGCTTTGCCTACCCTACACTGCCCAGCTCTACCCTGCCCTGCTCACCATACCCTGTCCTGTTCAACCCACCATGTTATACACGCACTGTCTACGGCCCACCCTGCTGTACCCTGTCCTGCCAACCATACACTACCCTCCCTTGCCTACCATGCCCGGAATACCCCCACCCTGCTCTGCTATACCCTGTCCTGTCTATCATACACTACCCTCCTCTACATACCGTGCCCTACATACCCCACCCTGCCCTGCCCTGCCTACCATACCATGCCCTGCTCTACCCTGCCCTGCCTGCACTGCCATGTGATGCCCTGCCTTTCCTACTCTCACTGTCCTGCCATGTACTTCACTGTCCATGCCTACCCTGCACTGCGGGGTAATGTAGAGCAGGGTAGGCTATGGGAGGTAGGGCATGGTTGTTCAGGGTAGGCACGGCAGGGTAGGAGTATTGCCGAGTATTGTAGGGCAGTTTCTCAATTATGTCATAATATTGAAAGTAATCCACCAAGGGATATAGAAGTTATGACAGAATTGAGAAACTCCGGTGAAGTTCTAAATGTGAATTAAAAGTTCAAAGTTGTGAAGGTCAAAGCCTCAAGGTCGTAACTAAGGGCAGCATGGATGTGTGGCATTTGTCCACAAGTATGATGTATTGAAATATTGATGTAATCTATTAAGGGATATTGAAGTTCTGACAGAATTGACAAACTCCGGCGAACTTCTTAATGTGTTCAATGTTGTGAAGGTCAAAATGTCAAGGTCATATTAAGGGCAGCATGGATGTGTGATTTGTCCTTAAGTATGATGTATTGAAATATTAAAGTAATCCACCAAGGGATATAAAAGGTATGTCAAAAATTGAGAAACTCCGGCGAAGTTCTTCATATGAATTAAAAGTTCAGTTGTGAAGGTCAAAATGTCAAGGTCATATTAAGGGCAGCATGGATGTGTGGCATTTGACCACAAGTATGATGTATTGAACTATTAAAGTAATATAGCAAGGGATATAGAAGTTATGATAGAAATGAGAAACTCCGGCGAACTTCTTAATGTGTGAACAAGTTCGAAGTTGTGTAGGTCAAAGGGTCAAGGTCAAAATGTCAATATCATGTTCATGGCAGTATGGGTGTGTGGCATTTGTCCTCAGGTTCGCTGTGTTGAAATATTTAAGCAATCCTTAAACGGATATAGAAGTTATGACGGATATATAAGTTACTCCGGCGAACTTCTTAATGTGCTGGACACACGGAAACACGGACACACCGTCCAAACACTATATGCTTCCGGCTCTACCGAGACCTGGGGCATAAAACATTGGGTAGTCCATACACTTGCATTTGTTGAATGTGGTGAGGGGGGGGGGGGGCTTGTAATGTTACCAGCGTCCGTACGTCCCGTCCGTACGTACGTCCGAAACGAAACCTTAACGCGCTCGGGTAAATGTCTTGTACTTTCTGTTTCCGTACACAGATCTGCATGATATTTCACACACGCATTGTACCAATTGTCATCTACTGTCCTCATGATCGTCCCGCCCTTGCTAAGCACAGGGTGAAGGTCACATACTTGCATTTGAAACCTTAACGCTCGGGTAAATGTCTTACAAGTTCTGTTTCCTTACACGAATCAACTTGATATTTCACACAAGCATTGCTTTAATGATCATCTACCGCCCTGCGACAAATCCACGATCGTCCCGCCCCTGCTAAGCCCAGGTTCGATGTCACATACCTGGTGCATTCCAAACATGGACGCTCGGGTAAATGTCTTATCATTTCTGTTTACTTGCACGGATCTTCTTGATATTTCACACGCACATTGTTCTGAAGGTCTGCTTTCATGCTGTGACAAATTCACGCTTCTCTCGCCCTCTGTGTTTTCAAATGTGTTTCGTTTTGTTTGGCTGCCAGCGGCAGCCTTCGTGTGCCGACAGGACAAATTTCCAGTTCTTTTATATTGTTTCTATGTGGTGGTATGTACTGTTTGTTATGCCCCCGGTCTCGGTAGAGCCGGAGGCATATACTGTTTACTGTTTGTGTGTCCGTTTCTCAATTAAAAATCTATGTCATAAATTATATATGTCTTGAATGATTACTTAAATATTTCAACACAGTAAACATGTGGACAAATGCCACACATCCATGCTGTCTTTAATATGAAATTGACCTTTTGACATTCACAACTTTTACCTTTTTCCCCCATGGGGCTAGCATGGTAGGGTATGATATGGTAGGGCTAGCAGGGCAGGGTATGGTTGGCAGGGTAGGATAGGCATGGTAACAGGGCAGGGTATGGTTGGAAAGGTATGCAGGGTATGGCAGGGCATGGTAGAATATGCAGGTCAGTGTAGGATGCATGGTATGATAGGCAGGGCAGGGTATGGTAGGGAAGAGCAGCGTAGGGCAGGGTATGCAGGGCATGGTAGACAGTGTATGTAGAATAGGACATAGCTACACAGGGTGGGCAAGGCAGAGTATGGTAGAGTATGGTATAGTATTGAAGAGTATGGTAGCCAGGGCAAGGTATGGTAGGCAGGGTATGGTAGGCAGGGTAGGGTATGGCAGGTAGGATATGGTAGACAGGGTATGGTATGGCAGGCAGGGTAGGGTATGGTAGACAGGGTAGGATATGACAGGTAGGGTAGGGTATGGCAGGTAGGGTATGGTAGACAGAGTAGGGTATGGCAGGTAGAGTAGGGTATGGTATACAGGGTAGTGTATGGCAGGTAGGTATGGTATACATGGTAGTGTATGACAGGTAGGGTATGGAAGGCAGGGTATGTATGGTATGGCAGGTAGGGTATGGTAGACAGTGTAGGGTATGTCAGGTAGGGTAGTTTATGGCAGGTAGGTATGGTAGGCAGGGTAGGGTATGGTAGGCATGGTAGGATATGGCAGGTATGGTATGGTAGACAGGGTATGGTATGACAGGTAGGGTAGGGTATGGCAGGCAGGGTGGGATATGGCAGGTATGGTATGGTATGACAGGTAGGGTAGGGTATGGCAGGTAGGGTAGGGTAGACAGGGTAGGATATGGCATGTAGAGTAGGGTATGGTATACAGGGTAGTGTATGGCAGGTAGGGTATGGAAGGTAGGGTAGGGATAGATAGACAGGATAGGGTATGGTAGGTAGGGTAGTTTATGGCAGGCAGGGTAGGGTATGGTAGGTAGGGTATGGCAGGTAGGGTATTGTAGACAGTGTATGGTGTGACAGGTAGGGTAGTTTATGGCAGGTAGGTAGGGTATGTACAAGGTATGGTATGACAGGTAGGGTATGGTATGGTAGACAGGGTAGGGTATGGCAGGTATAGTAGGGTATGACAGGTAGGGTATGGTATACAGGGTAGGGTATGGCAGGTAGAGTAGGGTATGGTATACAGGGTAGTGTATGGCAGGTAGGGTATGGAAGGTAGGGTAGGGTATGATAGACAGGATAGGGTATGGTAGGTAGGGTAGTTTATGGCAGGCATGGTAGGGTATGGTAGGTAGGGTATGGTAGGTAGGGTATTGTAGACAGTGTATGGTGTGACAGGTAGGGTAGTTTATGGCAGGTAGGGTATGGTAGACAAGGTATGGTATGACAGGTAGGGTATGGTATGGTAGACAGGGTAGGGTATGGCAGGTATAGTAGGGTATGGTAGGTAGGGTATGGTAGGTAGGGTATTGTAGACAGTGTATGGTGTGACAGGTAGGGTAGTTTATGGCAGGTAGGGTATGGTAGACAAGGTATGGTATGACAGGTAGGGTATGGTATGGTAGACAGGGTAGGGTATGGCAGGTATAGTAGGGTATGACAGGTAGGGTATGGTATACAGGGTAGGATATGTCAGGTAGGGTAGGGTATGGCAGGTAGGGTAGGGTAGGGTATGGCAGGTAGAGTAAAGTATGGTATACAGGGTAGTGTATGGCAGGTAGGGTAGGGTATGGTAGACAGGATAGGGTATGGTAGATAGGGTAGTTTATGGCAGGTATGGTATGGAAGGCAGGGTAGGGTATGGTAGGTAGGGTAGGGTATGGTAGGCAGGGTAGTATATGGTAGGTAGGGTAGGGTATGGTAGGCAGGGTAGGGTATGGTAGGTAGGGTAGTGTATGGCAGGTAGGGTATGGTAGACAGGGTAGGGTATGGCAGGTAGAGTATGGTACGGCAGGTTGGGTATGGTATACATGGTATGGTATGGCAGGTAGAGTAAGGTAGGCAGTGTAGGGTATGGCAGGCAGGGTAGGGTATGGTATGCAGCGTATGGTATGGCAGGTAGGGTATGGTAGGCAGGGTAGGGCATGGCAGGTAGGGTCTGGTATACATGGTTAGGGTACATACATGGTAAAGGGTATGGCAGGTAGGGTGTATGAGCAAGTGTAGGGTATGGAAGGCAGGTAGGGTATGGTATACAGGGTATGGTATGGTAGGCAGGGTAGGGTATGGCAGGTAGGGTATGGTAGACAGGGTAGGGTATGGCAGGTAGAGTAGTTTATGGCAGGTAGGGTATGGAAGGCAAGGGTAGGGTATGGTAGACAGGGTAGGGTATGGCAGGTAGGGTATGCAAGGCAGGGTATGATATGGTAGACAGTGTTGCTTGTACATAGGGCTACGTAAATAGTTTGTCAGTTGTTAATTCTGTTCACTATGATATTTGTGTTTTTTTTGCCCATTCTGGGTCTTTTGTAGCCTCATTCCTAATGCCAACAGGGTAGGATAGGCAGTGCATGGTATGATAGGCAGGGAAGGGGGGTAGGGCAGGACAGGCGGGGTAAGGCATGGTATAGTATGGTAGGCAGGGAATGGCATGGTATGGTTGGGTAGACAGGGTAGGGTATGGCAGGTATGGTATGGAAGGCAGTGTAGGATATGGTAGGTAGGGTATGTTGCTTGTAAATAGAAGTAAGTAAATATTGTGTCATCTGTTCAGTATGATATTTGTTTCTTTTTGCCCATTCAGGGTTTTTATAGCCATATTTCTAAAGCCAATATTATTTTAGTCCAACTCTCAAAAGTTCAATTTCCCCAAAAAATAAATTTATTGGCTGGTCTATACACGTGCTTGTCTTTTTTCTTTTAAATTGTTTCCATGTATTTTTTGTAATCTTTTTTCCTCCAATTTTAATTTTTTAAAATACATTTTTCACAATTTCAAATTTTCCCCTAACCTACCCTGCTCTGCCCTACCTTGCTCTAACTGCCCTGCCCTGCCCACCATACCGGCCCTGCCGAGCGATGACCTACCTACCCTACCCTGCTTTATCCTACCCTGCTTTATCCTACCCAGCCCATCCTGCCCTACCCTGCCCAGCCTACCCTCCTCTGCCCTACACTGCCCTCACCCTGCTCTATCCTACGCTGCCCTGTAAACCGTACAATTCTTACAATGCCTACCATACCCTACACTGCAATGCCTACCTTGTCATGCCCAGCCCTGCCCTGTTCTACCATACCCTACCATGCCTACCCTATCCTGCACTTCCTACCATGCCATGATGTACCATACCGTGTTCTACATGCCCTACCTTACCATGTCGACCATACACTACCCTCCCCTGCCTACACTGCCATGTATACCCCACTCTGCTCTGCCATGCCATACCCTGCCTACCCTGCCCTACCCTGCCCTGCCCTGCCCTTCCTACCCTGTCATGCTCTACCATACCCTGTCCTACATGCCCTGCCTGTCCTGCCCTACACTGCCCTGCCTACACTGCCCTGCATACCGAACCATGCTCTACCTTGTCCAACATGCACACCCTGCCCTGTCTATCCTGCTCTACATTCCCTGCCTACCCTGCCCTACATAACCACCCTGCCCTGCCTACCATGTTATCTCATGTCCATCCTACTCTCACTGCCCTGCCCATGGTAGGGTAGCGCATGGTTGGGTTGGCAGGGCAGGGTAGGCGGGTATTGTAGACAGGGTAGGGTAGAGCAGGGCAATGCATGATAGACAGGGCAGGGTAGGGTAGGAAGGGTATAAAAGGTAGAAAGGGTAGAGCAGTAGGGTATGGTATGCATGACATGGTATGTATCGCATGGTTGGGTTGGCAGGCTATGGTAAGTGTAGGCAGGGTAGGATATCATTATGGTATAGCAGGGCAGGGTAGGATAGGTCAGGGTGTGGTTGGCAGGTAGGATATGCAGGGCAGGGCATGGCAGGGCAGTGCAGGGTAGGGTAGATCAGGGCATTGCACGGTATGGATGGCAGGGCAGGGTAGGGCAGGGAAAGGCAGGATAGGGAACAATAGGGCAGGGAAGGGGATTGCATGGTAGAGCAGGGCAGAGTATGGCAGTACAGGGCTAGCATGGCAGGGTATGGTTTGCATGGTAGGGTAGGACAGGGTACGGGAGGGCATGGCAGGGTAGGATATACAGGTCAGGGTAGGATATGCAGGGAAGGGGATAACAGGGTATGGTAGAGCAGGGTATGGTAGGCACGGCATGGCAGGGTAGGATATGCAGGTCAGTGTAGGGTATGTTGAATAGGATAGAGCTGGGCAGGGTAGGGAAAGGCAGGATAGTTAACTGCAGGGCAGGGTAGGATATGCAGTGAATGGGATGGCATGGTAGAGCAGGGCAGAGTAGGGCAGTGCAGGGCTAGCATGACAGGGTATGGTTTGCATGTTAGGGTAGGACAGGGTATGGGAGGGCATGACAGGGTAGGATAGGCAGGGAAGGGGATAACATGTTAGGGTAGAGCTAGGGTAGGCAGAGCATGGCAGGGTAGGATATGCAGTTCAGTGTAGGGTAGGTTGAATAGGGTAAAGCTGGGCAGGGTAGGCAGGGCAGAGCAAGGTAGAGTAGGATATGCAGGTCAGGGTATGATAGGCAGTGAATGGTAGCAGGGAAGTGTAGACAGGGTAGGATAGGCAGGGCAGGGTATGGTATGGTAGGCATGGCAGGGTAGGGTAGAGTATGGTAGGGTAGGGTAGGGTATGGCAGGTAGGGTATTGCTGACAGGGTAGGGTATGGAAGGTAGGGTATGGAAGGCAGGGTAGGAGGTAGGGTATGTTGCTTGGCCCCTACCCCTAAAATAATACGATTAGGGTAGGGAGGACGGGCAGGGCAGGATAGGGTAAGCAGGACAAGGCAGATAGTGCAAGGCATAACATCTAGACATGAACAACATGGATGGAAATAGCGGATTTCTTCAAAAACAAGCTAACAATTACATATGTTTCACATTAAACAGATATGAGATAAAACAAGAGGGCCATGATGGCCCTAATTCGCTCACCTGACTCCATGAACACCAGAGGAGAATGTGACATTGAGTTCATATGTGCTATTTTTAGATGGCGGTCATCTTGGATTAAGCGATGACTCTCATTTTACCAAATCTGAAAATGCTTCACCCAAGGATCTTAACTTAATTACTATGAAGTTTGGCCAGCATCGGCCATGTGGTTCCTGAGAAAAAGTCGTTCAAAATCTCGAATAAATGGACCTTTTGGAGGCCATCATGGATGAGATAATCATCCGATTCCGACAAATATTGCACCAGAGCAATCGCCTCATCGATACCTTCAATTTGATATATGACATGAGCATATTTGGTAAAAAATCAAATTTGACCCCACGGGCCACGCCCATTTTTGACCCCGGGGTCACCATTTTAACACCTTTGAAAGAGCATTCTACGTCGATCATTCCTACCAAGTTTCGTCAAAATCTGGCTGGCGGTTCATGAGAAGAAGATTTTTTAAGAATTTTGTGCTATTTTTAGATGGCGGCCATCTTGGATTAGCGACGACCTCCGTTTTAACAAATCTGAAAAGGCTTCACCCATGGACCATAACTGTGAAGTTTGGCCACCATGGGCCAAGCGGTTCATGTGAAGAAGAATTTTGAAATCGCCAGAGCGATCGCCTCTTTGATACCTTCGATTTGATATAGACATGACCATATTTGGTCAAAAATAAAATTAGACCTCAATTTGACCCCATGGGCCACGCCAATTTTTGACCCCGGGGTCACCATTTTAACAACTTTTAAAGAGCATTGTACATCGATCATTCCTACCAAGTTTTGTCAAAATCCGGTTGGCGGTTCTTGAGAAGAAGATGTTTGAAGAATTTGTGCTATTTTTAGACGGCGGCCATCTTAGATTATGTGATGACGTCATTTTAACAATTTTGTAATCCCCCTACCTCAGGACCATGACTATGAAGTTTGGTGACTATAAGCCCCAATGGTTACTGAGGAGAAGACGTTTGAAAATGTTCACGGACGACGACGGACAACGACGGACAACGGACACATTGCGGTATCAATAGCTCACATGAGCTTCGCTCAGGTGAGCTAAAAAACATTAGTTGGTGGCCATTTTGAAAAATTGACGCATATGTTGGCCATTTTGAAAAATTGACGCCAATCAGTGTCATAAAAGACTTGATGGTAAAAGTCTCTAGCTCTTTTGTCCGATAGTCTGCCCCTGTGTTTGTATGTGGGGGTATAAGCCAGAGCAAGTATATTTATGTTTTATTAGTACAATTGTGTTACATATTATTATTATTATAACAATACAATGCCATATACATACATATACATATTTATGTTTTCAAGAAAAATAGCTGCATAATCATAATCCGTATTTGACAAATTGCGTAGTAATTATAAATTACAGGGTAATCGTAAATTGCGATAATTGTAAATTACAAAGCTGGACTAGTTTAAATTCCGAGTCGGAGATTGTGTATATGCACATGCATTTCATATATGCCGACTTTGGTGAATTGCAGGAGAACCTCTCTAAACCGGACACCCTGGGATGCCCCCAGGGTGTCCGGTTTAGAGAGGTTTCCCTGTAAATATGGTACATAACCACAGCACTAAAACATGTCTGTGCGTCAGAGGTTCCAACTATTATAACACGAAGACTAGACTCACCATCATAATTCCAGCACAAAAATATTTACACAATTCCCTAACATTCTCTGTCCAAAATTTATATCCCAGTAAACTCCAATGCCGAACTACTTTCCGTAACCATCAGGCGCAGTTAAAATAATTCTTAAGAAAACGGAAAATAAACACATTTTCTTGATGAATTTATTTAAAATGCTGGAATTATAAGGAATGAATGGCCTTTTTGTGGAATTTATCGGGGACATAAACTTGGAAAAGTCGCGGGAATACTGGACGAGGCCTTCCGGCCTTCGTCCAGTATTCCCGCGACTTTTCCAAGTTTATACCCCGATAAATTCCACAAAAAGGCCATTCATTCGTATAGTAAGATGCAAATACACGTACATTATCTTACATGAATGGTGATTTAATATATTCAAGTTTACCGATTTCATGAGTAATGTGGCCATGTCGAGTTTCGTATGAAATCGGTTAACAAGTTTAATAAATATAGGATCTTACACGAGGAGTCTTATGAAATCAGTTTAATACATTGTCATATTAAATAAAAACACAATATTTATTTGCATTGCATGAGCACAACATCATATATTGAAGCTGATCAACTGAAATACTTTCTGTTTGATTTGTTTGTTTATTGGTCTTTATGTCCTATCAACAGTTAAGGCTGTTTAAGGCCGGGCCAACGGTTCACATCAACCTTAGTTGGGGGGGAAAATCACAAAATCAGAACGGAATATTTACATCAAAATAAATATATATTCAGCCCTGAAATTAGAAGAACCTGACCTGGTGCCAGGTCCATACCACACCAAAGTCACTTGGCCCCTTCCCCTAAAAGCAATATGATTACAAAGAATTGTATTACTCGATCATATAAGGGGTATAACCAAATTCAACTCTCACATACAAGAAAGCCAAAGAAAGACGTATCTGAGGGCCAAACCAGGTCTCGGTCAGGATTCCGGTAAGGATGAATCCCGATCATTCAATTACCCATCGCATGCTCCAGCATGCCATCCACAAAATTCTTGCTGTAACTGTCTAATTAACATTATATATTACAATAGTGTATTATGATTTTTAAAACACTGTATTATTACAATGTGGAAACCAATGCAATAAATCAATAAATACTTATACATGTCTCTCCTTGTATGTGATTTTTTATGTATTACCATTGCGACCAGTGTAGACCAAAATCAATCTTACATGTGCACATGTCTGATTTGGATCTACACTGTTCACAAGTAACTATTCAGGATTCACAATCTTTCTGGCGGGAAAGTGGAATTTTGATTTCTTTATTCTGCTCAGAAGTATATGTTTTGTCCACTCGTTTGAACTGTCTCACCGAGTCACGATTACTTTTGAGCAGAAATGAGAAAAAAATGTGAAAACGTATCTTAAATATAACATGGGCATTCCACATTGTAAAGGGATAACAATTGAAGCATTAACCATTTCACCCCTAAGTAACTGGAATGGATTTTGATTTTGATATGTTAATTTTAGAATAAATTCAACCGACACAAAATGATTTTCAGACACGTCAATTTATGAAAATGGGGTGTTAAGGGTTCTCAAAAACATGAAAATTAATTGCAAAAAGTGCAAATTCTGATGAGACGGCTTGTCACAAGCCGGCTCATCTGGGTCTACACTGTTTGCCAATGCCACTATACAGGTTTGTAATGTTGAAAGGGTTAATGACGATTGTAACAAACCAGCTAGAGCATTATCAACTGATCAACAGAAAGAATTTTGATTTGCATTAGCCTACCGGTAATTTTGAGCAAATAAAATGAATCACTGGTGAAACAAAAATATGCATAAAAGGAACAAAAAAAAAATGCATTAGGAAAATAAAATTAACTACAATCATGTATGTACATAATATAATTAAATAACCATGGAATACTTATTTGTGGCTGTGACTGGAGAAATGGGGCTTATTTGTTTTGCAATCGCTGTAGATCCAGATCCGCCTGTGCATCCGCACAGTCTGCATCAGGATCTACACCTTTTGCCATTCTTTCAATGAAACAACCATCATGCTTCAGACAAACAATAGAGATCATTATCAGGCAACATGAGTGTGCAATTTGATCGGAATCAACACTGGTCACAAATCCCATAAGCTCCATTTCTCCAGTCACAGCCACATTTGATAAAGGATTATGGGGGCTTATTGCATTTGTGACCAGTCTAGCTCCTACTCTTCCAGTGCAGTCCTATGTTATGATAATTATTTTTCATTACTGACTGAATAATGATCAGTGCAGATTCTGATCAGACTGAGCGGATGCGCAGGCTGATCTGGATCTTCACTTGTCGCAATTGTTCTAATCCCCATTTTCCAATCACAGATCAGGAGCTAGACTTGCTACGAATGTCATTAGCTCCATTTTCCAGTCACATATACTAGTAAGCTCCATTTTCCAGTCACATATAAGCTCCATTTTAAAGGAAAATCAGGGTATCACCCTCAGTCATGATATGTATCAATTTTGATCAAGCCCAACTGAAAAACATGGCCCGATAAGCAACACGTACAAAAGTTTACGCGTGAATTTGCAATTTGTCAAAATATTTTCATCAGCAAACAATTACAAATCCACAGCAGGTTGCAGTAGTGTTCACCACTCATCTCTGGAGGTAAATAGTGGTTTTACATCTATTCAAAATAATTGGGCCCGGCTCGGGTATTACCTACCTTACTGCTTTGCCATTTTCACTGATACTAATTTCGATATCATGCAATATTTTTCTGTAAATAACCTTTTTAAATCAAGATTTGCATCAAGCGACGATGCAATAAGAGAGGTAACATCAAAGCCGTCCCAATATTCGGTCCAATATTCGGTCCATGTCAACATGTCCCAATATTCGGTCCATGTCAACATGTCCCATATGACAATATGATCAAGTTAACTGGCCAAGAAAATGGGCCTTATGACATATCGATGGTCCAGTAACATAAGGTCGTAACTGCTATGCTTTAGCATAGCAGTTACGACCTTATGTTACTAGACCATCGATATGTGACCGTGACGGAGAAATGGGATTTGTGACCAGTGAGCTCCTGATCAAATAGCACACTCCTGTAGCCTTATAACGATCTATATTGCTTGTTAGAAGCACAAAGGGTGCTTCATTGATGGAATGACAGACAGCGCAGATCTTGATCAGACTGTGCGGATGCACAGGCTGATCTGGATCTACACTGGTCAGAACACCCATAAGGTCCATTTCTCCAGTCACAGCCACATATGACCACATGATCAAGTTAGCTGAGAAAAGAAAGCTTAGGACATATCATTTATGTGACCTATGTGGACCCAGATCAGCTTGTCCATCCGCAGTCTAATCATGGTCTATGCCGGTAAAAAGTTTGTCATTATCTATGAATAAGAATTTTTACCAATCTCTGATTGGATAAGAGCACATGATGATAGGATCTACATTGGTAATATAACTCATGTAATATAGTAATCATGCTCAGAGTATCTGAATTGTGTACCAGTAGCCCATTTCATCAACATTGCAAAGTATACTTTACTAGCAAAGTATACTTTGAAGGAGTAATCATTTATTTTTCCTGAAATGCATTATTTCATATAGAACTAACAAATGCATATAGTTCATGATTAAAAGTATGCAGAATTATTATACTGAATTTATTACATTATCACAGCCATTAAATGGCTGTGATAATGTAATAAATTCAGTATAATAAAAATTAATAAATTTTTAAAAAAATTGAAAATTTCTCCCTCAAAGTATACTTTGCTAGTAAAGTATACTTTGCAATGTTGGTGAAATAGGCTACAGGTATCAACATAGGGGAGGGATATCATTATTTCCTTCCATTCTACTATATTTTTCTGACTATTTCTCTTAAAAAGACATCACTCGAAAATACACAATGTACTTCATGTAATGTCAAATGTTTTGTGTTATGTATGCATGTGAAAAGATATGATTGTACATGTTGTATTTAAACGTGAATACAAATTAATGAAAACAAAGAAAAGAAGATCTACATTGGTCACAACTCACGAACGTCCCGTCCCGTTTCCTAAGCCCATGAATGTTAACCCTTACAATGCTGAATTAAATTTTGTTGTCTGCTGTTTATTTTTTATTATCCATTTTTCTTATTAAAAACATGTTTTGACAACACATTAGAATCATTTCCAGTAGAAAGAAGACAAATATAAAACAACAGCAGACGACAATTTATGTTTCCCGCATCCTAAGGGTTAATGGCTAAGGTCATATTAATGGCTCGTGTATAAATAATATAGGCCCATGCAAATTAAACAAATAATGCTTCTGAGATTCAGATATCACTATACCTTTATGCACGTAAATGTCTTGCGCACCCAGGAGAGCAATGTGCCAATTAAGTTTAGCTTGAAATTTAGCATTTAGCTTGTATAGTAGCTTAAAATTATGTGAGAAAGTGTCCAATTCCCTAGATCTGCCTACTGTTCTCCAGGGTGGGAAATACATTGAAGTGTATTACTGTTACCTGTCAGCACACAGATGCCCCCGCTGAATGCATATTAGTATTTTTAGCCCTGGCATCCTTGAACTTGGGCTGACTCGATTTGGCCCCCCCCCCCTCCCCCCCTACCCCCCCTATATATAGGTGTCTTCCCTGTATCGATATCAATACACATGTTAAGTATGATGGTAATCGGCCAAAGATTATTCAAGTAATCAAGTTATCGAGCAGAAACAAAGTTTGTACGAACATACGGAAGGACAAGTGGAACGCTATATGCTCAGCGGCACCATCGGTACGGAGGCATAAAGATGTAGCTATGGTAAAAGCTCTGGTTAAACAATGAACCGTAAACCACTATAATTATTCTCTGGAATATGTATGTCTAACATCTAACATATATACATGTATGTATCATGTTTTATACATTTTCGCGCAGAACAAGACAAAACCAGGCCTTGTATTGTCTTTTCAAACAGTGTAGACACAGATCAGACTGTGTGCTGTGTGTCTACTTAATAATGCCACAGAATCATCGACACAAGAAACGTTTAGTATCACTTTTACTTCAAAACATCCTTATTTCTTGTTGAAACAAATCTCATTATTTACTTTGTTTTATTTCTCCACAAAAGTATATACATGTATTGTTACCACTCGTACACTTTCGAAAACCAAATAAGGATTTTTCTCAAAATTGTATCACACACAGTCAACGACATAAACGTACTGTGATAATAAGCCATAATACCGGTAAGTCATATTCAATGTACATTTGCGTGTCTTTTTGTCTTTTTACATAAAAAATATATATTCAGCCCTGAAAACAGAATAACCTAATCTGGTGCCAGGTCCTTACCAAACCAGTCACATAGCCCCAACCCCTAAAAGTAATGGAATTAGAAAATAATCTTACTACTCTTATAATGCATATAATCGGATTCAACTCATACAAAACCCAAAATGTACCTGATAACCAAACCAGGATATGAGGAATCTGTTAAGGATGAACATCATCATCATTAAATTACCCTTGATATGCTCCCAACCTGCTACCCGCTTCATGTGACTTTGCGTCCAACATTTAAATCAGCCACTGATTTGGAATAATCATATAAAGGGTATAACCAGATTCAACTCTCACAAACCAGAATGCCAAAGATATACCTGAGAGCCAAATCAGTTTTTCCGGTCGGGATTCCGGTAAGATTGAATCACGATCATTAAATTACCCATTGCATGCTTCCAGCCAACCACCGCATTCATTGATGGAATTACGTATAGAGCAAATCCTGATCCTGATCAGACTATGCTGATGCACAGGCTCATCTGATTTAATTTAATGGTGTTTAATGGCCTGTTAACAGGGTAAAATTCCATATGTTACCTGTTGTGATGGGGGGTAAATCCCAAAATCAGAACTGAATATTTACAGAAAAAATATATATCCAGCCTTGAAATTAGAATAACTTGACCTGTTGCCAGGTCCTCACCACACCAGAGTCGCTTAGCCCCCCACTCCCGAAAAGTAATATTAGTACTAATCATATTACTTAAAATGGGTATAACAGGAGGGGCTGATCTCATTCTAAAGTAGTCGAAAAGTCCATAAGCCCTATTTCTTCAGTCACACCCACACATCATAACACTCTGTTTGCTATTGCACATTTAAAACCCACAAACAACAATATACATACAGTCGAGCACCAGTATCTCGAATATCAGTATCTCGATGATATCCCCTATCTCGATGATTCACTAAAGTCCCGAATTATATCCTTATTTGTTTAATATCAATTCCCTCGGCTACCTCGGCCATGCCCTATCTCGTATACATTGTATGTTCTCTATCTCGACTGTTCATCCTGTCCCATCAGTATAAAAATACGTAAAAAAATCTCTTTGCTCTCTCGATTACATAAACGCTTGGATAAATCGCTTAAGTGTCTGGCTGCCACAATCGATTTGGTTGACACTAATTTTCAAAACATATCAAACAAAACAAAAAAAATTCACACCTACCTCAGGTTGTTTGCTTAATTGATCCTCCTAGATATATTTGTGACTTCGACTTGCTCCATTAAGCATAATGTAATATCAACTGTATACAATTAAAAAAGCTAGTTCAATAGATTAAATATTATATGATTATCCTGCATTATGCTAAATTTTCCATATATTGGCTGTGACTGGGAAAAGGAAGGTTTATAGCATTTACGACCAGTGCAGACCCAGACAGCCTGTGCATTTTTGCAGTCTGGTCAGGGTTGTCACTGTTCACCATTCAAACATTACATGTATATCCTTATCAGAGTGAAGGGGTGCACTAGCACCTCAAACTACTGGCCACCAATACCAGAAATCCCATTTCTAGAGATATGGTCACGTTTTTAAACATTTAATGTGAATTGTGCATGTCCATTGTTTGTTTGTTTGCTGGGGTTTAATGGCCTATCAACAGCTATTATTACATGACCGATCATTTCAACCAATGAAATGTCCAGTATCCAGGTCACATGATGGTGGACATAAATGATATTCACCTGAATATCAGTCTCGGACCATTGCGCGAGATGAGTCCGAGAATGATATTCCTAATGTGATATTCACCTCCAGGTCACCTCCAGGTGAATTTCACATTTCGAATAACACTCTTGGACTCTTCTCGTGCAACGAGACGAGGCCGAGACTGATATTCAGGTGTAGCAGCATATGCAATCACGCAATCAAAGCATGAGGCAATATGTGCGTTGTTGTATCATATAAGTTCTCATTGCTGTAATATGGGTCATATAATAAAACAATTATTGTCATAATTGTATAAGGTCATTTAAGGCCGGGTCAATGGGTTTAGTACTAAATCCCATATATTACCTGTACAAATGGAAAATCCCAAAATCAGAACTGAACATTTACAATAAAAAAAACTATATATTCAGCCCTGAAATCAGAATAATCCTGATCAGAATCCAGATCAGAATCACTTGGCCCCTACAGCAGCAGGATTAGTAATAATCTTACTACTTTTATAATGGGCAATAACCCAATTCAACTCCCAGGTAACAAAAGAGCCAAAGATAACTAGATAGGTCAGTAAGCGAGGCTTACGGAATACCCCCCGTGTGGGCCCAGGTACCCCTAAAATATGTAAAAATTTCAAAATGTATGGGCTTGTGACCTTGACTCTGGTCTTAGCGGGAGCGGCATGAACGTGAATTTGTCACAGGGTGGTAGAGGTCCATTGGAGCAATGCGTGTGTGAAATGTGAAGCAGATCCGAGCAAGGAAATAGAAGTTATAACCGATTTCTCTGATGACTAAGTATATGAGCTTGACCTCGAGATCAGTGGTAATTTGTCACAGCATGATAGTAGAGCATTAGAGGAATGCATTCATGAAATATTAAGAATTTTCGATGAAAGAAAGGTTATAACATATTTCTCTGATGTTAAGTTTTGTAAAGAGACGAAGTATGTGACCTTGACCTTGGGATCAGCGGGGGTTGGACGGTCATAGATTTGTCACAGCATGATAGCACCACCTTAGAGGAATGCACAAGTGAAATATTAAGAATTTTCAATGAAGGAAACAGAAGTTATAACTTATTTCTCTGATGTTAGGTTTTGTAAAGAGACTAAGTATTTGACCTTGACCTTGGGATCAGCGGGGGTTGGACAGTCGTGGATTTGGCACAGCATGGTAGTAGAGCCTTACAGGAATGCATGTATCAAATATTAAGCATCTTAGATGAAGGAAATAGAAGTCATAACAATATTTCTCTGATGTTAAGTTTTGTACAGAGATGAAGTATTTGACCTTGACCTTGGGGAGCGGGTGGGGGTTGGACGGTCGTGGATTTTGCACAGCATGGTAGTAGAGCCTTACAGGAATGCATGTGTAAAATATTGAGCATTTTAGATGAAGGAAATAGAAGTTATAACAATATTTCTCCGATGTTAAGTTTACGGACGCACGCACACACGGACGGACGGCAGACGGACAGACGGACAACCTGACTCCAGTATACCCCCCCACAACTCATTGCGGGGGGGGTATAAAAATGTACCTGAGAGCCAAACCAGGCAAGTTTTGATTCCTATAAGGAGGAACCCCTACCGTTAATTTACACTGTGGCGTTCGCCTGACCAACCACCCACTCCAATCATTGAAATCCCTTTTTTTGGGACATATAAAACATGTTTATTATAATCCTATGGACTGGTCTATATAAATGTTCTATAAATCATCACAATCAAAACATAATTGTTACAAAAATAAATCATATAACAATGGTTAAAACAGACTACCAATACAACAATTGCTAGTCATTAACAAAAAACAGACTACCAATACAACAATTGCTAGACATGAACTAAAAACAAACAGGCAAATGTTTTGTGTGAAAATAAAATATAAATCAAGAATTTGTTTTCAACCTTTCATGTACATACCTAGGTTTTAGTAACAATTTTCATGAATGACTTATTACATCGATTCATTCTTTCACCCCTAAATAACTGAACTGGAATGGACTGTGATGTTAATTTTCCAACAAATTCAATCATCAGTTAATCACAAAATGATTTTCAGACTAGTCCATTTATAAAAAGTGGGAGCTTTTTTCTAAGAATATACAAAAATTACTTTCAAAAAGTGCAGTTCCTGATGAGACGGCTCGTTACGAAATGGACTGTGATGTTAATTTTCCAAGAAATTCAATCATCAGTTAATCACAAAATGATTTTCAGACTAGTCCATTTATAAAAAGTGGGATTTTTTTTCTAAAAATATACAAAAAATTACTTTCAAAAAGTGCAGTTCCTGATGAGACGGCTCGTTACAAGCCGGCTCATCTGGATCTACACTGTTTGCAAACACTGCTGTAGAGGTCTGAAGTGTTAACCTTTCACCCCCTAAGTAACTGGTATAGACTTGCTCATGCTAATGTTTGGTCATGTCCATTAATCATATGAGAAATACTTGTCAATACTTGGATGATACGCCTTGTTACGAGCCAGCTCATCTTGATCTACACACAGGTGGAAGACTCGCACCTAGGACCCAATAAATGGCTCATTTGAAGAACGTTACCACACCCACCCACCCATTATCTTACAATATACAGTATAGCGTCTATTGTACGGAAATTGGTGGGTGGGGTAACGGTTTACAAATGAGCCATTTATCAGGTCCTAGGTCCGAGTCTTCCACCTGTGGATCTACAGTGTTTGTTGTCTTTACGGTCTATGGTTGAAAGGGTTAATACAATTTTGTGTAATTCTTGATTTATACCAATAAATGCATAATAATAGCCCAATACACTGTTAAGCAAACAAGTTATCCAGCTGTTTTAGTAAAAATAATAAGAAATAATAATTAACGCATTACAATGCTGAAATAAATATTGTCGTCTGCAGATTTTTACAAATTTTCCTTATTTCTCGACAACACATGAGAATCGCGTCTAATGAAAACAATTCTCAGGTTCTATCAATATCAAAAGTATTTTTGTTCAGAAAATATGAAAATGAAAAACAGCAGACGACCATATTTATTTAAATCCATTTAAGGGTTAAAATGCATGGGAATGTATAGAGTACATATTGATAGGACTCTCAATCAACAAAGAACGAGGGGGTGTTAAAAAATGAGGGAACATTTACAGAAGCAATTGAATACAATTGGAGTATTTACATAGAAAACATATAATTATATTCAGCCCTGAAATTATAATATCATGAACTCATGCCAGGTCCTCACCACACCAGTCACTGGGCCCAGTCACTAAAAGTATTAGGTTTAGTACATGTATTAATCATACTACTTTTATAATGGTTATAACCAGATTCAACTCTCACAGACAATAAAGTCAAAAATGTACCTGAAGGCCAAACCAGGTATATTGGGATTCCAGTATGCCCGCCCTGTAGGGTTGAAAAGGTTAACTGTCGCTCTACATGTATTTTCCATTATCATACATTACACATAGGTATATGAGACACGACAAGTGATTTTGTACCTTCGGACATCTGCGTTCTTTCATGAAATATGTTTACAAAATTTACAATATTTTCCGTAAATGGAGTCAAAAGTTGACAAAATTTTCAGAGTACATGTGGAATTATATTTTGTAAACGTATTTACCGGTAATGAAATTATGCAGATGTCCGAAGGTACAAAATCACATGGCGTGTCTCATATTATGAATATGTGGCTGTGAGTGTGACTGACTCAATAAATGGGACTTATGAGATTTGTGACCAGTGTAGCTCCTGATCAAATAGCACACTGCTGTAGCCTGATAACCATCTAGATTGCTTGTTAGCAGCACAATGGATGTTTCATTAATGGAATGGTGAACACTTCAACTGAACAGTGCAGATCCTGATCAGACTGTGCGGATGCACAGGCTGATCTGGATCTACACCGGTCACAAAACCCATAAGCTCCATTTCTCCAGTCACAGCCACATAATCGTAAATGCAGCTCAAGCTCATCAAATTACAACACAACAATGTATAATTCACCCTACTTTCTAAACCAAACGCTGGCCAGTATCACACTTATTTCACAAATGGCAAGATTTAACCCCAATAAGTTACATATTACCACCAGAGTTAATGACTACCTGTTGGACAATATATGAACAATATATGAACAATAACTTATACATAACATGTAGCGTTTTTGAAATAGTGTATAAACACAAAATGCTGCCAAAAGAGCACAAAATAAAAATGTCAATTTCATGCTTAGTAAGAAACAAAGATGCCATGCAAGAAACAGGAACGCACATGAAATGATACGCACAGGAAAACAGACGTCAGTAAAAGTGGAAACAAACCAAAAACATACACGATATGGGGAACACAGTGAAATGCTCAACACACAGTAAAATTCGAAAAAGGTGCAGTAAACTGACAGACAGGCGGCTTGGTGATAAGATGTATACTGTTTTAGACATGTAGAAAACAAAAGAAAATGTATCTAGTTATATTTTAGTAATACAAAATATTACTAACATATAACTACCTGGTACATATTTGTTCTTGCTTGACATGTTTCAAACAATATATTCTGCTGTTCTATCACCAATCCAACTGCCTGTGAGTAAAATTAGAAACAAACACTAAAATGTGCAAAAAGACAAAACAAATGGAGCTAAAAGGGCAAAAAGATAACAAATGAAAGAAAACAAATGGCAATGCCAGGTTTATAACTGGCACAAAGGAGGGAAAACTGCACGTCACCTCCACTGTGTTGGTTGGGACATAAAAACGGACACAATTGAGACAAGCAATGTGATTTTGTACCTAAGAAGATGTGAGATATATCATGAAATAAATTTCTGATATTTTCCGTAAATGACTTTGAAAGTTGATAAAATGCTCAGAGCAAATGCGGAATAGAATTTTGTCAGCTTTCGATGGCATTTATAGAAAATATTATGGTTTATTATAAACCTACCCATGAAATGCATAGTTATACGATGTAAATAAAAGTCATATGTTCTCATCGATGAAATAAACAACTTTCTGGTGAAAATACGACTACTTCCGCTATCTATATTCATAACGCGCATCTGCAGTGCCGGACTGCAAATAGGCTGCAAATGCACATTCATTACCGTATACAGTCTAAAAAACTGCTAATTTCCATGGAGAGGTATATAATAAATAGAATATTCATATTTTTGCAACGAATATGACATATATGTTCATCGAGTGGTGTGAAATGTCCATATTTCACGAAATATGGACATTTCACACCACTCGATGAACATATATGTCATATTCGTTGCAAAAATATGAATATCCTCAATTTATGTAAATATTTTTCATGAAAAAAAATTGCACATCTTCTTTAGATACAAAATCAAGATACAACAAAATTGTATCTCAATTCTACAAGCAGCAAACAGTCAAGGAGCACAAAGGAAACACAATTAAAATGGGAAACAAACACTAGACAGGGAATGTGAAGTCTACAGTAATAAAAGAAACATGCAGTAACATGGGAAAAAAACAGGAAATGTGCTGGAAATGGGAAATATACCCATCCAAAATGAGAAACACGCATCCAAAATGGAAAACGTGCATCCAAAATGGAAACATGTGGGGAATTATGCAGGAAATCGGAAACTATGCCCATCCAAAATGTGAAACAATACATCCAAATGGGAACATGCAGAAAATATGCAGGAAATTGGAAAGCAGCGAGTATGGAATACAGGCCAGGAAAGAAAAGTATGTCACTCTTCATAAATGGAAATAAAAAGGCAATATACACATGTATAAAAAATAGCTTCAGTCGGCAAAACTGTTGGCATACCAAGAGCAACATGGGGCTTGTCCCAGTTTTCTTATATCAAGATGGTAGAAAGATTTATTTGCGAATCTTTCTAACACTTTTTTAACCCTTTGTAAATTTGTACATTTTGTCGTCTGCTTGTTTTTCACACTTTGAAAGTTTGAACATTTTGTCTTCTGTTTTTTTTCTCCCATCTTTCTAACATGACTTAAACTCTTTGAAAATGTAAATGTAAATTTTGTTGTATTCTTGTTTTCTCCCACGTACCCTTTTCTTTAAAAACAAAAATCTGTAAAATATTTTGGCAATCGATTACCGTAATGGGCTGCAAAACCTGATTCTGAATAGTCGTACTGAAAAATTAGCAGACAATACCAAAAGGGTTAGTAAGATAAGAAAACTATCAAACAAGGAAATGCATTTATAAATAATAAACAAACAGATTATATCTTTTCATATATGACTGGAAACATTGAACTTATTTCCATTGTTATCAGTGTAGACCTTGATCAGCCTGCACATCTGTCTGATCGGGGTCTGCACTCGGCGCCAGTCCATAATTAAATAATTACAGCACAAAAATATTTACACAATTCCCTAACATTTGATTGGCCCGTAGCAATTCTCTGTCCAAAATTTATATCCCAGTAAACTCCCACGCCGAACTACTTTCCATAACCGTGAGGCCTAGTTAAAATAATTCTTAAGAAAACGGAAAATAAACACATTTTTTTAATGAATTTAGTTCAAATGCTGGAATTATAAGGAATGAATGGCATTTTTGTGGAATTTATCGGGGATATAAACTTGGAAAAGTCGCGGGAATACTGGACGAGGCCTTCCGGCCTTCGTCCAGTATTCCCGCGACTTTTCCAAGTTTATACCCCGATAAATTCCACAAAAAGGCCATTCATTCCTATATTGAATGGGTTTTTGCATCCAGTCAAGGTCATATGCAGATGGTAACGCCATTGTTTGTTTGTTGGGGTTTAACGGCCTATCAACAGCTAAGGTCATTTAAGGCCGGGTCAATGGGTTTAGTACTAAATCCCATATATTACCTGTACAAGTACAAGTACATGTACATGTTCAAGTACATGTACAAATGGGGGGAAATCCCAAAATCAGAACTGAATATTTACAATAACAAAACGATATATTCAGCCCTGAAATCAGAATAATCTTGATCTGATGCCAGGTCCTCGCCACACCAGAATCACTTGGCCCCTCCCAAAAGCAGTAGGATCAGTAAAAATCTTACTACTTTTATAATGGGCAATAACCCAATTCAACTCCCAGGTAACAAAAAAGCCAAAGATAAAAACGTACCTGAGGGCCAAACCAGGCCAATCGTGATTCCTATAAGGAGGAACCCCTACCGTTAATTTACGCCGTCTCGTTCGCCCGACCACCACCCCTGGTTACACCATTGAAAGCTAAAGTGAATGGGTTTAATGTTTCAGCATCAGGCCATAATAAAGAAGGTGTTTGTTTGCCCAAACGCGACCGACCCGAAAAAAAACCGCCGACTCAAAATCTTTTATCGCCGTGAACGTACTAAGTATTCTTTTTTTTTTTTTGCCGATTTTGCCCCTTTACAAAACTATTTTGTACAGGAATAATCAATCAAGTTCGGTATATCCAAATCAAGTACGACCTTATAGACTGTGTAATCCAAATGCTTTACACTTCCGTGCACCTGCTATTCAACAAAGAGCGTTGTTATTGACGACGTATTATTTAAGCGTTTCAGTGATGGTGACAAAAAAAAACATGGCAGCGCCCTGCAGTGGAAATTTCACGCTGTGTTCAACAATTAAATTAAACTTTAAAAACACAAATAAAGTTAGACAAATCACAAATAACAGATTGTGTAGGTTTGAGAACTCTAACACCTGGCGGACAGTATTAACGGAGATAAATACGAAGTTTTCTAACATTTGACATACCGATGTTTGGTGAACCTCATGTTGACCCTTCAATTCATTCATGGCCCATGATTCTAAAACTTCCTGAGCACATTCTCCATTCTCGTACACGAAATCAGCAAATTTGATTGGCCTGTGCTCAGTCCTCGACCCATCAAATTTCCCGATTTCAAGCATGAGAATAGAGAATGTGCTCAAAAAGTTTTATAATCTGACACGGCACCATGTTTTATGCTACTAGTGTTTTAATTTGCTGTGACAATGAACACTTTCAACACCAAATACCAGAATGTCAATGTTTAACAGCATCTGGACTGGCCCATTGACGGCTTGAATATCGATTGACGTCCATTCAAATTCGAATCTCATATACATACAGAAGGATGATATTAAATGAGGTATTTCATCAGGATCAACACTGTTTGTCAACAGAGTATATTTAGTAAAGAAATATATTCATATATATCCATCTAGTCAACATTTCCTAGTCAGTATTGTGATTTTAGACGTTCTTTGTATGTTCATCTGACATTATATACAAGTATTGTTGTTTTAACAGCATTAAAGTTACTGTGTTGTTATTAATCGCTTTTTTTTGTGTTGTACAGCTACCTTAAAAAAAAAAAAGAAAAAGATTTTGCCTACCTACCTACCCATTTTTTTAAAGTAGGGTCGGGTTTGGGCAAACTTAAAATCTTTTAATTGTGGCCTCATCTAAGGTCATATAGAGCCGTGGTTAAGCCATTAAACGACCGATCATGCTTTAAATAAACAGTATATACCATTATCAGGTCGCAAGTATGTTATAGCACATCAGTAGCTAGACTGGCCACAGATGTCAAATCTCCAGTCACTATGTAATGATATACAGTGGAAACCTCTCTAAACCGGACACCCTGGGAGGTCCCCAGGGTGTCCGGTTTAGAGAGGCTCCACTGTAAATAACCATAACAAATCCATGAACAATTTTTTTCATTTTCAATCATAGACGGACATGGCAATGAAATAAATGACTGTAAAACCCATCTAAATTAAACACAATGGGGTCCCCAGAGTGTCCAGTTTAGGGAGGTTATACTGTACTTGTAATTACAATTTCACTCGCTGTTTCAGATCTTCCGGTGCCCGCTGCTTCCATTCATTCCAGGCTCCCTGCAAAACGGGAACCAGTGAAACTGATGGACACGCAGATTTTTTTTTTTTTGTTGGTTTGGTTTTGTTGATTGATTGTATTGATTGAGTCGATTGATTGGTTGTATTGATCAATTGGTTGCCATGTGAAATATGGTCATGGTAACATACGAGTGACGGGTTTTCCTTCGCCTCGAATTTCGACCTCTACAATTGACTGGCTGGGGCTGGGGCTGGGGCTGGGGCTGGGGCTGGGGCTGGGGCTGGCTGGCTGGGGCTGGCTGGCTGGCTGGCTGGCTGGCTGGCTGGTTGGTTTGGGAGGGTTGGTTGGATGATTTTGTTTGCGTTGTCTTCTGCTGATTTATCATATTTTATTTAAGTCTTAAAAAAACCATGTTTTTACAATGCATGAGAATCGTGTCCATTTTGGAATGCACCGGTATGGGGGAGCACCATACGTTCTGCACTAAAATTACAACAAACATTATTTCAACTTTCAATATTTGTGTCGTAATAAAACCAAAGCCAATATCTTTTCAGAAGCTTGCATAGCCTGGGGCAATTATTAGAAAAAGACATAATTATGTAATACTGATGGATGTACCTATCAAAAACGGTCAAGTTAACACAATTGGACCTTGGTCTTGAGCACAGGGGCTGCATGGGTGGGCTGTAGAATGAAAATATCGATGATGACAAGTAAGTATATAAAGTGTCAAGCCAATCCATCTTACAGAAACAGAGATGGTAGGTAGCCAAAAATCTTAACGCAAATTAAAATATAACTTTAATAGTACGTGATGTGATGGATTGTTTTATAATTGGACAATTGATACATGTGAGCATTTGGAACACACTCATGCTGCCATTAACATGACCATGACCTTCTTATTTAAAACATGCACTTCTCTACTGGTTTTTGTCGAGCCCGCTTAGCAGGGTCAGGACAATCGTGGATTTGTCACAGGGCGATAGAGGACCATTAAATCAATACTTGTGTGAAATATCAAGCAGATGAGTGCAAGGAAAAAGAAATTACAAGACATTTACCCGAGCATTAAGGTTTCGAACGCACAAAGTATGTGACCTTGACACTGGGCTTAGCGGGGGCGGGATGATAGTGGATTTGTTGCAGGGCTGTAGAGGATCATTAAAGCAATGTGTGTGTGAAATATAAGGCAGACAAGTGCAAGGAAACAGTAATTATAAAACATTTACCCGAGCACTAAGGTTTCGAATGCATTCAAATTTGTCGCAGGAAGCAATGTGTATGTGACATATCAAGCAGACGCGTATAAGGAAACAGAAATTTACCCTAGCGTTAAGGTTTCGGGATGTACGGACGGACGGGACATACAGATGCCGGTAACACTATATGCCCCCTTTACCATTCGGTGGCTGGGGCATAAAAAACTTTAACGCAAATTTCTAAGTAATTTGACCTTGACCTTCGTGGGCTACAGAATGAAAATATGGATGATGATAAAGAGGTATATGAAGTTGCAAGTCAATCAGACTTAGTGTTGTGGAGATGCATGGTATTGAAAAAACTTTAACGCACATTTTACAAAAAACTTTAACGCAGATTTGAAAGTAATTTTACCTTGACCTTGGGCATGAGGGCCGCATGGATGGATACTTAAAATGAAAATATGGATGATGATAAAGAGGTATGTGATGTTTCAAGTCAATCAGATATTTGGTATTTCAACGCAAATGCTGGACGAAAGGACGCATGCCAACAGCGGTGACTATATCATGCTGACCGCAAACGGGTGTGATAAAAAAATAATTTTAATGAAAATTCATTTAACATTGAGCACAAGGGTCGCATGGGTGGGCGATAGAATGAAAATATGGATGATGACAAATAAATATATGAAGTTTCAAGCCAAACCGACTTACGGTAACATAGATGCTAGGTACACGAAAACTTTAACACAAATTTCAAACAGATGGACAGGGTGGCGACTATATGTACCCCACAATGTTTTTCAGGGTACATAATAAATATGGTACTTACATAGTAGACGGGCACGTTTTCCTTGCCCAGTATATGGGCCCCGGCTGCAACACCACAGGCAGCCATGCCCAGCAGGCATGTACTCACGATAGGGCGCCCCAAGTCAACACCGGCCGCGTCGAACACTGAAACAGACGCAATGATATTACAAGGCAATCGCTGGAGAGTGTCTCGCCCATGAAGGTCAATGTTGTTAATGTCAAGGTCATAATGTGAGTAAGCTATTGATGAAGCTCAGTAATGATTCAACTAACGGATCAAGAGATATTCAACATTTTGTATGTCCAAAATTGTTGACACGAAGGTCAAGGTCACCAAGGTCAACGTCACCCAAGTGGTAGTGGCCATCAATATGAGGAAGCTATTGATGAAATGTGGTAATGATCGATCAGGAAATATTCAACGTTTGGATGTACGTCCAACATTGTAGACATCTACTATGGCACCGTCATTGCTGCCGTCATCCCGCCAGAATTGTAACCGCTATTATGTCTCATTTTCCACTAATGTGGGCGAGACAAAACAATATTTTATTCACCGCAAGTGACAAAAGACGGCTTTAATACATTATCACAGAACTTGCAGCCGTACGCATTGACCAAATACTGGCCGACTGATAACAAATGGCTGTATCAGGTATTAGCACGCCGCTGATACCATGTAGCATTGTCGAAATACACAATCACCAAAAACGTTTCCATCAACTGATCCGACCATTATTTTTTCTTTATTTTAGAACAAAACAAAATATCTAAAACGAAATTTGAATGTCGTACAATAATAATGCTCTCATCAGACATGACAGCTACTTACACTGTGCTATGTCCGGGACTGGCTTGATACAATGTGTGAAAACCAGAACTTTGTCCAAATTATACAAAATGTAGAGTCCCGATTTCCCCATATATAAATGGGCCGCGCCATACGAAAACCGGGCTTAATGACGTCATGAAAAGCGGGACACGACGTCGGAAAAACGACGTTTGCAGCGTCGCTGTAAAAGTTCACATTTTTCCCTCCCATTTACGTTTACTGGTGTCAGTTAACATTAAGTGTGAACAGAAAACGGAAAATTATAACTTACTGAAACTTTCACTAATATGAGACGCGATGCCTTACACCTTAGTACACATATTATGACGTGACGGCACGTACTTGTGACGTCACTGAACGTGAATACATGTTTGACGTTATGGCCATGGTGTCGTGACAAAATATTATAGCAAGGATACTTGCACGAGTTCCTCGCAGCATCAATGACTTAGAAATGCTTCAGGCGCTGTGCATTGTCGCCTAACTGTCGTTCTTTGACATTGTCACTCTTTTTCGTCGGTTATCCTTATGAATTCAAAATGGTGAACGCATAATTTAACTGGCTACATCAGATGTAAGTCCTCGCTTACACTGCACCTTGAATCCTAAATAATCTTAAATATGAACAACCTAGTGTATGCCAACGATATTACCATCTATTATCTTGGTAAATTTAGACACTTTTGAACAATTCAATCCAGTACTTAGCGAATGATATGCCATTTAATGCCACTTATTTTATCATAAACGGAGGTAGACATTTAACTATATTGTAAGGGACCTGCAGTCTGGTTTTTGTCGCGATGATTATCCAGATATCGGGTTTGGTAGCTCCGCAACAACAATTAAAGTATTTTTTACAGACTGAATATCAGATTATGCGGTGCAGAATATGTCATTTCCACATTGTGGCAGAAATGAACACATGTCAAACAGAGAACAATAATGGGAATCTCAACCTCCAAGTAACCTCTGCAACTAATGAACATGTGTCGGTAAGCTTGGTTAAATATTCAACATGTTCTCATGTTATAGTACATTACAGTTTGCAGTGTTTAAAGATGGGTGGGGTAACCATGGGCGGATTCAGGGGGGGCGGACCCGGCGCGCGCCTCCCCTAAAATTCGCCGAGTAAAGATTTTTTACAAGTTACAAGGCACGTTTTTTGCTACAAAATGCGCCAGAACGCAGGAAATGCGATGTGGATTTCAAAAAAATTCCCCTGGACCCCCCTAGCTGCTCCGATAATATAGTCAAGTATTGCAAAATAGTTACGCCCCCCCCCCCCCAACCCGAAATCCTGGATCCGCGCCTGGTAACAAGTGACAAAGGGCATATGGCTACAATCCCTGATCCTTATAATATAATGACATATATATCCAGGGTTTGTATTGAATTTAGCAAAACAAACATCAAAATCTCTCAAAATTCAGAATCAGTGATTTCAATGCAGCTCCTTCATTGTTTGTGTATAAGCAATACATAATGCACAAAACACACAGTCAGGTCGGTGGAGTTTTCGAAAAGTCTTGAAATTAATTGGAAATTTGATGGTCATAAACTTGCTTTTCCCACGATTTGTAGTATCAAATCATCAGCTTATCACTTGACTGCATAATAATGTATGTCTGAATCAGGCGATGGTAATGAGATCCTCAAGAAAGACACCTGGCAACAATTATAAGGTATCACGCTACCAAATCTGCCCGACGTCGTGTTTTGTCACAAAGTTAATGTTATAAGCCGCCTACTGCAGATGTAAATGTGCACTGTCTACAAACAACAAATACTCCATTTGCAGCAATTGAATTCCTTATTTGAAAATTATTCATACGGAATTACGTTACTTGGGCCGCAATCCAAAACAAGACGTTACATTAATAGCAACTGCAATAAACATTATTTTCATACTTTGTCTTGGCCTAATGGGAAACACTTGGAAAGGCTACGAGATATCCAAATTTGGTTGACATGCGATAAAAGATGACAAATCTATAGGACTTGTCCGGGTATTTTATCAACACCCCTTGTATACGCCGTTGATAAAAACGTCGTAATTTCAACGTTATTGATATAAAACGTCATATAAGTTTTTACCACGCGTCATAAAAGTACTTCTAAAATGAAAAATAATTGGGATACATTAATAATTTTGGCGGCATATGGCTTTCAAAAGATGTACAATTCAGAATACGCGAAAAAGTAAAAACTGAAAATTTTGTCATTAAGCCCGGTTTTCGCATGGTGCGGCATGTGTGTTCTGTAAACCCATTTTATGCTGGATACTATTTCACCTGTATCAAAATTTAACAACAACTTGTTTTCTTTATTTCACTGAGATGCTTGATTGTACCTACTTACTTTTCTTTATCTCCTGGTCAGGCTTGATTGTACCTACTTACTTTGATTGATTTCCGGTATAGGCTTGATTGTACCTACTTACTTTTCTTTATCTCCTGGTCAGGCTTGATTGTACCTATTTACTTTGCTTTATCTTCCAGTCAGGCTTCATTGTACCTACTTACTTTGCTTTTATCTCCCGGTCAGGCTTTATTGTACCTACCGGTCAGGTACCTACTTACTTTGCTTTATGTCCCGGTCAGGCTTGAGTGTACCACCTACTTACTTTGCTTTATTTCCCGGTCAGGCTTGATTGTACCTACTTACTTTGCTTTATTTCCCGGTCAGGCTTGATTGTACCTACTTACTTTGCTTTACCTCCCGGTCAGGCTTGATTGTACCTACTTACTTTGCTTTATCTTCCAGTCAGGCTTGATTGTACCTACTTACTTTGATTTTATCTCCTGGTCAGGCTTTATTGTACCTACCGGTCAGGTTTGATTGTACCTACTTACTTTGCTTTATGTCCCGGTCAGGTTTGAGTGTACCACCTACTTACTTTGCTTTATCTCCCGGTCAGGCTTGATTGTACCTACTTACTTTGCTTTACCTCCCGGTCAGGCTTGATAGTACCTAGGCATCATGGGACGGTTGAAAATAGCCAAAATTGACTGCTTTTCTGAGGGCGGCGGGTGACTTATAAAAATCACCGCCTCTCACAATCAGTTAAGGAGGCTCTTGCGACAAGTATTGAAAAATACTCGCAAATGAAGTACAAATCGCGCGCCACAATAAAAATTCAGTAACCGCATCAGATGTGTTCAATTAATTTTTTACAAAGTTACCCCACCCACCTATTTTTGGCCAGAAATTTCAACACGACTGAATTTATCGGAATTGTTTTCATGAAAATATGAGGCACAGATACTTTGTTATGTCTTGTTCTATCACTTGTAACACCACACTATTTTCTGAAAATGATTTCAAAGCGGGGTCATAACCAGCTCAAATTTTCGCTACAAATGCCCGAAAAATACCTTAAATTCTGACACGAAACCGTACCGGCGAGACAGCATAGCATGCGCCATTTTCCAAGATGTCAAAATCAACCAGAGCTAACATTCAGTTTCGTAGAATTATGAAATACCGTATTTAGCCGTGTATTGCGCACATTTTTTTAGAACCCTTTTTTAATCCATAAGTCACCCTGCGCGTTATAAGTAGGAACATAAATTTCAAACATTTTTTCCAACTGATTTCTGCCAGTTTTACGCAAACAAAACAAGCCAGGAAACTGAAATATAAATTTTTGACAGGTGTCCGCTATGACGTTGAAATACGCATAGTGTGAAACAAGAGAAAAGGAATCGATCGATATGAATGGGTGCGATTGATAGTAAATTGGTATCTTTTGGGATTTAATATAGCCAGGCTCGTAACATAAGAGGCTACGTGTATTAGAGGAAATTTACATGTTTTCTGTATTTACGCTGGTGTATCGATCTCATATCAGTCAAATGTTGCCTGTCGGGTATTGTTTGGTTGTACATTTTCAAAGTGACGTCACACGTCTGCCATCCTGTGAATAATTAATGAGAACAGATCTCAATCCCATAAGCGCTTGATGTAAGATTTTAGATGCTAAATCAAGGGTCGCGCACATTCAGATCGCACTCGGTAACACTCGGTAATGGTCGTTTTTCGTTGCTAGGTGCCGACTGACTGTGTTATTATTTTTAGTATTCACGCATCAATATCTTATGACATGTGCGACCAGCATAGCCCCTGATTCATCTGCGCATACACTGATATGGGGCTATGTTGGAATGTCGTGTATTCAGGTAGTACCTATGTATATTGTTAAACCTAATCAATAAACAGTGATTACACACTATCTGTACCTACGTATATCCACGGTGGTCCACAGTGTCAATATTTGGCTGGGGGGAATTGTTTATGGCCCATTTCTCATATGCAGGTCACTAGTAGGAGTTATTATCACCTTGGGGAAGAAGTTTACACATGGCTGCTGTGTGTTTGCGATTACGGGTAATTATGTTATACACGAATGGCAAATATGGTGGAATTATATACAACAAATTTCTTCGTAAGTAGGTTCAAAAAGTTTATTACATGCATCTTGAATTTTTATTAAGCATATTAATGAGTAAATAACAATAAATATAACATACTTTAAGACAATATAAAGTCTAATTTATGCCATAAAGCTGACCTTTGGCGATCTTTTTCTCTTCGAGAGAGCCTAACAGCACTCGTTCAGCATTGTGGATGTGAACTCGGAATGCAATTTTCTTATACTCGTGACGGAATTTCCGCCGATTTATTTTTATTTTTGTTTTTTTTGTTGCGCGCTATAGACGCGAACAATTTTTTCCCCCCAAAATATAGATGCGCGTTGTACACCAGTGCGCGCAATACACAGCTAAATACTGTACTCTAAAAAATACACCTAGTCAAGCCTCCCAAAGTCAAGAAATATTCATAAACCTATTTTTCTAGACACACTGGTGTAACTTACAGGGTCGGTAGTGAAGTATATAGAAAATCGTCCACCCCCTTTTTAAAGCTAGCTGCCCACTGTCCCGTGAGACCCTACTTACCTTTCTTTATCTCCTGGTCAGGCTTGATTGTACCAACTTACTTTGCTTTATCTCCCGGTCAGGCTTGATTGTACCATCCTCGTTGAAGAAGAGATCAAAGTCCACATGTACCGAGCCAGGAATGATTCCACCATCTTTTTCTTCAACTGTAAACAGCAAGTACGGTACATTTGGTTGGTTGACTGATTGAGTGATTGATTTGTTTGTTCATTCATTCAGTTATTCATTGGTGACTCATGTTATTGTTGATTCATTTTTATTACCCTTATAAGTTATAATACCAAATTAAAATTTTCCTTCTGCAGTTTAATTTTCATGTCCATTTTTTCTCAACAAAAACATGTTCTGGCTTCATGTGTTCACAAGTCTATTTTTGGTGAAAAGAAAGACAACCGTGAAAAAACAGCAGACAACAAAATGTGAAACTTTTAACATCCGAGCAACAGCTAAGGTCATATAGAGACGGGAGCAGATGACAAGATCCATTTTATGAATTCAAAGATCGACAAAGGTCTGGATTGTTATGGCGTTACGACTCACTCCGATTGAGAACACAATAGCTCAGCCTCGACCAATCAAACTTGAGCACGAGAATGGAGTACATGCTCAGAAAGTTATACAGTGGAACCTTTCTAAATTGGACAGCCAGAAAATCCCTATGTGATTGATTTGATGGGTTTCACTGTCATTTGTCTACATCGGTAATGTATGTTTCTGGTTGCAATGTACATTATAATGTATTGGGAGTTTCATATACATATGCCTGTATTACAGCGAAACTTCTCCAAACCGGACAGCCTGGGGACTTCCCAGGGTGTCTGGTTGAGAGAGGTTCCACTGTATAATCATAAATGACTAACTGTCAAAGATGGACGATCTGTCGGAAATGCGGCCATCAATGATATGTTTAAGTATGAATAGTGTGCATAAAACTTTCTCAGTAAGTGCTCCAATGTACTCGAAATCAAGCAGTTATATTGGCTGAGACTGAGAACAGCTCAGCCTCAACCAATCAAACTTCCTGATTTAGAGCTCGAGAAGCAATTGCATGTTCAACAAGAGCTGTATGAGAACAGCATAGCTCGACTACGAGGGTTGTCGATGTACACTTAGCTTGACAAACAAGGTGGCCGCGGCCCGCATAAAAACCGTAACCAAGGTTGAGTAAAAACCTTAACCAAGGGAAATTAACTAAGTAATTCAAGGTTAAATGTAGGTCAATGTCAGATATAGGTCAGGGGTTATTGATATACCGTAAAGATTCTAATAGACGCCCGGGCGTCTATTAGAATCACCACTGGCTCCGAAGTCCAGTGTGGGCGTTTAATAGAGGCAAGTGTTATTCAGCAAAGGGAAAATGATAAAAAAAATATACGATGTTCTGCTATCTGAACAAAAACATAACTAAGGGACGTTACTCTCAAACGCCAGACTTGATTGTACTGTCTGTCAGTTTATAAACATTTGGGCCAAGACGTTTCGACCCACTCTGGTCAATATGGTACAGTCGGTAGAAATGTTAAATTTAATGGTAATGTATATCAAGACAGCGTCAATCATTAATGCTGATCAGATTTACGCCTACGGACGTTTCGTCAGCATCAGCGTTTCGGATCTGTCGGGTTTGAGATGCTTTGAAAATGGCGTCTCAGTAACCGTGTAAATTCTGATCACCCTGTGTCCATGCAAATAGCTACTGCTGATGAGGAATTTACTGTGACACCGGAAACAGTCGAATTTCGCTTCCGCTTTTGAAAGTGAAAGTAGCAATTATGTTTTTTCCCCGATTTTAAAGGAAGATGCTTTCGAAATAATGGAAAGAAAAAAAATCTAATTTGACAATTAGCTCCGATTTTGTTTCAAGTCGGTACTGGGCGTTTATTAGAGGCACTAATTTCGTGAAAATCAGCCAAAAAATGTGTCATTTTCAACGTAAAAAGTGGGGGGTGGGCGTCGATTAGAGCATGGGCGTCTATTAGAATCTTTACGGTACATCACTAGGAGATGAAGTTTTACAAGTATGGTTGCTGTAGGCCCAGGAGTATTCCATATACAAGCTTGACTAAAAACCTTAACCAAGGGGAAATAACTAAGTAATCCAAGGGTAAAAGTAGGTCAATGTCAAATATAGGTCAGGGATTATTGATGTACATCACTAGCAGATGAAGTTGTACAAGTATGGTTGCTGTAGGCCCAGGAGTATTCCATATACAAGTTTGACTATAAACCTTAACCAAGTTTGAGTACAAACCTTAACCAAGGGAAAATAACTAAGTAATTCAAGGTTAAATGTAGGTCAAGGTAAAATATAGGTCAGGGGTTATTGATGTACATCCCTATGAGAAAAAGTTATCCAAGTATGGTGTCTGTATGCACAATAGTATTCCATCTACAAGCTTGACTAAAAACCTTAACCAAGGTTGACTACAAACCTTAACCAAGGGGAATTAACTTTTAAAGTAATTCAAGAGGAAATGTAGGTCAAGGTCAAATATAGATCAGGGGTTATTGATGTACATCCCTATGAGAAACGGTTGTCCAAGTATGGTGTCTGTATGCACAATAGTATTCCATCTACAAGCTTTATTAAAAACCTTAACCAAGTTTGAGTAAAAACCTTAACCAAGGGGAATTAAGTAAGTAATTCAAGGTTAAATGTAGGTCAAGGTCAAATATAGGTCAGGGGTTGTTGATGTACATCACTAGGAGATGAAGTATGGTTGATGTAGGGCCAGGAGTATTCCATCTACAAGCTTGACTAAAAACCTTAACCAAGGTTGACTAAAAACCTTAACCAAGCGGAATTAAGTAATTCAAGCGGAAATGTAGGTCAAGGTCAAATATAGATCAAGGGTTATTGATATACATCCCTATGAGAAAATGTTGTCCAAGTATGGTGTATGTATGCACAATAGTACTCCATCTACAAGCTTGACTAAAAACCTTAACCCAGGTTGACTAAAAACATTAACCAAGGGGAATTAACTAAGTAATTCAAGGTTAAATGTAGGTCAAGATCAAATATAGGTCAGGGGTATTCCATATACAAGCTTGACTAAAAACCTTAACCAAGGCGTGACGGCGACGGCGACTCCGACGCCGGGGTGACTACATAAGCTCTCACTATTCTTCGAATAGTCGAGCTAAAAAGTGATATAACCACAGGAACTTGGCCAAAGCTTATACGAGGTGATCGCCATGAAGGTCAACGTCACCAATGTCACACACAATGTGGGTCAACGTCACCAAGGTCAAGGTCACAATATGAGAAAGTCCAAATTATTTTCTACAAAGGTCAGGGTCACCAAGGTCAAGGTTACACAAATGACACTGGATGCATAGCCATCAAAGTGAGGAAGGAAGTTATTGGTGAAGTTTGGTAATGATCCAGTTAACGGATCAAGGGATATTCAACATTTGGACGTGCATCAAAAATTATTGACACAAGAGTCAAGGTCACCAAGGTGACAGTCAAGGTCACCGGAATGACACTGAATGCTATCAATGTGAGGAAGCTATTTATGAAATTTGGTAATGTCCAAAATTGTTGACACCAAAGTGAAGGTCACCAAGGTGACGGTCAGTCGAATTACACTGGTAGATCTCCATCAATGTGAAGAAGCTATTGATGAAGTTTGAAGATGATCCGACTAACAAATCAAGAGATATTCAATGTTTGTATGTACTTCCAAAATTATTGACGTCAAGGTCAAGGTCACCATGACCATGGTTATGGTAAGTCGAATGAGACACTGGGTGGATAGCCATCAATGTGCTATTGATGCAGTTTGGTAAAGGATCCGACTAACGGATCAGGAGGCATTCAACATTTGGACATACGTACAAAATTATTGACCCAAAGGTCACCCAAATTACAGTGGGTCAATAGCCAACAATGTGAGAAAGCTATTGATGAAATTTGGTAATGATCCGACTAACGCATCAAGAGATATGGAAATTTGGCTACGTCCAAAATTTACGTCCCACAAAGGTTATGGTCACCAAGGTGAAGGTCAAGATCACCCAAATGACATTGGATGGATAGCTATCAATGTCAGGAAGCTATTGATACAGTTTGGTAATGATCTGACTAACGGATCAAAAGATATCGGAAACTTGGCTACGTCCCAAATTGTTGACGACACCGTGACGCCTTCGACGACGACGACAGCGGAATTGTGTCTCACAACATATTTTCCAAAGAGTACTATCAGTATAATCTCCAATAGCTCCCCAAATCAGCCAGTTTGATTAACTGAGACTGAGCACAGCTCAGCCTCGACACCCTTAAGCAATCAAACTTCTTGACTTTTAGCATGATAACTGATTATCTGATATAACTATAGATAACTCACTATCCAAGATGGAGGAACTGTCGTGACTGCGTCCGTCAATGATCTGCTCTTTTTTCGTCTTCAGGTTGTCCAACATCTGGTTGTGGTAACGCACGAGAGACGGGTCTTCCTTCGCCTCGAACTGCGACCTCTACAATTATTGATTGGTTGATTGATTGACATGTGGAATATGGTCACACAGGTTGAAGTAACGGACCAAGGTCTATAAATACATTAAATATGCCTAAAAGCATCAATGAATGAAGAAAAAAAAAGATTATTTTTTTACACCCTCCATACACTCCATTATACTATAATGGAGTATATGGAGGGTGTAAAAAAAAAAATCTTTTTTTTTCTTCATTCATTGATGTTTTTAGGCATATTTAATGTATTTATAGACCTCGGTCCGTTACTTCAACCTGTGTATGGTCATGGTAATGTACAAGGGATGGGGTTTTCCTTTGCCTCAAACTGTGACCTCTACAATTGATTGATTGATTGACATGTGGAATATGATCATGGTATTGCAAGACAGACATTCCTTTGCCTCAAAGTTCGACCAGTGCAATTAATTGATAGATTGATTGTATTGATCGAGTCGATTGATTGGTTGTATTGATTGATTGATTGATCAATTGGTTGCCATGTGAAATATAGTCATGGTAACATACGAGTGACGGGTTTTCCTTCGCCTCGAATTTCGACCTCTACAATTGACTGATTGATTGGTTGGTTGGTTGGTTGGTTGGTTGGTTGGTTGGTTGGTTGGTTGGTTGGTTGGTTGGTTGGTTGGTTGGTTGGTTGGTTGGTTGGTTGGTTGGTTGGTTGGTTGGTTGGTTGGTTGGTTGGTTGGTTGATATATTGGTTGATATATTGGTTGATATATTGGTTGATTGATATGATTATAAATATACGGTATGAATCCAGGTAAGGATGGATTTATCGTTAATGTAAGCATAAACAAGCATTGATTGATGTGGAATATGGTCATGGTAACATACGAGGGATGGGTCATCCTTTGCCTCGAATTTTTACCTATACAATGAATTGATGGGTTGGCTGGTTTATTGATTGGAAATGACAAATAAGAAAATAATAGAAACAAGAAATCAGTAACTCTGATGGATGTAGCCGTCAAAGACTTTAACGCAAATTTTCAAGTCATTTGACCTTGACCTTCAGCACAGGGACCGCATGGGTGGGTTATAAAATGAAGCTAAAACAGAGCTATAGGGAGCCGAAACTTTTAAAACAAATCTTGGACAGATGATAGACGGACAAACAGACAGGGTGGCGACTATTACAGCGACTTCTTCTAATAATCCCCATGGGGACACAATGTCTCATAAAAGTTAGGGTATATAATAAACCTGATACAAAACCGACCTCAAATTGTGGCTCTTCCGTTGTTACTTCATATCCGTCATTGACCCACTTCTTGTATCCACCATCTAGCACCGATATCTTCCTATGGCCGTACATCTACAATAGACTCATTCATTCATTCATTCATACGAACATACACAAGAATGCCGCCAACGGCATATATTTCATCACTGTGGTGGCTGGATCCTAAACATGCATATTGATACGGTAAAGAAGTTAAGGAGAATAGAGGAATGTGTATAAATCTACTGAATGAAAATATGGATGATGACAAACTTCCATTAAAGTTTCAAGTGAATCACGCATACAGAAAAGAGGTTCTAGCAGAAAGAATGTACTCATCTGGAAATTTCCAAGTTATTTGGACTTGACCTTGGGCACGGGGGAGCATGGCTGGGGTGGGGAATGAAAATATGAATGATGAGAAGCAAGCACATGAAGTTTCTCAAGTCCATTGCTCGTACAGTAAAGACGTTATAGGAGAATGGAGAAACGTGCATACATCAACTAAATTTGAATTTCCCAATTATAGACGTTGACCTTTGGCATGAGGCGGAGCATGGATGGGGTGGCGAATGAAAATATGAATGATGAGAAATATGCACATGGAGTTTCAAGACAATCGGTCGCATGGCATAGAAGTTATAGGAGAATCGAGAACCGTGCATGCGTCTACTAAATGTGAACTTTTTATACAATTGTATGACAAACTTCAGTGCCAGGATCGAGGATCGGACACGGGTCGTCGAAGTGACAGTCAGAGGTCATTATCTCTGTTATCATACAAGTTTACTGATTTCATAAGAAACGAGGTTATGCCAAGTGTTTTTATGAAATCGGTCACATGAGTGACAATTTAATATGGTATTTATTAAACAAATTTACTGATTTCATAAGAAATGAGGCTGTTATATGCCGTGTTTCTTATTTATTAACAAGTTTCATATGAAATCAGCCAACGAGTATAATAATTATCATATTAAATCAACACAAATGGTAGATTATATTTATTAAATAAGCGCATCAACATACACTGAGTACTGATCAACTAAGATGTGTTCGATAGCGGGTTCATTTGCATATTTATTATTTGTTTATTATGATTTTTAATATACTGTGATAATACGCTACGAGAGCCCATTTTATGTAATACATTACCCTGAATAGCCACCACGTTCTGAAGGCGGGTAACGGCCCAAATCTGTCGTAGGTCACCACGTGTGTATCTGCGCCCACGCCTAGACTCTGTACATAGTCCGTGAAGCAGTTACTGTCCGGCACGTTACGAGGTATCAGCTTTGTGCTGTTCACACATTTCCACAGGTCGAAATGCACAGACTGCGGTATATGGCCTCTGAAAGGAAATACTAGAATTGAATGTTACTGTAATAAGGGATTTCTTGGCTGCAGTTTTACGTTCATTCAATAACAAGTTCATATGTGGTTGTGACTGGAGAAATGGCGCTTATGGGTTTTGCAACCAGTGCAGATCCAGATCAGACTGTGCATCCGCACAGTCTGAATAGGATCTACACAATTCACTATGGGATCAATGACACGTCTCACTTTTAACAAGCAATATAGTCAAACATGTGAATAAACGCCAGCCATGAGAATAGAAAAATCTTAGCTTTATTCACAGGTGGTCTTTATTCACAAGTCATATGTGTGGTCCTTGAGTAATTGGGAATCAAAACTGTGGCTGCTATAAACAGGGTTTGATATTACAAAGTGGTATTTAGCACAGTTTCGAGTGTATATCGATATCAGGCTGCATGAGTGTGCTATTTGATCTGGAGCTACACTGGTGACAAATCCCAGAAGCCCCAATTATTCAGTAACAGCCAGATATACAGTACAAGACAAGCACTATAACATTCAGCATTAAATGTACAATATTATTTCAGCTCTGATATCCTGATCTATGCCAGGTGTCCTTGATCACTTCACTGGGGGTAAGGTGATATCCGTAACTGCATTTACGGACATCCCAAGATGGCGGACGTGAAACGAGGTAAGTTGAAATATCGCGATTTTCGACTGTTTACGCTTCGTGCATTTCATTAATTTTCTCTGCGCTCCGTTACCCGTATCATCGGTGAAATTTCCAACGTCTATAAAAGCGGAATAAGCAACATTTGGGGAATACATAGGCATTAAAATCATAGTATATACACATATTGAGCTAACCATCGAATGCCATTAAATGCACGAAGCGCAAACAGTCAAAAATCGCGATATTTCAACTTACCTCGTTTCACGTCCGCCATCTTGGGATGTCCGTAACTGCAGTTACGGATATCACCTTACCCCCAGTGATCACTTGGCACGTGTGAAAATTTCAAGTGGGATACAAATATTCTTTCACACCTAAATAACTGGACTGGATTTTGATTTGTTAATTTTCTGATCAATCCAATTGTCACAAAATGATATTCAGACTAGTCCATTTAAATATGAAAAGTAATTGCTAAAAGTGCAGATCTAGATCTACACTGATTGGCAAATACGCAATAGATGGCCGAGTGTTGAAAGGGTTAACAGGTATCCAGTAGCCTATTTCACCAACATTGCAAACTATACATTTCTAGCAACGTATACTTGAGGGAGTAATCATTAATTTTCCTGAAATGCATTATTTCATATAGAACTAACAACTACATATATTTGATGATTAAAAGTATGCAGAATTATATTACTGAATTTATTACATTATCACAGCCAAACAGGCTGTGATAATGTAATAAATTCAGCTTAATAACAAGAAACGAGGCAAAGCCACGAAGGCCAGGTTTTTTCCAAGCAGACACTTGGATAACATAATTATACCCACTTTTTGTAGACTAGATGGCCGTGGCCTGCATGTCGCACCTTGGGGCGAGGCATGGACACTAAAAATATAAATATAGTAGATGGAAAAACTTTAACCGGACACACGGACGTACGGACGGACGGATGGACATATGCCAAAATGCCGACGATATCGCGCTTTCCGCAAGCGGGTGCGACAATGATGATAAACACCCATGTGAAGTATCAAGGTAATGGATGAAGCAGTTGCAGAGATATAGTACAGGAAAAAACTTTAACAAAAAAATTCAAAGTAATTTGACCTTGACATTGGGCACAGGGGCCGCACGGTTGGGGGTTAGAATGAAAATATGGATGACGATAAACACCCATGTGAAGTTTCAAGGTAATGGGCAAAGCAGTTGCAGAGATATAGTATAACGAAAAAGTTTTAACCAAAAAATAACCAAAAAACTTTAACCAGACGTACGTTAAAAAGTTAACGTTGAAAATGGCTAAGTCAATTACGTAGAAATAATAGGTGAAGGTAAAAGAAATGGTCACATGTTGGATAGTTGTATGTGGTAGGCACCCCTTGGTTATGAAGCTGTGAAAGTTTGGTGGTCCTAGGTGGTGCAGTACCAAAGAAATGGACTTAAACACGAAAACTTAACATTCTAAATGCGAAAACTTAACATTGAAAATGGCTAAGTCGACTGAGCGGAAAAAAATGGGTCAAGCTAAAAAAAAAGTAACATGTTGGATAGTGATATGTGGTGGGCACCCCTTGATTATGAAGCTGTGAAAGTTTGGTGGTCCTAGGTGGTACAGTAACAAAGAAATAGACTCACATGAAAAACTTACAACATTGATTGTGGATGCCGCCCGCCGCCGCCCGCCCGCCGCCCGCCGCCGCCACCTCCCGCCGCCCTCGCCCGCCCGCCTGGCTTTCGCCAATCCAATAGCCTGGATTTTTTTTCAAAAAACCTGGCTAAAAATTAATAAATTTATCCTAAAATTGAAAATTTCTCCCTCAAAGTATACTTTGCTAGAAAAGTATACTTTGCAATGTTGGTGAAATAGGCTACAGATCTCTTAAATATGTTTTCTTATTTATCTATGGAAGTGTATGATATAATATAACAGCTCATTTAAACCATCTCGGCAAGACAGCTGAATTAACGGCATCTGCCCTAATATAAATCAAAACAAATAGTTACCAACAGTTACCAACAGTTACCAACAAACAGTTACCAACAAACAGTTACCAACAAACAGTTACCAACAGTTACCAACAGTTACCAAGGTATAGTGTAGTAACGGTACTTACGACTTGTAATGCTCCTGATAAGAATCTATTTCTCTGTCTTTCTCAAACGATGTGTCCAGAATGCGTACATTGTTAAAGCTTTTGCTTTTGACCTGCGAGGCAATCTGTTCCTTGAGCCAGTTGGTGGACACCGTCGTCCAAATTCTTGAGATCGTCATCTTTTATGTATATACAGTTTGCTCCCTGATGTTAAGATAAAAGATATGACAGAATATGTCAAGTTATGGGTTGCGTCTACATCACTGCAAGAATGTAATTAAGAATTTGTGTATGTATACTGCCTGATCAACGCGAACATTAGCTGCACATTTTCCGCTTATAGGCAACAGGTTGCACTATGTCGCTCCCTCTAATTGCACCACACAGTACAAATAAAATGTGCCACTAATAGCACTTACACTTACTTATAGACAACAAGGTTGACAGATTGTTTGGCACTGTCACTGAACCACACGTTTTTTTAAATTGTGATATAGCTTCTTTACACTTACTATGACTCCACACAGGTGCACTTGTTCGAGCACACAGTAAAAATGTGCATAATAGCACTTACCATTGACTTATGTAGGACAACAGGTTGCCACTATGGTCACTGCAACTCACCAACAGTAAATGTGTTATAATAGCACTTACACTTACTTATAGACAACAGGTTGCACTATGTCACTGCACCACACAGTAAAGTACAGTAATGAGCAATACCACTTATTTATAGACATACTGGTGTTGCCACTATGTCACTGCACAACACTAGGTAGATAATGTGTAATAATGTATGTCACTATACACTAAATTTATAGCGCAATACAGCGTTGCTCTATGTTCACTGCGCACCACACAGTAAAATCGAGCATAATAGCTACTTCAACTTACTTATAGACAAAACAGGTGTGACACTATGTTCGCTTGCACCACAACAGTAATAAATGATGCATAATAGGCACTTTACACATACTTATAGGCAAACAGGTTGCACTGTCGATGCACCACACAGTAAATGTGATAAATAGCACATACACTTACTTATAGACAACAGGTTGCATATGTCGCTGCACACACTGTAGGGGCATAATAGCACTTTAACTTACTTATTAAGGACAAACAGGTTGCACTATGTCGCTGCACCACAGAAAAAATGTGCATTAATGCCACTTAAACACTTAATTAATAGCAACAGGTTGCACTATGTCTCTGCACCACCACAGTAAATGTGGCCTTATAGCACTTACACTTGATTATAAGGCACAGGTTGCACTATTGTACGCACCAACAGTAAATGTCATAATAGCCACATTACACTTTCTTATAGACCAACGGTGGCCCTATGTCGCATGCAACCACACAGTAAATGTGGCATAAATAGCACTTACACTTACTTATAGACAACAGGTTGCACTATGTCACTGCACCACACAGTAAAAAAAATGTGCATAAAGCACTTTACACTACTTATAGACAACAGGTTGCACTATGTCACTGCACCACACAGTAAAAATGTGCATAATAGCACTTACACTTACTTATAGACAACAGGTTGCACTATGTCACTGCACCACACAGTAAATGTGTATAATAGCACTTACACTTACTTATAGGCAACAGGTTGCACTATGTCACTGCACACCACAGTAAATGTGCATAATAGCACTTACACTTATTATAGACAACAGGTTTGCACTATGTCACTGCACCACACAGTAAATGTGCATAATAGCACTTACACTTACTTATAGCAAAACAGGTTGCACTATGTCACTGCACCACACAGTAAAAAATGTGTTGTAATAGCACTTGCACTTATTACTAGACAACAGGTTGCACTAATGTCACTGCACCACACAGTAAAAAATGTGCATAAATAGCACTTACATTACTTATAGGGCCAACAGGTTGCACTGTGTCCCTCACCCACACAGTAAAAATTTTGTTCAATTAATAGGCATCCTTAACACTTACTTTAAGGACAACAGGTTGCACTGTGTCGCGGCACCCACAGTAAAAAATGTGCATCAATAGCATTACCACTTACATAGAAAACAAGGTTCACTGTTGTCGCTGCACCACAACAGTAATGTTGCATAATAGCACTTACACTTACTTATAGACAACAGGTTGCACTGTGTCCTGCACCACACTAGTAAAATGTCATAATTAGAAACTTACATTACTTTATAAGACACCATTGCACTTGGTGTCACTTGCACCACACAAGTAAACTGTGCATAATAGCACTTACACTTACTTATAGACAACAGGTTGCACTATGTCACTGCACCACACAGTAAATGTGTATAACTAGCACTTACACTTACTTATAGACAACAGGTGCACTATGTCACTGCACCACACAGTAAATGTGTCATTAATAGCACTTACACTGTACTTATAGACAACAGGTTGCACTGTCACTGCAACCACACATAAATGTGCATAATAGCACTTACACTTACTTATAGACAACAGGTTGCACTATGTCCGCACACACAGTAAATGTGCATAATAGCCACTTACACTTACTTATAGACAACAGGTAGCACTATGTCACTGCACCACACAGTAAATGTATAATAGCACTTACACTTACTTATAGACAACAGTTGCACTGCTATGTCACTGCACCACACAGTAAAAATGTGCATAATAGCACTTACACTTACTTATAGACAACAGGTTGCACTATGTCGCTGCACCACACAGTAAATGTGCATAATAGCACTTACACTTACTTATAGACAACAGGTTGCACTATGTCACTGCACCACACAGTAAATGTGCATAATAGCACTTACACTTACTTACTTATATGCACATGTTGCACTATGTCACTGCACCACACAGTAAATGTGCATATAGCACTTACACACTTAACTTATAGCAACAGGTTGCACTATGTCACTAAAAACTGCACCTTACACAGTAAATTGTATAACCACACAGTATGCATAATACACTTACACTTACTTATAGACAACAGGTTGCACTATGTCACTGCACCACACAGTAAATGTGATAATAGCACTTACACTTACATAGCAACAGGTTGCACTAGTCACTGCACCACAGTAAATGTTAATAGCACTTACACTTACTTATAGACAACAGGTTGCACTATGTCGCTGCACCACACAGTAAAAATGTGCATAATAGCACTTACACTTACTTATAGACAACAGGTTGCACTATGTCAGCTGCACCACACAGTAAATGTGCATAATAGCACTTACACTTACTTATAGACAACAGGTTGCACTATGTCGCTGCACCACACAGTAAATGTGCATAATAGCACTTACACTTACTTATAGACAACAGGTTGCACTATGTCACTGCACCACACAGTAAATGTGTATAATAGCACTTACACTTACTTATAGACAACAGGTTGCACTATGTCACTGCACCACACAGTAAATGTGCATAATAGCACTTACACTTACTTATAGACAACAGGTTGCACTATGTCACTGCACCACACAGTAAATGTGTATAATAGCACTTACACTTACTTATATAGGACAACAGGTTGCACTATGTCACTAGCACCACACTAGTAAAAAGTGCATAATAGCACTTACACTTACTTACTATAGAAACAACAGGTTGCACTATGTCGCTGCACCTACACAGTACATGTGCATAATAGCACTTACACTTACTTATAGACAACAGGTTGCACTATGTCACTGCACCACACAGTAAATGTGTATAATAGCATTTACACTTACTTATAGACAACAGGTTGCACTATGTCGCTGCACCACACAGTAAAAATGTACATAATAGCACTTACACTTACTTATAGACAACAGGTTGCACTATGTCGCTGCACCACACAGTAAATGTGCATAATAGCACTTACACTTACTTATAGACAACAGGTTGCACTATGTCGCTGCACCACACAGTAAATGTGCATAATAGCACTTACACTTACTTATAGACAACAGGTTGCACTGTGTCGCTGCACCACACAGTAAATGTGCATAATAACACTTACACATACTGCACTCAAATATAGAACAAGAATTCCGCGGAATCAAATGTCTCGCCTTATCCCGCCGCCTTGACCTCGAGCCTGGGCCAGAAAGCAATTTTCACTGGCCCGAACATATACAATTATTGACTAGTGAGCCATAGAATATCAGATTATATTCTATGGCTCACTCGTCAATAATTGTTTTATTATATGATAATAGTCCGTATATAGCACTTACGACCTTATGCTATTAGACAACAAGAAACGAGGCAAAGCCACGAAGGCCAGGTTTTTTCCAAGCATAGACACTTGGATAACATAATTATACCCACTTTTTGTAGACTAGATGGCCGTGGCCTGCATGTCGCGCCTTGGGGCGAGGCATGGACACTAAAAAAATAGATATAGTAGATGGAAAAACTTTAACCAAAAAACTTTAACCGGACACACGGACGAACGGACGGACGTATGCCAAAATTCCGACGATATCGCGCTTTCCGCAAGCAGGTGTGACAATGATGATAAACACCCATGTGAAGTATCAGGTATTGGGTGAAGCAGTTGCAGAGATATAGTACACGAAAAAACTTTAACAAAAAAATTCAAAGATATTTGAACTTGACATAGGGCACAGGATCGCGCTTTCCGCAAGCAGGTGCGACAATGATGATAAACACCCATGTGAAGTATGAAGGTATTGGGTGAAGCAGTTGCAGAGATATAGTACACGAAAAAAATTTAACAAAAAAATTCAAAGTAATTTGACCTTGACATTGGGCACTGGATCGCGCTTTCCGCAAGCAGGTGCAACAATGATGATAAACACCCATGTGAAGTATCAAGGTATTGGGTGAAGCAGTTGCAGAGATATAGTACACGAAAAAACTTTAACAAAAAAATTCAAAGTAATTTGACCTTGACATTGGGCACAGGATCGCGCTTTCCGCAAGCAGGTGCGACAATGATGATAAACACCCATGTGAAGTATCAAGGTATTGGGTGAAGCAGTTGCAGAGATATAGTACACGAAAAAACAAAACTTAACAAAAAAATTCAAAGTAATTTGACCTTGACATTGGGCACAGGATCGCGCTTTCCGCAAGCAGGTGCGACAATGATGATAAACACCCATGTGAAGTATCAAGGTATTGGGTGAAGCAGTTGCAGAGATATAGTACACAAAAAAACTTTAACAAAAAAATTCAAAGTAATTTGACCTTGACATTGGGCACAGGATCGCTTTTCTTTCCCGCAAGCAGGTGCGACAATGATGATAAACAACCCTATGTGAAGTAATCAAGGTATTGTGAAGCAGTTGCAGAATATAGTACACAAAAAAAACTTAACAAAAAAAATTCAAAGTAATTTGAACCTTGCATTGCACAGGATCCGCGCTCCGCAAGCAGTGCGACAATGATGATAAACACCCATGTGAAGTATCAAGGTATTGGGTGAAGCAGTTGCAGAGATATAGTACAACGAAAAAACTTTAACAAAAAATTCAAAGTAATTTGACCTTGACATTGGGCACAGGATCGCGCTTCCGCAAGCAGGTGCGACAATGATGATAAACACCCCATGTGAAGTATCAAGGTATTGGGTGAAGCAGTTGCAGAGATATAGTACACAAAAAAACTTCAACAAAAAAATTCAAAGTAATTTGACCTTGACATTGGCACAGGATCGCGCTTTCCGCAAGCAGGTGCGACAATGATGATAAACACCCATGTGAAGTATCAAGGTATTGGGTGAAGCAGTTGCAGAGATATAGTACACGAAAAAACTTTAACAAAAAAATTCAAAGTAATTTGACCTTGACACAGGGGCCGCACGGTTGGGGGTTAGAATGAAAATATGGATGATGATAAACACCCATGTGAAGTTTCAAGGTAATGGGCGAAGCAGTTGCAGAGATATGATATAACGAAAAAGTTTTAACAAAAAAACTCTAACCAGACGTACGTTTGGTTAAAAAGTTAACGTTGAAAATGGCTAAGTCAATTACGTAGAAATAATAGGTGAAGGTAAAAAAATGGTCACATGTTGGATAGTTGTATGTGGTAGGCACCCCTTGGTTATGAAGCTGTGAAAGTTTGGTGGTCCTAGGTGGTACAGTACCAAAGAAATGGACTTAAACACGAAAACTTAACATTGTAAACGCGAAAACTTAACATTGAAAATGGCTAAGTCGACTACGCGGAAAAAATGGGTGAAGTTAAAAAAAAAGTAACATGTTGGATAGTGATATGTGGTAGGGCACCCCTTGATTATGAAGCTGTGAAAGTTTGGTGGTCCTAGGTGGTACAGTAACAAAGAAATGGACTCAAACACGAAAACTTAACATTGATTGTGGAGCCGCCGCCGCCGCCGCCCGCCGCCCGCCGCCGCCGCGCCGCCCGGCTTTCGCCAATCCAATAGCCTGGATTTTTTTTCAAAAAACCTGGCTAAAAATTGAAAAAGAATTTGAAAAAAAAGTAAAAAAAGAAGTTTAAAAATTAACAAAAATAATGCTCGCTACTGGAGCCCAGAAATTTGTTTAATAGTCCTATATTTATCTACATATCATATATGCACAGGTCCACATATTGCCACAATATTGTCAACACAGTTTACGGAAATGTAATAAGTTAGTGGTCAGTTAGTGGTCAGTCTGGACATTTGCACATGCTAGCACATGCACACGTAAATGGTTCTCCCAGTCACTATTGTTCAACTGGAGAAGGCTATTGTTCTCTCTACAGGTAAGGTGTACAGAGCACACGAGAAAACGGGTCTTCATGCATTAATGTTCAGTTTGTAGCATAGAAAGAAATAGAGTTTGACCTACACCCTGGAGCCCGGAATTGTTTTTAATAGTCCTATATTCATGTACATATCATAGTAATAACCATTGATATAGTGATCCAGCATATAACGTTGTATTTATACAATAGTATGTATAAAGTTTGATGACTGTAGCTGATAAGGTGTTGAAGTAATGACTTTAACACGAAAACTTAACATTGAATGATGACGCCGACTCCGGAAAAGCAAAACCTATGTCTTGCTTTCCGCTTTGCGGGCGAGACAAAAAACCTGCAGAGCTTCGCTATATTGTTATTGAGAGACAATTCTACAATATGACACAAACATATTTATACCATAAACTTAGCTTAGACAATCTCAGCTCTACACAAATGGGAATAAAAGGATAACCAATGTCAAACTATGTATACATACATGTGTATTATTGGTCTATGAATGTTTTTAACACGACTGTGAAGTGTTAAAACTTCTCACTCGTCAGACTGCGTAGCAAAACGCCAGGACAAATTGGGCTGTTATTGTGACTAAATTTTACACTATAAGGGTCTCAGCTCTCACAGATACTGAAAATAAAGACAGATGAAATATCATAGTAAAACACATCTGTACAGCTGAGATTTTATAAGCTACCATAAACTTACCTAATAAAGTGTGAATAAGCAAAATTCTTAGCATACAAACACTTACCAGTGAATTTACAAGAATAAAAAGCAAAATAATTTCCAGATCCAAATGCAAGAACAAAAGGAGACAAACACCTTGATCAGTATTCATTGACAGATGCCGAGATGGAGGTCAGTCATAAAATTTGACTTTGAGTGCATGGCTCACTGCACAGAAGTTACGTCACTAAAAATGCATAAAATTACCAAGACACAAAGCTAAATCCAATATGCAGATACACAAGTAATAGATATGTCATAAATATTTTTTAATTGCATGCAACGAAAATGCAATTATACGAGGCATTTTTGCCGAAATTAGGATATAGACGAAATTAGGTGAAGAACCAGTATTGAAGGTTTGGCACGACTTAAAATCATTATAATTAAAAATCTGTCATGTAATTTAGTTCAAAGAATCGTGTTCATAAAACTTGTGTGAACATAATGCAATATTTGTACTGTATGTATTGTTCATGTTTTCAATGAAATACAATAAATAATGTTTGACAGCTGACCTATAATTCTGACCTTCCTGAGCGAACATGAGTGATTTCCCATGGAAATGGGATTAACACAGAAACGGGATATGAAGTGGGACAAAAAGCCAGCCGTTCAATTTAATTGCTGGTATAAGACAATTTGAGAAAATGTTCGACCAGTGTAGACACACCCAGATCAGCATTCGGCATCCGCACAGTTCCACCAGAGTATACACTGTTCTCAATTAAGTTACAACACTACTGTACAGACCTGTATAGTAGTATTTGCAATCAGTATGCTGTAGATCCTCATTATTGATTTATTTAGTTAACAGTTCAACCCTTACTACGCTGGAGACGGAAAATGTCGTCTGCTGTTTTTCATGTTTGCCTTAATTCTTAACAAAAAACATGTTTGGACAGCACATGTGCTTCAAAACCAGGTTTTTGTCGAGAAATATTGAAAATAAAACATTTCCAGCAGACGACAACATTTAATTCAGGTAGTAATTAAGGGTTAAAGAGCCTGTCAACAGCTATGGTCATAGGCCCTATTAGGCTGGGTTAACTGGGTCGAGCCACATACTTCAGCTGTATCAGTAAAATTCTCAAATTAGAACTGAATATTTACATAACATATATGCATATAATTATATATTCAGCCCTAAAATCAGAATAAGCTCATCTGGTGCCAGTAGCTGATTTCACCAACATTGCAAAGTATACTTATGATATCTAGCAAAGTATACTTTAAGGGAGTAATCATTTATTTTTCCAAAAATGCATTATTTCATATAGAACCACTATATTTGATGATTAAACGTATGCATAATTATTATATTGAATTTATTACATTATCACAGCCAAAATGGCTGTGATAATATAATAAATTCAGTTCAATAACAAGAAACGAGGCAAAGCCACGAAGGCCAGGTTTTTTCCAAGCATGGACACTTGGATAACATAATTATACCCACTTTTTGTAGACTAGATGGCCGTGGCCTGCATGTCGCGCCTGGGGGCGAGGCATGGACACTAAAAAAATAGACATAGTAGATGGAAAAACTTTAACAAAAAAACTTTAACCGGACACACGGACGTACGGACGGACGTATGCCAAAATGCAGACGATATCGCGCTTTCTGCAAGCGGGTGCGGCAATGATGATAAACAGCCATGTGAAGTATGAAGGTAATGGGTGAAGCAGTTGCAGAGATATAGTACACAAAAAAACTTTAACAAAAAAATTCAAAGTAATTTGACCTTGACATTGGGCACAGGGGCCGCACGGTTGGGGGGTATAATGAAAATATGGATGATGATAAACACCCATGTGAAGTTTCAAGGTAATGGGCGAAGCAGTTGCAGAGATATAGTATAGGAAAAAAATTTAACAAATAAATTCAAAGTAATTTGACCTTGACAATGCGCACAGGGGCCGCACGGTTGGGGGTTAGAATGAAAATATGGACAATGATAAACATCCATGTGAAAAAGTTTTAACCAAAGAATTTAACCAGACGTACGTTAAAAAGGTAACGTTGAAAATGGCTAAGTCAATTACGTAGAAATAATAGGTGAAGGTAAAAAAATGGTCACATGTTGGATAGTTGTATGTGGTAGGCACCCCTTGGTTATGAAGCTGTGAAAGTTTGGTGGTCCTAGGTGGTACAGTACCAAAGAAATGGACCTAAACACGAAAACTTAACATTATAAACGCGAAAACTTAACATTGAAAATGGCTAAGTCGACTGCGCGGAAAAAATGGGTCAAGTTAAAAAAAAAGTAACATGTTGGATAGTGATATGTGGTGGGCACCCCTTGATTATGAAGCTGTGAAAGTTTGGTGGTCCTAGGTGCTACAGTACCAAAGAAATGGACTTAAACACGAAAACTTAACATTGAAAACGCGAAAACTTAACATTGAAAATGGCTAAGTCGACTGCGCGGAAAAAATGGGTGAAGTTAAAAAAAAAGTCACATGTTGGATAGTGATATGTGGTGGGTACCCCTTGATTATGAAGCTGTGAAAGTTTGGTGGTTCTAGGTGGTACAGTAACAAAGAAATGGACTCAAACACGAAAACTTAACATTGATTGTGGATGCCGCCCGCCGCCCGGCTTTCGCCAATCCAATAGCCTGGATTTTTTTCTCAAAAAACCTGGCTAAAAATGGTCACATGTTGGATGTTTTATGTGGTATGCACCCCTTGGTTATGAAGCTGTGAAAGTTTGGTGGTCCTAGGTGGTACAGTACCAAAGAAATGTAATTAAACACGAAAACTTTACATTGTAAACGCGAAAACTTAACATTGAAAATGGCTAAGTCGACTGCGCGGAAAAATGGGTGAATTAAAAAAAAAGAAACATGTTGGATAGTAATGTGGTGGGCACCCCTGATTAGAAGCGTGAAAGTTGGTGTCCTAGTGGTACAGTAACAAAGAAAGGACTTAAACACGAAAAAACTTAACATTGTAAACGCGAAAACTTAACATTGAAAAGCTAATCGACTCGCGGAAAAAATTGGGTCAAGTTAAAACAAAATAACATGTTGGATAGTAATATGTGGTGGGCACCCTTGATTATGAAGCTGTGAAAGTTTGGTGGTCCTAGGTGGTACAGTAACAAAGAAATGGACTTACAAACAACGAAAACTTAACATTGATTGTCGGACTTCCGCCCGCCGCCCGCCGCCCGGCTTTCGCCAATCCAATAGCCTGGATTTTTTTTTCTCAAAAAACCTGGCAAAAAGGCACTTGAATGTTTTTATGTAGGCACCCCCTTGGTTATGAAGCGTGAAAGTTTGGTCCTAAGTGGTACAGTACCAAAGAAATGTAACTTTCACGAAAACTTAACATTGAAAAAAGGAAAAAATCATTGTTGCTAAAAGTCCGGAACTGCGCGATGTGGATAGTAACAAAATGATAGTAATGTGGGTGGGCACCCCTTGATTATGAAGCTGTGAAAGTTTGGTGGTCCTAGGTGGTACAGTAACAAAGAAATGGACTCAAACACGAAAACTTAACATTGATTGTGGACGCCGCCCCCAAAGCCCGACCCGAGCCCACGGAAACAGATTTGGCCGCCGCGCCCCAATCCCCACAATAGCCTGGATTTTTTTTCAAAAAACCTGGATCAAAAAACCTGGTCTAAAAATTACTAAATTTATCCTTAAATTGAAAATTTCTCCCTGAAAGTATACAGCTAGATAAGTATACTTGGCAATTTTGATGAAATCGGCTACTGGTCCTTACCAAATCCAGGTGCGGACGGGGGGGGGGGGGGGGGGGGGGGGGGGGGGTGGGGGGGGGGGGGGGGGGGGGGGGGGGGGGGCGTAACTATTTTGCAATATGCAAAATATTGCAACTAGCGCTAGGGGGGTCCGGTGGCATTCCCCCCCCCCCCCCCCCCCCCCCCCCCCGTCGTAATATTGTTTGCGTTCTGGCGCATTTTGGAGCAAAAAACGTGCCTTTTAAACTTGTAAAAAATCTTTATTCTGCGAAGTAAAGGGGGGAAAATTATCTAATTTTTAATTTTTTAGGGGGGCGCGCGCCAGGGGGGGTTCTACACCCCCCCCCCCCCCCCCCCCCCCCCCCCCCCCCCCTGAATCCGCCCATGAAATCAGAACCATTTAGCTCCCTAAAAGTATTAGAATTAGTACTAATCTTAGTACTAGAGAGAACTTGGGGATTCTGGTAAATGACCCTTCACATGCTCCGAACCTGCCACCCATTATTGATTTGTTTACAGCAGCAAGATCATATGCAGATGGCAGTGCGCCTCTATGCGAGAGCATTGTATATTCAGCACTAAAATTACCAAAGAAAAAATAGCACTGAAAGACGGACTCAGTGTCCTGATCTGGTGCCCAGCACCCTAACCACACTGGGGTTGAGTGTGTCTTACCAAGGACTTCCTACTGCAGGGGTGGGAAGAGTTCCAAATGCCAAATCCTGAAAATGGCTAAACAAACATATTTGGGGTTTAACGGCCTATCAACAGCTACGGTCATTCAATGCCAGATCAATGGGTTTAGTACTAAATCCCATATATTACCTGTACAAGTACATGTACGTGTTCAAGTACATGTACAAATGGGAGGAAAATCCCAAAATCAGAACTGAATATTTACAATAACAAAACTATATATTTAGCCCTGAAATCAGAATACTCCTGATCTGATGCCAGGTTCTTGCCACACCAGAATCACTTGGGTCCCTCCCAAAAGCATTAGGATCAGTAATAAACTTACTACTTTTATAATGGGCAATAACCCAATTAAACTCCCAGGTAACAAAAGAGCTAAAGAACGTACCTGAGGGCCAAACCAGGCAAATCGTGATTCCTATAAGGAGGAACCCCTACCGTTAATTTACGCCGTCACATTCGTCCGACCACCACCCACAACTACAGCAAGTGAACAGGGGATCATGGATGCCCGGTCACTGTCTGGACAAACAGAAACAGCAATGTTCAATAAATCCTGTCTGCGCTGTTCACCATTCAGTAAGTAACTCTGTATTGTTATGCTGGTATTGGCAGATCCAGGGGCATTTCACCAACATTGCAAAGTATACTTCTCTTGCTAAGTACACTTTGAGAGAAATTTTAAATTTAAGGATAAATTTATGAATTTTTATTATACTGAATTTATTACATTATCACAGCCATTTTGGCTAAATAAATTCAGTATAATAATTCTGCATACTTTCAATCATCAAATATATGCAGTCGTTAGTTGTATATGTATATTAAATAATGCATTTCGGGAAAAATAAATGATTACTCCCTAAAAGTATACTTAGCTAGATAAATCCAGTGCCTAAGTTAAAGGTACATGCCCACTCAGTAGGCACACAATGTTCTTTATATATCGGAGACATCATTGGAGACATTTTGTAGCAAAATAAACATTCATTCACCATTAGCCCACGCATTGATTGGCATTATAAAACATTTTATATCAGACGTATAATTTCCACACCGATATCAGGGGCAATAACCGGGTTTCCTTAAAATGTTAATGGATATTACTATTTATTCTCTGTATTTATTTTTTGATGCATTGCGCATCAGTTCATACTTTATAATCTGTCTAAAATATTATATTTTCCGGCGACACATTTAATTAGTATAAATAACTAAACAATATCATGCCTCATTTGCATATGAAAATAGACTGATAGCACCGCACGTCACTATCAGTAAAATAAATATTACTTAATAATTATATCTGTATAGCGGCCACTTGTGGAACTGGTGGAATAGTGACACAAATATACACTTATTTAATTCCTATAAATACCGGTAACATGTGCCTACTGAGTAGACATGTACCATTAACACTTTCTGAGCACGTTCTCCAAATGTCCTCTAAACCGGGCAGACAACCAGACAACCCGGTTCATAGCGGATAGAAAAGAACATACGGTCACTTGACACTTGGTCACTTGACACTCGGCACCCTACATGGGAATACAATAAAAACAAAAGTCAATATGGACAGAAAGTTTTATTGACAAGACTTTACATAGTGAGACAACAGCCAAAGAATAGCCCGGCCACATACATCTCCGAAAAGCCTGAATAAATACACTTGGGTCGAATAAAGAAATACATACTTGTACAAACGAGAACAAAAATTATTGTGCGTTAAAGAAGCAAAGATTTTTTACTAAAATTGTTATTTTTTTTTTTTTCATCACAACTGCATATATTTTAATAAATTAATAATGGTCGATTATCATTTAGAGACTTCAATTTTAAATGTTTACACCATTTGACAACCACTAACAGAAGAAAAAAATATTTGTTTTCTCTTTTTGTCTGAATATTGAGAGGGTACTGTGCATCTTACATGCAAATAGACTACGATCTTACAAATTTGGGCTCATCAACATTGTAACTAGCATCCACAGTTTGATCAGGGCTAACATTGTTTGCCATTGGGTCAACGTTGATTATGTGGATCACTGTTAGGCTACACCAGGATCTACACTGGTCAAAAATGCAATAAGCCCAGGATTGTCATATCGTGGTCCATACACATTTTAATATTGTATGATGGTGTAGATATGATATGAAACAAGTCAAGTTTGAGCAAACAAAACTAATGATACAAATAATCAAACAGGCTATGATATTTTTTGTAGATACAGTGGAACCTCTCTAAACCAGACACCAAGGAAACATCCTGTGATCTTATTTTTGATAAGTTCCTTGGTCATTTATCTTGGGCGTGATCGCATAGCACAGCTATGGCTCAGAATGCTCAAATGCCTGGTTTACAGTGAAACCCCCAGGGTGTCCGGTTTAGAGAGGTTTCACTGTACATGTATTTCTGAAATACAAATGTACTGATTGCTGAATACGTAGATTTTATTAGTGTCATTTTGAAATAGAATATTTGTAAATAAGATAAGTTTGTTTATTGGTGTTTAACGGCCTATCAACAGCTAAGGTCATGTAAGGCCGGGCAAACGGGTTCGATCCCATTTTAACCTGCTGCATTGGGGGGAAAATACCAAAATCAGAAAGGAATATTTACATCGAGAAAAAGTATATTCAGCCCTGAAATTAGAATAACCGGACCTGGTGCCAGGTCCATACCACACCAGTCACTTGGCCCCTTCCCCTAATATAGGATTACAAATAATTGTAACACTCACATAAGGGGTATAACCAGATCCAGCTGTCACATACAAAATTCCAAAGACGTATGTGAGGGCCAAACCAGGTCTCCAGTCGGAATTCCGGTAAGGATGAACCCCGATCGTTAAATTACCCATCGCATTCTCCCACCTGCCACCCACAAATAAGATAAGAAATTTGTACTAGCATGTGCCCTCATTTACTACACTATATTGCAATGTATGGGTACCCACATTTTAAACGGTCTTGTCTTTGAAAGTTAAAAATGTTCATATGCCTAAAAATGTAAAGGACACAATTACGTCAAAAATTTATGTTGGTTATAGAGTACTGTGAAAAATGATTATGTCACAAACATATATAAAATTACCAACAATAAACAAAACTTAGAAGCTCTTATTTTCTATGACACACTTACAAAATATTGAATATAACACATGACACATATTATTATGATTATGTGTACAAGCATACAATATAACACCAAGAGATAACATTTTTTCAGCTGTTTCAAAATGCAGTTTAAATATTTTCCAAGCAAGAGCATAAAGATATACAAATTATCTCTTAGCAACAGCTTGAAGCAGATTTTGGGTACAAACGTATAGTGTTACAACTATTACCGATGATAATCAAACATTTCATCAAAAGGACTATAATCCCACTATCGATTATGACAGTGAAAGGTTATAATGTATTATTCAAAAGTTCACGTCAAATTGTTTTACAAATGCCTTTAATAATACAATTGTTATAAAATGATACATGAAAAACAAATGTAATATATAGCATACATAGCTGTTAATAACAAAGTGTACCAAGTAGGAGCTAAATTTTTATAACGGTAGCATTCAAATGGTTTTGCTTTACCGGATGTAGGATACCATTTTACACTGTGGTTTTACACTGCTGTTTTGCGGTTTTACACCTGCGGTTTTACACCTGCGGTTTTACACTGGTTTTACACTGCGGTTTTAACTCTTAACTATCCAACATAGGTTTTTCCATACAGTATTCCGTTAATTGAAAGTGATTTTTTTCTTCAAAATCTTGAAAATAATGTCTAACACTGCAGATCCGGAAGAGACGGCTTTCTAGGAGCCGGTACATCTGGTTCTACAGTTTTGCACATGTTGGGTAGAAAGGGTTATATGTATATTTTATGATTGGCTCGTGTTCTGTTTATCATCGACAATAAATTTAAAATTGACACCATTCGCACATTGTTACAAGATGATTAATATTAAATACTAATGGAAATCAGCATGCATACATTGTAGAATATAAATGTTGTTACATGACAATTCACAAGGACTATATTGATTGCTATTGTGATGATATTATTAATATACAATATGACACGAGCTGAATCATTTTGCACCTAGGAAGACGTGCGATATCATGAAAAATATTAAAAAAATTTACAATGTTTCCCGAAAATGATATCAAAAGTTGACGAAATGTTCATAGCAAATGTGGAATAGAATTCTGCATTTGCTATGACAATTTCGTCAATTTTCAACATCATTTATATACAATATCAGTTTCTGTAAATATTTTTCTTGAAAAATCGCATATTTTCTTGGGTACAAAATCACATGGTTCGTCTCGTATGACGTATGGAATAATGTGTACGAACAAAGCACTATTACAATATCAATGCTATGAGCACCCCCCGGTCTCTGGACTTACCTCCCTTATCACACCGCTGTATTTCACCGATATTGATTTTAAAATGGAGAATACCAGGCTAGTGTATTTTGGTATCAAGTTCATCGGTAACTTGGAAACGGTAGGAATTCCTGGGCAGAATACGACAATTTGTTTAACAGTCTGATGTATTCGGTGATAACAAAGGTCACAATACCTGATAAAATTTATTTAATGGTGGTTAATGGCCTGTCAACAGCTAAGGTCATTTTAGGCCGGGTTCACGGGGTCGAACCCATTATTTTACCTGGGTTATGTGATAAGAAAATACAAAAATTTTCCATAAAATGAGACCAATCGGACAGAAACTTCACAACACATGGTGGAATTAAATTCCACAAGTTCTGTAATATTTCCGTCGCATTTCGACGCCATTCACAGAACATATGTCCGATATTCATAATCAGTATTGGCAAAAACAGCATTGATAGGGAAACTTCTTAGCTAAAAGCCCTTGTGTCATAATGCCTAATGTCATAATTCAATACGATTGGTATCGGACCAGAAATGTGGCTGTGACTGGAGAAATGGGTCTTATGGAATTTGTGATTACCGGTAGTGTAACTTCTCATCAAATAGCACACGCCTCTATAGTGCCTGATAGAAGCACGACAAGCATTTCATAGATGGAATGGTCAACAGTGCAGATCCTGTGCGGATGCACAGGTTGATCTGGATTTACACTGGTCGCAAAACATATAGCTAGAACAAAATTAGTTATGGTACAAAATGGACCAGGGCTGCATATAAATTGCATAATTTGACGGTTATTTGCCGTGAGAAAAATGGAGTATGTCATACTGTGACTAGTGTAGCACAGGGTGGTCAGATTAAATACATCCGTTCTGCAGGTTTACATATAGATGGGAATACCCCTGAATGGGGATAGAAATATTGCTATTTGACTTGAAATTCTCAATCGAACCACAAAATCTTGATCTGCTGCCAGGCATCCTTACCACACCAGATCACTTGGCCCCAGGTGTGAATCCTAGAAGGATGAATTAAGTTGAAGGTTAAACCACTGTAAAGATAAATTCTCCGTTAAGCCTACGTCCCAACATCCACAAGTATAGTTCAAATATTAGGCCAGAATGGAAAGAAAATTGATAGGCTGTATGCGAAACATTTTGTCTGATGCAGATGTTAACCTCAGAAAAATGTTTAGTCCAAATAATTGGATAATGTATCTCACAAATGGGATAACATGCTAACAAGACTATAATGCCTCGACAAGTGAATGTCTTTTACAAACGGACAAATGCGAGGATAGCAGATAACTGTAGTGTGACATGCCGCCATCACGGTATCATTTGGATTATGGCAAACTGGTGCAACATACCATCACTGGACAACATCGACTGTACAATACAAATGCAATATAATGATAAAATATACTTAGGCACAGTAATATGTCATCCAGTCCTTGAGATAACTGTCTTATCATATGTGGAAAATCCATTTTGCAAATAATCCACATTTTATGCAACTGATGCCGAAAGTAAGAGAAAATTTCGTAGCCAATTCCGCATTGGCTACGAAATTTTCCCTACTTTCGAGAGTTATCAGTATCAGGTTTCGGGAATATTTTCACATTTGATAAGTCGATATCATTGACGGGCCCATGTAATAAATATTTATCCATACATTGTAAATAAACATTGTGGATAATAGAAAATCAATATAGGAAGCAGACCAGATCGGAAGATATATATATACATAGCTGACTGGGTGTCATATTGTATTATCATCAAACTATTAACCATATAATGGTGATAATTATTTGACGAACATGTTTGTCCGATGCATTGTGATCGGTCTATTGCTAATAATTGATTGACTGAATGTGGTTCTATGTCCACTCAACAGGACACTCATTATATACAGATGGTAATACCGCTATGTAGCACTAAAGTGCAGTATGAAATTACAATAGTCTTCGAGCAGTGAAATCACAGTATCCTGATCTGATGCCAGGTGTCGTGACTACGCCAAATCACTTAGACCCAGATAAGAATACTGCTATTAAAGAATAGAACAATCAAAAGGCAAGAGACAAACACATGTAGTCTTGAACTATGCCGGCAGAAATGGAACACCCTTGCTCACAAAAGAAAACCTCTCCAAACTTTGTAGACGCCGGTTGGATTAAAGAGCCTTGCATGTGATTATTGTCATATTGCATGCATGCTAGGCAGAATGAGATCAAATGTAAACATAGTATCTACAGAAAACACGCACCCATTCAACAATACACTGACCAGGGCCCGCGATTACAAAACTGTTTGAGCATGTGTACAGTTCTCATACACGAAATCCAGAAGTTTGATTGGCTGAGGCTGAGCTGTGCTCAGTCTCAGCCAATCAAACTGCTTGATAACAAGTAAAATTTCAAGAACAAGCTCAGAAGTAGCGGACAGACCCGGATTTGATTATTAAGAAAATGGTGAAAATGAAATTAAGAGCTTTTAATTTGTTTACAGTTTGGTGTTGGACACCAGTAATTTGAATATCAGACATAATATGGTGAATGTAATTTGTACATTGGCAAACAGATAAAAATCAGCAAACATGCTAGATAATTGTCAGCGATACCAATTTTACACGTTTTATGTTATTTGCTATACAAATATACAGCTCTTTACTAAGTTTCAAAATCCCCTGTAAATTTTCTGATTTGCTAAATCATACAGGAATTTGTTTTCAGTAGCCTATTTCACCAACATTGCAAAGTATACTTTTCTAGCAAAGTATACTTTGAGGGAGTAATCATTTATTGTTCCCAAAATGCATTATGGCATATAGAAGAACTAACAACTGCATATATTTGATGATTAAAAGTATGCATAATTATTATACTGAATTTATTACATTGGCTGTGATAATGTAATAAATTCAGTATAATTGAAAATTTCTCCCTCAAAGTACATGTATACTTTGCTAGATAAGTATACTTTGTAATGTTGGTGAAATAGGCTACAGATATATTAGGTATACATGTACTTTTGTTATCACCCTAACACCAGTAACTTAGATACATTTCTGCCACCACCTCAAGCTCAGTCTCTTGTCGCAAAATATCTTGAAATCTGTATATTGAAAGTTCCCAAAGATATTTCACTTGCAAATTTAACGACTGATGGTTTAAATGAAGTTTTACATGGATTCAACAGCAACTTGTTGTACGAAATATAAACAAACACTGTATAGACAGAATACTACATACGTGAAAAGGCTTACAATACATAGTTACATTTGTCCGACACTCGACAAATAGTAATGTTTAAATATACAATATATGAATCAAACAGTTACCTCGGCAACCATTACAATCTCAACGTAAGTCCAGTAACGACAAACACGACCTTGTTTAGTTTGCGACCAGTGTAGTCCCAGACCAGACTGCGCATCTGATCAGGGGCTACACTGTTCGCAATTGTATAAATATCTATATTGGCGTTTAACGACCTATCAACAGCTAAGGTCATGTAAGGCCGGGAAAACAGGTTCGATCCCGTTTTAACCTGCTGTATTGGGGGGAAAATCCCGGAATATTTACATTGAGAAAAAATATATTGTCAACAGCTAAGGTCATTTAAGGCTGGGCCAACGGGTTCGATCCCGTATATATAACATGCTGCATAATTGGGGGGAAAATCCTAAAATCAGAATGGAATAATTTGAAGATCCACATTACGATGTAAACCTGTGCCGTATGATCAGGAGCTACACTGGCCAAAAGATCAGTAAGCCCCCTTTTGTCATGCTGCAGCACATATAAATTGCTGGCTAACAGAATGGTATCAAATGTGGACATGTGACTGGAGAAATGTGGCTTATGGGTTTTGCGACCAGTGTAGGTCCAGATCGGCCGGTGCCCCTGCACAGTCTAATCAAACTACCTCGGGTGCAAATATTACACCATTCAAACCACACAGCAAAATCATTGTAACAAAGTTGCCATGAAGCGGGTGACGATGGAACAAAGTTTATTTATAAAATGGGCTCAAACAGTGTATTAAAACTCCTCATACACTAGTGCAATATATACTCAACTGAGACCACTACAGAAAACAGGTCAGGTGATCAGCGTAGCTTCAATGCATGATGCTCTCATTATGCTATAAATAGAATCTAGCATTTGTGGCAATTTAATATCTCCGCATAGTTTCGTGTCTTACGAAATCGGTCAACGGGTTTAATAAATACCATTAACCCTTACAATGCTGAATTAAATTGCGTCTGCTGTTTATTTTTTATTTTAAAACATGATTTCACAACACTTTATAGAATCATTTCCAATGGAAATGAGTCTAAAGTGCTGTTAAACCATGTTATCATTGAGAAAGAAGACAAAATATAAAACAACAGCAGACGATAATTTTCGTTTCCCGCATTCTAAGCGTCAACTCCTCTATATATTACGATCAATGCAAATTCTACCACTCAATACAACAATCATTCTGGGGAGTTCAGAGTTATTCCCCTTCCTTTGCAAAGCAGTGGGGAGAATTTATTGATTGAAAAGCATTTTATGTCCATCCACCAACAAAATCACATACATACAGGTGCATATACCAGTAATTCTTGGGCGGAAGTTACCCACCCCCCTTCCTCTGCGAATCAATACAAGAATATTTATTATTAACCCGTTCAACACTACAGACCTCTATCATGTTTGCAAACAGTGTAGATCCAGATGAGCCGGCTCGTAACGAGCCGGCTCATCAGGATCTGCACTATTTGTGGATATTTTCGTATTTCTAAAAACATTACCCATTTCTGATAATTGGAATAGTCTGAAAACATAATTTGGTAGTGACCATTCCAGTTACTCAGGTGTGAAATGGTCAACTGATTGAATGTCTGTGCATCAACTAGGTCATATGAGGCACGCCATGTGATTTTGTATCTATGAACATGTACGATAAATATTTACAAAATTTACGATATTTTTCTTGAATGACATTGAAATTGAAATTTCGGCAACTTTCGATGGCATTACAGTTTCTGTAAATGTATTTCATGAAATATCGCACATATTCTTAGGTACAAAATCACATGGCGAGTCTCGTATACATAGTTCCAATGGATAGAACGATATACATGTAAATCTTGGGAGTCCAGAGTTATCCCCCTTTCTCTGCCAAACAGTCGAGATAATTGACTGATTGAACGTCTGTGCATCGGCAAGGTATACATACAGATGGTCCAAAATGAATAGGACAATACACATTAACTCTAGCCAGTCCGGAGTTATTCCCCCTTCTACGCCAAGCAGTACAAATGAAGCGCGTATACGTTTCTGTCCCCGTTTGATCCAATAAAGTGTCTGTCCATTGCAGATTGTACTAGATTCAAGTCTTGTCTCGACTCGAGGCCTCCCTACTGTGTCTTTGGCTTCTTCTTGGGGAATGGTATTTTAGCGGTGATCCTGAAAATAGGTTCATAGATTGATTGATCAATTTGTTTTTGTATTTTAGCTGTAATCCTACAAATAGGTTCATATACCGATTGATTGATTGATTGATTGCTTGATTGGTTGGTTTGTTGTATCTTAGCTGTGATCCAACAAATAGGTTCATATATTAGTCGGTTGAGAAACAAATTAAACCAATTACATTCGGAGGATATACCTTTTTACAGACGTAAAATTATAAATATTGTCTTTATGTATCATCAAAAGGTTACATTGTGAACACCAGTCGCTGAGACGGTTCAACCGAGTTGTCGCACTATGTACTTTAAACGAGAAACAAGTTTTTATAAGTAATAAGAAACGAGATAATAAAATTGCCAAAAACCCAATTGAAATCAGAAGTAGCGAGAATCAAAAAGCAATAACAAATTTGTGGTACCTTTATCATGCTACAGAAAACAATAAACAGACCACAAATATAGCATATTGTTCTTATTTTCCTTGAAAACACATCTTGGTATTTCATTAGAATTGTCTCCAATGAGACAATTCTAATGAAATGCCAAGAAATGTTTTCATTTCGAAGCAAACTATTCAATAATTGCTATCTGTTGGTGTGTAAACAGTAGTGTGATTTTATTTTACCCAATTAAAAATATTGAAATACCCAATTGCTTCAGATATGATGGGAGTGAAAATACTCAATTACTAATTCCTTATCTGGATCCCTGATATACTATGAAAGTATTTGTTTCAAGCCTAGAGCGGAGATGGAACCCACAACATCAGAAGCCGATTTCATCAAAATTGCAAAGTATACTTTTCTAGCAAAGTATGCTTTGAGGGAGTAATCATTTATTTTTCCCCGAAATGCATTATTTCATACAGAACTAACTACTGCATATATTTGATGATTAAAACTATGCAGAACTAGAAATGTGGCCTGTCGGCACACGAATACCCCCACTGGCAGCCAAAGAAAACGAGGCATTTTTGATTATAAGCCATTTAGCCGAGCATTACGCATCAAGTCTGTGACCTTGACCCTGGGCATAGTGTGATAATCCATGCATCAGTGTAGAAGATATAGAGCGGAAGGGAATTTCAATAGGTTTGACCTTTCACCTTCAACTGTGACCTTGACCTTGGACGTAGGTGCGTGGTGGTTATTGATCGCGACACACCTTCTCATCATGAGAAACATTTGTGCCAAGCCATTTGATAATCCATGCATCGGTGTAGAAGATATAGAGCGGAAGGGAATTTCAATAGGTTTGACCTTTGACCTTCAACTGTGACCTTGACCTTGACCGACCGACCGACCGACCGACCGACCGACCGACCGACTTTGTTTGTGGGGGTATAATTATTATACTGAATTTATTACATTATCACAGCCAATGTAATAAATTCAGTATAATAAATTTATCATAAAATTGAAAATTTCTCCCTCAAAGTATACTTTGCTAGAAAAGTATACTTTGCAATGTTGATGAAATAGGCTACTGGTATTGAAGTCCAATACTCTAACCTCTAAGCCACAACCCATCCCCTTGTAAATTGAAGAAGAGGCAGATGGAGAGAGACATACCATAACACATCCAGTTATTTCAAGGAGGTATAGAAAATAATTGCATCGTTCAACTGAGTGGCAACAACATATGGTCGTGCAACCGAGGCACCCCTTGTTGCCTGTGTGTTTAATGTCATACTTACTGGGCCATGACGTTGTTAAGATGAGCTCTAACCATATTCACGTTACTGTCAATTTGTACCTGTAAAAATATCATCACACACAATTACAATGTGCCACATACAAACAACATTTCCAATCAATTAGATGTTATGTGATTTTCCATTTTGAGCCTAGTGCTTAAAATCTAAATATGAGGAAGAAATATTCATAATATATATTTTTAGTACTTTTAGTCCATTCAAAATACATGTACCGGTAGGTTTTTCTATAATTGTGTTGAAACTTAACCCTTTCCACCTGTATAGTGGTAAAAGTGTAGATTCAGATGAGCCGGTTCGTGACGAGCTGTCTCATCACCATCTACACTTTTTGCAAGTAATTTTCATATTTTTGAGAACAAAAAAAAACAATTGACTAGTCTGAAAATCATTTTGTGACAATTGCATTGGTTGCAAAATTACATTCCAGTTACTTAGGGGTGAAAGGGTTAATATTGATACAAGGTTTATACACGGAGCTTCTAGTCTACCTTGTGTGTATACGTCTATGATTAAAGGTTTATATAGGGAGCTTCCAGTCTACCTTGCGTGTATAAGTCTATGATTCAATGTTTATATAGGGAGCTTCTAGTTTACCTTGTGTGTATAAGTCTATGATTCAATGTTTATATAGGGAGCTTCTAGTCTACCTTGTGTGTATAAGTCTATGATTCAATGTTTATATAGGGAGCTTCTAGGTCTATGATTCAATGTTTATATAGGGAGCTTCTAGTCTACCTTGTGTGTATAAGTCTATGATTCAATGTTTATATAGGGAGCTTCTAGTCTACCTTGTGTGTATAAGTTTATTATTCAAGGTTTATATAGGGAGCTTCTAGTCTACCTTGTGTGTATACGTCTATGATTCAAGGTTTATATAGGGAGCTTCTAGTCTACCTTGTGTGCATAAGTTTATATAGGGAGCTTCTAGTCTACCTTGTGATCATAAGGCTATGATTCAAGGTTTATATAGGGAGCTTCTAGTCTACCTTGTGTGTATACGTCTATGATTCAAGGTTTATATAGGGAGCTTCTAGTCTACCTTGTGTGCATAAGTCTATGATTCAAGGTTTATATAGGGAGCTTCTAGTCTACCTTGTGTGTATAAGTCTAAGATTCAAGGTTTATATATCGAGCTTCCAGTCTACCTTGTGTGTATAAGTCTATAATGCAAGGTTTATATAGGGAGCTTTCATTTCAGTCTACATTGTGTGTATAAGTCTATGATTCAAGGTTTATATATCGAGCTTCCAGTCTACCTTGCGTGTATCAGTTTATAATGCAAGGTTTATATAGGGAGCTTCCACTCTACCTTGTGTGTATAAGTTTATTATTCAAGGTTTATATAGGGAGCTTCTAGTCTACCTTGTGTGTATAAGTCTATGATTCAAGGTTTATATAGGGAGCTTCTAGTCTACCTTGTGTGTATAAGTCTATGATTAAAGGTTTATATAGGGAGCTTCCGTCTACCTTGCGTGTATAGTCTGATTCAATGTTTATATAGCTAGTTTACCTTGTGTGTATAAGTCTAGATTCAATTGTATAAGTCTAGTCTACCTTGTGTGTATAAGTCTATTATTCAAGGTTTATATAGGGAGCTTCTAGTCTACCTTGTGTGTATACGTCTATGATTCAAGGTTTATATAGGGAGCTTCTAGTCTACCTTGTGTGCATAAGTTTATAAGAGCTTCTAGTACCTTGTGATCATAAGGCTTTAGATTCAAGGTTTATAGAGCTTCTAGTCTACCTTGTGTGTATCGTCATGATTCAAGGTTTATATGGGAGCTTCTAGTCTACCTTGTGTGCATAAGTCTATGATTCAAGGTTTATATAGGGAGCTTCTAGTCTACCTTGTGTGTATAAGTCTAAGATTCAAGGTTTATATATCGGCTTCCAGTCTACCTTGTGTGTATAAGTCTATAATGCAAGGTTTATATAGGGAGCTTTCATTTCAGTCTACATTGTGTGTATAAGTCTATGATTCAAGGTTTATAGAGTTCCAGTACCTTGCGTGTATCAGTTTATAATGCAAGGTATAGGGAGCTTCTCTACCTTGTGTGTATAAGTTTATTATTCAAGGTTTATAGAGCTTCTGTCTAACCTGTGTATAAGTCTATGATTCAAGGTTTATATAGGGAGCTTCTAGTCTACCTTGTGTGTATAAGTCTATGATTCAAGGTTTATATAGGGAGCTTTTAGTCTACCTTGTGTGTATAAGTCTATAATGCAAGGTTTATATAGGGAGCTTCCAGTCTACCTTGTGTGTGTACTCTATGATTCAAGGTTTATATATGGAGCTTCTAGTCTACCTTGTGTGTATAAGTCTATACGTCTATGATTCAAGGTTTATATAGGGAGCTTCTAGTCTACCTTGTGTCTATACTCTATGATCAAGTTTATATTAGGGAGCTTCTAATCTACCTTGGTATATAAGGTTTATATAGGGCTTCTAGCTATAGTCTACTTACTGTTAAGTCTATGTCTACCCTAATCTAATTAATTCTATAGAGCTTCTAGTCTACCTTGTGTCATAATCTATTCAAGGTTTATATAGGGAGCTTCTAGTCTACCTTGTGTGTATAACTCTAATTCAAGGTTTATATGGGAGCTTCTGTCTACCTTGTGTATAAATCATAAATCAAGTTTATATAGGAGCTTCAGTCTACCTTGTGTGCAAAAGTCTATAATTCAAGGTTATATATAGGGAGCTTTCCGTCTACCTTGTGTCCTAACCGTTTCTATGATTCAATATTTATATAGGGAGCTTCTAGTCTAAACCTTGTGTGCAAAAGTCTATAATTTCAAGGTTAAAAAGGGAGCTTCTAGTCTACCTTGTGTGTATAAGTCTACGATTCTGGGTTTATATAGGGAGCTTCTTGTCTACCTTGTGTGCATAAGTCTATAATTCAAGGTTTATATAGGGAGCTTCTAGTCTACCTTGTGTGCATAAGTCTATAATTCAAGGTTTATATAGGGAGCTTCTAGTCTACCTTGTGTGTATACGTCTATGATTCAAGGTTTATATAGGGAGCTTCTAGTCTACCTTGAGTGTATAAGTCTATGATTCAAGGTTTATATAGGGAGCTTCCAGTCTACCTTGTGTGCAAAAGTCTATAATTCAAGGTTTATATAGGGAGCTTCTAGTCTACCTTGTGTGTATAAGTCTATGAGTCAATGTTTATATAGGGAGCTTCTAGTCTACCTTGTGTGTATAAGGCTATGATTCAAGGTTTATATAGCGAGCTTCCAGTCTACCTTGTGTGTATACGTCTATGACTCAATGTTTATATAGGGAGCTTCTAGTCTACCTTGTGTGTATAAGTCTATGATTCAAGGTTTATATAGGGAGCTTCCAGTCTACCTTGTGTGTATACGTCTATGACTCAATGTTTATATAGGGAGCTTCTAGTCTACCTTGTGTGTATACGTCTATGATTCAAGGTTTATATAGGGAGCTTCTAGTCTACCTTGTGTGTATACATACGTCTATGATTCAAGGAGCTTCCAGTCTACCTTGTGTGTATACGTCTTTGATTCAAGGTTTATACAGTGAGCTTCCAGTCTACCTTGTGTGTATACGTCTATGATTCAAGGTTTATATAGGGAGCTTCTAGTCTATCTTGTGTGTATAAGGCTATGATTCAAGGTTTATATACGGAGCTTCTAGTCTACCTTGTGTGTATAAGTCTATGATTCAAGGTTTATATACGGAGCTTCTAGTCTACCTTGTGTGTATAAGTCTATGATTCAAGGTTTATATAGGGAGCTTCTAGTCTACCTTGTGTGTATACGTCTATGATTAAAGGTTTATACAGGGAGCTTCTAGTCTATCTTGTGTGTATAAGGCTATGATTAAAGGTTTATATACGGAGCTTCTAGTCTACCTTGTGTGTATAAGTCTATGATTCAAGGTTTATATAGGGAGCTTCTAGTCTACCTTGTGTGTATACGTCTATGATTAAAGGTTTATACAGGGAGCTTCTACTCTATCTTGTGTGTATAAGGCTATGATTAAAGGTTTATATACGGAGCTTCTAGTCTACCTTGTAGGCTATGATTCAAGGTTTATATAGGGAGCTTCCAGTCTACCTTGTGTGTATACGTCTATGATTCAAGTTTTATATAGGGAGCTTCCAGTCTACCTTGTGTAGTGTTTCCCCTAGCAAGGTTTAGGAGGGCGCTGCGCCCTGCCCGGTTTACAGCCGGCAAAACCCCGCCCTGCTGCCCTAAAATCCAAATTTACCCGCCCCGCTACGCCAAAATTACAAAACCTGTGACCTAGTTTTGTCTGTATAAACTTACACGTAATCGCTAACAAATCCCAGAACATGACAGTCAATTCCCACCTCACATGGCTCGCGCCCCGCGGAGAGATAAAACGAGATGGCACCTGGGCCCAGTATAGCGTGTATGATTTATATGAAACTGAATCAATACTGGTTTAGAGCGGCATGTCCCAGTTTTCTCTGCGCAATTAGCGAATGAAAAGCGGTAACCAAGTGTGTGTTACTAGGCGCACTTGATGCTAAATTTTGTATCGGCCGAATGACCGATCATCGTGATCGACCCGTCAGCCGCTGTTTTTCGTGTTTTGTTTTTTTAATTCTCTAAATTGGGGTAATTTATATCTGAGACTTAGACATTTAATTGATCAAGATTTGTTTTGTCCAGCGTCGATTAGTGAACCTGAACTTGTTGGAGGCTATGATTATGATGGCACGTGCCTGGCATGTCCACCGACAAATAATTTTCACACATTTGTATCACGTCATACAGCGAATACCGTATTGGCATGTCGACCGACAATTTATTTTCACACATTTGTATCACGTTATGACGCAAGCACCGTCTTGTAAAAACAATACCCAGAATTAGTGGTTCACAAAGCACAATTGTCAGCCCATAATGTGTGAAACTCGAAAAGTAAGCGCCTGAAAAGCGGACATGAAACAACAACAACAACAACAAATTTGATATATTTGTTTATTATTATGATTATTACCACTAGATCTATGTCAGTATATGCTCTGACATTTGACAAAGGTGAGTGCTAGTTGCAATAGGAACAATGCAGAAATAAATGCAATTCAAAATTTCTGGGGGAGCATGCCCCCGGACCCATCTAGCGTGCCACCCACCCAATAATTATATAACTGTTGGTTATTTCATTAAAATATAGGACCAAATGAGAGTCATAGTATGTGCTCAGACTTTGCTGAGCATGCAGGAAATGGCGTTTCAGACCACTTTGATTTCAAAATTTTCCGGGGGGGCATGCTCCCGGACCCCCCTAGCAAACTCCGGCCCTCGAAACTTCGCCCCCCCCAATAATTATCGTCTTCCGCCGCGCCTGAAGTGCCCTTTTTTCGGCTAGCACCCTGCCCCTTTTTCATCCTGGGGGAAACACTATTGTGTGTATATGTCTATGATTCAAGGTTTATATAGGGAGCTTCCAGTCTACCTTGTGTGTATACGTCTATGACTCAATGTTTATATAGGGAGCTTCCAGTCTACGTTGTGTGTATACGTCTATGACTCAATGTTTATATAGGGAGCTTCTAGTCTACCTTGTGTGAATAAGGCTATGATTCAAGGTTTATATAGCTTCCAGTCTACCTTTTGTGTATACGTCTATGATTCAAGGTTTATATAGGGAGCTTACAGTCTACCTTGTGTGTATAAGTATAAGGCTATGATTCAAGGTTTATATAGGGAGCTTCTAGTCTACCTTGTGTGTATAAGGCTATGATTCAAGGTTTATATAGGGAGCTTCTAGTCTACCTTGTGTGTATAAGGCTATGATTCAAGGTTTATATAGGGAGCTTCTAGTCTACCTTGTGTGTATAAGGCTATGATTCAAGGTTTATATAGGGAGCTTCTAGTCTACCTTGTGTGTATAAGGCTATGATTCAAGGTTTATATAGGGAGCTTCTAGTCTACCTTGTGTGTATAAGTCTATGATTCAAGGTTTATATCTATAGGGAGCTTCCAGTCTACACTTACCTTATATGTTTCATACACCTTGGGTAACGTGAAAATGGTCACAACAGCTGAAACAAAAGATAATCATTATAACACTTCATAAATGTGTCATGATTCGACAAGACTTGCTTCATTTAATTTCTGACTATAGGGTAGTAGAGGCTGATCAAGTTACATGCTCTGTAATATACTGGTAATATACAGAGTAGATTTTCAGGATTCTGTACAACGGCACACACTAAAGCGGCATATTCGCCTCACGGCACAATAAGCCGCGAAACGAATCGGCGCTCTTTAATCTGCTCGATAGACTGACAAATTCGACTTCAGGCACCGGCGGAGAATTTCCGCAAAAGAATACACATTTTCAGTCTTATTTCTTATGACACCGGTACCCGGCGTCGCTGGCACCAGCGATGTGACCCAGCTCTGTTATCTGGCACTACTTCCTGGAAACCAGTCATCGGGAACCAGTCAAAGGTGATACACAGACATTATCTACACAATTTCATGGCTGATTAACCCCGACATGCTGTCATAAACATCGCCAATTAACAACGTGTCAGTCGGTACCTTGTCACAAATACACCACTGCGTCCCTTTGTCGGTATGTAATTAACATCGACTGCTATGATGTACTCTTTTGCAAACATCAATTAAGAGAAGAATTGAATGGTTAGCAACTAAATTTACAAGGGATTAAGGAACTGATATCCCGGCAAGTAAATGAACCAATTAAATTCATTGGCAAATCATCGGTACGTACGTCTGTATCAATCAGAGATGTGATGGTCATTGAACATAATTAACGTTTTGGAATTGTAACATTGCTTCTGGGACGAATTCAGGTTGGGATGAATCGTCATGTGACGATTGTAAATATTGAATGGGAAACTACTCTACATGTATTTGTTTTTGAATTTTCATAAAGTTTAGCATGTAAATTAAACTGTAAAACATGTAAAACAAACTGGGCCCGGTTGTTCAAAACATCCGTTAGCTTAACGGACTGTTAAATCCTTAACTGAATGGTTAAAATCTCTGTTTTAACAGAGATTTTAACCATTCAGTTAAGGATTTAACAGTCCGTTAAGCTAACTGGTGTTTTGAACAACCGGGCCCAGTTTATAAAAAATGTGCGTTTCTTTTCTTTATACATATGTTTGCGGACTTCTAACAATAAAGAAGGCAACTTCACAGATTATCCGGTATTCACCACGCAGTGCCAATTAGCAAGAGTCGCCTGAAACCTTGTCAAATCCTGGATTATTTGTTATATTTGTTTTGATATAAATTTGGATACATATACATTGCTTCATCAATGTGGTGACAAATAAGTATTTAATTCAGCATTTATCTATCCGATAATTCCAAATTACGCTAGAGTAAACAGACAGTAAATGGTGTGGCTATAGTGCGTTTTTACCAATTACCGACAGGTACCAATTACCGACGTTTTTACAACAGCTTCATACAGACGAGAAAATCGCCAATTCTATATAACGGCAGATTCGTTATAATCACACATTCGTCTCTGACGAACTATGCCGTTGTACCGAATCCTGACAGTGACTGTATTATCTTTTGCCGACTGAACAGAGAATATGATCAACTGAATGATTGGGCTTTTTAAAAACAACCGTTCAACAAGAAGTCCAAATACGAGACTAGCCAAGAAGATGTGCCATATCTCAGAAAACTATTTACAAAATTTACAATATTTTCTGTAAATTACGTCGAAAGACGACAAAATGGTAGGTTTAGGTTTGAATCCAATAAGAAAGAATCCGTGAATCCACCTTTACCGCCCATCTTATACATGTGACAGCTATGTCTCACTTCCTAACGTTGGTGAGACAATGAGGGAGAAATAAGGGGAGAGAGGGATGGAGGGCCAGAACAAGAATGAATGACCCAGAGCAGCAGATAAGGTGCGTATTGGCATAATTTACGCACTTATTTTAGCAGAATATATACGCATTCATTATCAAAAGTTGTAGTACAAATTGAATTTGAAATCTGGGGGTATAATACTCTTTAGATACAAAACTTATCTGGAGCTCTGGGGGCCGTTTCACTAAACTTTGTACGACTAAAATATTTGTAAGTGTAAAATTATGATAGTCTGTAAATTTCACATTAACAATGTTTGCTTGTAAACTATTATTGGATTTGCATTTATTGAGCATAGGCTGCATATGCAAATGTAAATCCATTAATTGAAATTGCCAGACCATCCTAAATTTGCACTTACGAACATTTTAGTCGTACGAAGCTTAGTGAAACGAGCCCCTGGTGACCACTTACCATAAATAACTAAGGTGATTCCGTTAAACCAGGACCCGAAGTACGTCATCAGCCACAGTAGCATACCAAACTGGAATCAACAAAAACCACATTTATCATCGCCAATCGCTGGTTTTGTAAGACATGTGAAAAGAAACAAGAGGGCCATGATGGCCCTAATTCGCTCACCTGACTCCATGAACACCAGAGGAGAATGTGACATTGAGTTCATGTGCTATTTTTTGACCCCGGGGTCACCATTTTAACACCTTTGAAAGTTTGTTTGTTTGTTTGTTTGTTTGTTTATTTGTGTTTAATGGCCTATCAACAGCTAAGGTCATGTAAGGCCGGGCAAACAGGTTCGATCCCGTTTTAACCTGCTGCATTGGGGGGAAAATCCCAAAATCAGAACGGAATATTTACATCGAGATACAACATATTCAGCCCTGAAATTAGAAGAACTTGACCTGGTGACAGGTCCATACCGCACCAAGGTCACTTGGCCCCTTCCCCTATTTAAAAGTAATACGGGTAGGATTACTCTTATAAGGGGTATAACCAGATTCAACTGTCACATACAAAATGCCAAAGACGTATGTGAGGGCCAAACCAGGTCTGCAGTCGGGATTCCGGTAAGGATGAACCCCGATCGTTAAATTACCCATCGCATGCTCCCACCTGCCACCCACAACACCTTTGAAAGAGCATTCTACGTCGATCATTCCTACTAAGTTTCGTCAAAATCCGGCTGGCAGTTTATGAGAAGATTTTTTTAATAATTTGTGCTATTTTTAGATGGCGGCCATCTTGGATTAGCGACAACCTCCGTTTTAACAAATCTGAAATGGTGTTCCATGAAAGAAAACAGATGTCATAAGACATTTACCCCAACATTAAAGGCCCTGAACGGCTCAGTATTACAATTTTCAGATTTTTTCAAACACAAAAACATGTTTTGTGTACCACTCAGTGCAAAATGTCAATATTGACAATTTCATTTCCGTAACCCAACGGCTTCGGCTCGGAAGCGAGTCGATAAACTCTGGCTCTATCGGAATTCATCGGCCGCGAATCGGGGAGTTGAGGAGTTGACCCGAGCGTCTATCGGAAAATCGATCAGGCTTTGAAACACACACCTGCTGTTTGTTTATCAACAAATATTGATATTTTCATCGACTACAAACTCATTTTTGTACCAAAATGAATGCAAACAGTTTCAAAGTGTGTGTAAATAGAAACCTGTTGGATTTATGTGTGGGGAAACCCAATAGCAGGCCAAATTCGGCAACTTGAGCCGTATAGGGGCTTTATGTTTATGAATGTGCTAAGTTTGTGACTTGGACCTTGGGGTAAGGGATGGGCGGCGGGTCATGGATTTGCTATAGCACGATAGAGTATCATCAGATGAATCCATGTATGAAATATGGAGGTGTTCCCTGTAAATAAACAGAAGTTACACAACATTTACCCCAACGTTAAGTTTATGAACATGCTAAGTTTGTGACCTTGACCTTGGGGTAAGGGTTGGGTGGTGGATCGTGGATTTGCTACAGCATGATAGAGGGTCATCAGATGAATGCATGTATGAAATATGAAGGCATTCCCTGTAAATAAACAGAAGTTCACAACATTTACTCCAACATTAAGTTTATGAACATGCTAAGTTTGTGACCTTGACCTTGGGGTAAGGGTTGGGTGGTGGGTCGTGCATTTGCTACAGCATGATAGAGGGTCATCTGAGGAATGCATGTATGAAATATCAAGGTGTTCCATGAAAGGAATCAGATGTTATAAGACATTTACCCCAACGTTAAGTTTATGAATGTGCTAAGTTTGTGACCTTGACCTTGGGGTAAGTGTTGGGTGGTGGGTCATGGATTTGATACAGCATGATAGAGGGTCATCTGAGGAATGAATGTATGAAATAACAAGGTGTTCCATGAAAGGAAACAGAAGTTATAAGACATTTACCCAACGTTAAGTTTGTGGATGCCGACGGCGATGCCGGGGGTATGCCATAAGCTCTTCTCTGCACTTCGTGCAGGTGAGCTAAAAACAGAATAATATTTCCAATGGAGTTTATATAATATTGAAATGGAAGGGATCAGTGGAAGCAGGGGGAAAAGTCCCATAGGTCAGTAGAAGGGAGCTAAGTCCCTTACAGGACTTAGTCCCCTTCTTCCACCGACCACTTCACTAATAATCGTTTAGTACGCACCTTGATGGAGTCTATATAGTCGCCGACCAAGTAGAGCCGTCTCAGCTCACGGGAGCAGTTGTTGACGTGCTTCGCAATATTCTCGGCCGCATTCTCAATCACCTCGTCCTTCAGTTCTATGTCCATCTCCATCAACTTCCTGCAATGGTTGGTTGGTTGGTTGGTTGGTTGGTTGGTGGGGTTGGTCGGTTTGGGTACGAGTTGGTTGGGGGCGGGCATTGGTGTTCTTTTGGCTGGTGGGTGGGTTGGTTAGAGATTGGTTTGTTGGTTGGCTTGTTTGTGGGTTGGTTGGTGGGTGGGTTGGTTGGTTGGTTGGCTTGTTGGTTGGTGGGCGATATTGTATTGGCTGGCTGGCTGGCTGGCTGGCTGGCTGGCTGGTGGGCGGGCGGGCTGGCGGGCTGGTTTGTTTGTTGGCTTGGTGGGTGGGTGATTGTGTATTGGGTGGGGGTTGGTTGGTTGGTTTTGGGTTGGGTTTGGTAACAATTATCTTGAGGATGGATGAATCCTGGTAAAGATGGATTTATTGTTAGTGCCAATAATGGTGAGGATGAATTTATCATTCCAGATGAATTTTGGTAAAGACAATTCTGGGGATGTGAATTCTGGTGTGGTGAATTCATGTTATCAATTCTGGTGAGGATGGATTTATTGTTTGGCCAAGGATACATCTTTACGGTATTTACATTACAAGTTGTCTCCCCTCAACCATAAATAACATTCAGCGACATGTTTACAACTAACTTTGGCAAATTACTATGGGAATTTTACGCAATATTGATTCGTCCTTGGCTATATAAAGTGCATGACAAACAGAATGGCTGGTGACAAATTGTGTCACATGATATGCGGCGGCCAGCATAGCACTGATCTGTGCAGTCTGATCAGTGCTATGCTGTTCACCATTCAGTCATTTTTGGACAGATTGATTGATTGATTTGGGTTTTACATTCATTCAACAGCAAGGTCAACACAGACAGGAATGCACCTGAATGGGGGGAGCACTGTATATTAAGCACCGACATTACAACAAGGATGTCGCCGGCGAGTGTCCCACCCACAAAGGTCAAGATCACCCGAATGACACACGGTAGTAAGCCACCAATGTGAAGAAGCTATGGAAGAAGTTTGGCAAAGATCTGACAAACATATCGGGAGATATGCAGTAGTTGGACGTACATTCAAAATTGTTGGCACCGACGACGACAACAATGACGCCTGCCCCGTAATTGTGACCGCTGCGTGTCACTTTCCACTAACGTTGGTGAAAGAATAAAAATGTTCTATACAGACAGACAGTGTCCTGATCTGGTGTCAGCACCATTACTACACAGAACAACTTGGTTGAAGGTGTGAATCCCATTAAGATTCACAATTAAAATGTGAATCCTTAAGGATGGAATCATGACAGATACGTATACGCTCCCATCCAAACCAGTCATTTTTGGGCGCAGCCGTATAACCATTTCAACAGTTTTTGTTGGTGCCATCCGTTAGACAATCACCCTTTTGTATCTTCCATTTGGAACAATATATCATGATTTGTCGATTGTATATTCCACTATCCACTATGCAAGCTAAAGCGAGCAGGTGTTCACGTATACATGTACCTCAAGCTGCCGCCCCGACGGATAAAATGGAAATGGCACGGAAACCCTATGAAGGCAGAAATATAAACCCACAGCCTTTGGAATTGAAGGCCAATATTCTACATATAGAGAACATCAGGCTAGTTTCTTGATAAAGTTTATCAGGCAAGGCTAGGAAAAGCGTAGGGATTCCGAGGCTCGCCATCTCCGAGCGGAGCCTGATAAACTTCAAAAGACAGTAATTTGGTATTCTATTTATCAGATAACTTTTTTGTTTGAAAATGACCACAGATGACGTCGTTATCTATGGACAGAACGCAGACTAGTTTACGTTGCGGCATTACACGGACCTCAGTCAAATGTCATGTGACGACCAATGAAACTTCAGTTTTTAATTTGTTGCAACCCGGATGCTTGTATCAGGTCAATGCCTGATACAGCAATATGTTATCAGTCAGTATGTATTCAACCAATACAAAGCTCGTTACCTGATAAACTAGACTATCCAGCCATCAATCACTTCATCATTTGGAATTGAAAAGTTTGCTTCACAACCACACAGACATCGGACTTTCCAGCATTCCGATATTTGGCAGATACATTTGGATGCATATTCGAAAACCGATTTTCTTTTACCATGATCCAAAAAGTTACCGGCCTTTCATAATATGTGCCTGTGACTGGAGAAATAGGCCTTATGGCATTTGTGACCAGTGTATCTCCTGATCAAATAGCACTTGTGTAACCTGATAATGATCTATATAATATTGCTTGGTTAGAAGCACGACTGGTGTGTTTCATTGATGGAATGGCAAACAGTGCAGATCCTGATCAGACAGTGCAGATGCACAGGCTGATCTGGATCTACACTGGTCGCAAAACCCACAAGCCCAATTTTTCCAGTCACAGCAACATATTGCAATAGGCAGTATAGTTGGCCCAGATGGACCAATCTAATAGCGGGAATGTGGAACCAATCTAATAGTGGAAATGTGGGACCAATCTAATGGTGGCAAATGTGGGAAGTTCAATGGCCTGTGGGAAATGCTACATGCATCAGCGTACTTGAACGGGTGTCCGTCATTGGTCTTCTGCACGGCCTGCATGACGTTCTTGTAGAGTCGGAAGCTGAACGTGACGGTGAGGACGGCCAGTGATAGGTACGCGAGCACGCTCATGAGCGAGCAGCAGGCCAGCGAGATGAGCATGAACATCATGCTGCCGAACACGACTCCCGTCTTCTTGATGTCGCGCCAGTACACCAGCTCCAACACTGGAATTGAGGGTGATAGATTAGTGATTGGTTGGTTGGCTGATTTACTGCGTGCCAGTAGACAAACTCCAATCAGAGCTCCCAAATGACACCCAAAAAGGAGTCAATAGTCATGTAATGACCCCTGGCATAAACTGGCTACTGGGAGCCCTGTCCATACTGGAATAGACTGATTGATGATATATGGTTGATTTTTTTTATTGCATCAAACCAACTTCAGAAACGGATTGATTGGTGTTTAACGGCCTAGCAAAAGCTAAGGTAATTTAAATTTTGTTGAAAATAGGAAAGTTTAAATGCAAAAGACAACTGCTGGTCAAGGTAACAAACCTGAGATGGGTGTGAGAGGTGGGTGGTGTAATGTAAACTAAGTGGTGTAAATTTTCCCCATATTCAAGATCATCTACACAGAAAATTGCCATTCATCATGCATTATTAGTCAATGATTCGTCAGCCACGGGCCAAAGGTCATCGGTGTCAGCTGTGTTATTATATGATACACGGACATGCAATGTGTAGCATATGTCACATGCTTGGGGATATAAACTGTTACATGCACATAAGTATGTCTTGCTGACATGACAAAACAAGATCAATTGAGTTTCCCACAGTTGTGTGCACTTGATCTGCCTAATTGATAATATATGTATTTATTCTAATAAACATCACATGGGCTACAACATTTAAGGGAATAATATAAAGTAGATTATCACAATAATTGGAAAATATGAACATACATAAGATACACTACAGCCCCACTATAACAATAATGACTATTCATTAGAACACACATTTGGATATAACGCTATGAAGTATTTTTTTATTGGCTCCCAAATGTTCTGTTTTATTGTATTTTCTATACATTTTTATACATAATTCACTCATAGTTTTGGATGGACCCTAACCCTTAGACCACTACACACAACAATATTATATCTTGCCTTATTTCTCAATAAAAACATGGTTTCACAGCACTTTAGAATCATTTCCATTGGAAATGATTCTAAAGTGCTGTCAAAGCATGTTGTAAATTATTCTAAAGTGCTGTCAAAGAATGTTTTTGATGATAAAAATCGAAAATAGAAAATAAACAGCAGTCAAACCATGTTTTTATTGAGAAATAAGGCAAGATATAAAGCAACAGCAGACGACAATTGTTGTAAGTAGCGGTCTAAGGGTTAACTGTGCAGCATAGATGATTCAGTTATGAAGACTGTAGGTGTAAACAAGTAAATCAGGACCTAGACTGGCGACAAATGCCATAAGCCCCATTTCTCCAGTCACAGTCACAATTCATAGTGGTAACAATATTTAAATTGGTGTGTACTTTATACCCTCGTGCATGTATTGCATAATCGTGTGTAATAAAGACAATGTAGTCAATGAGATCCCATTAACACATGCACCTGTACTTGAAATATTATACTGTGCATGTATACTGGCATATGGGCCCAGGAGAATACAAAACTGGTATTATTGCAAGTGTGACGAGTCAACTGATGGAGTGATTGAATGCAGTATGAAGGTGTCTGGAAAAGTGAATGGGTTTAACGTCCCAGTAATAGCAATAGAGACGGGACCACAGTTTAAAGTCTCATCCGATAGACCAGTGGGATGGAACTCATAGTCTGCCATATCCCCTAGACCATGGCCCATCCCTAGGTGTCAGTGGAAGAAGAGGGGGGACACCCTGCAGCGGAATCTCTCTAAATCGTGTCCGCAGATTCCGCTGTACATGCACCACCTTTCATAGAAAGCATTAACCCTTAGACCGCTATCTTAATTTTTTTGTCGTCGGCTGCTTATTTTCTATTTTCCATTTTTATCATCAAAAACATGCTTTGACAGCACTTTAGAATAATTTACAACATGCCTTGACAGCACTTCAGAATCATTTCCATTGGAAATGATTCTGAAGTGCTGTCAAAACATGTTTTTATTGAGAAATAAGGCAAGATATAAAAGCAACAGCAGACGACAATTGTTGTGAGTATCGGTCTAAGGGTTCATTGCTAATGTTTTATGACCTTCTAAACCGGACATGAAGGAAATCTCTGGATGCTTACATTTGATGGGTTTCACAGTAATTTATCTCCTCTGACAGTGTCTGTTTATAATTGAATATAGGAATGAATGGCCTTTTTGTGGAATTTATCGGGGTATAAACTTGGAAAAGTCGCGGGAATACTGGACGAAGGCCGGAAGGCCTTCGTCCAGTATTCCCGCAACTTTTCCAAGTTTATATCCCTGATAAATTCATCAAAAAGGCCATTCATTCCTTATAATTCCAGCATTTGAAATAAATTCATCAAGAAAATGTGTTTATTTTCCGTTTTCTTAAGGATTATTTTAACTACGCCTCACGGTTACGGAAAGTAGTTTGGTGTGGGAGTTTACTGGGATATAAATTTTGGACAGACTTGCTACGGGCCAATCAAATGTTAGGGAATTGTGTAAATATTTTTGTGCTGGAATTATAAGCACATAACCGAATAATGTAGAGCTTGAACCCCCAGCGGAACCCCTATGAACCGGACACCCTGGGGATCTCCTGTACCAATTTAAGAGTACAGTCGACTCGTTTACTCTTGAAAATACTTTTGAGCTAACAAAAAGTTGCGTCAACCAGAGTTATTATACAGCAAAACATGTACAAGTACTTGGGACCAAGAATGTACTGTGATTTATCAGAAGATTGACGAGAGTTTAACCCTTTCAACACCACAGACCTCTATAGAGACAATGTTTGCAAACAGTGCAGATCCAGATAAGCCGGCTCGTAACGAGCCGTCTCATCAGGATCTCTACTGTTTGTTAATAATTTTAAACGTCGTACAGATTACCCTTTTAGAAGAATGGGATAATTTGAATGAACAACATTAATGAAATAGCGTGAAATATTGGCATGGAACATCCTATTAAGTTACTTGGTGTTGAAAGGGTTAATACTGTTAACCCTTTGAACCCGAAAGCCCGCTATATGCAAACAGTGCAGATCCAGATGAGCCGGCTCGTAACGAGCCATCTCATCAGGATCTGCACTGTTTGAAAGTAATTTTCATATTTTTGAGAACAAAAAATATCCCCTTTTTATAAATGGAATAGTCTGAAACATTGGCATGGAACATCCTATTAAGTTACTTGGTGTTGAAAGGGTTAATACTGTTAACCCTTTGAACCCTTTGAACCCGAAAGCCTGCTATATGCAAACAGTGCAGATCCAGATGAGCCGGCTCGTAACGAGCCATCTCATCAGGATCTGCACTGTTTGAAAGTAATTTTCATATTTTTGAGAACAAAAAATATCCCCTTTTTATAAATGGAATAGTCTGAAACATTGGCATGGAACATCCTATTAAGTTACTTGGTGTTGAAAGGGTTAAGGTAACGAGTGTAGACTGTAGACATCAATTGATTTTATATTGATTGATTTTTTTAATCTCGACTTTTTTCTCACAGCTGATGTTTCCATCATGTTTCCAATATTGTCTCACTATCGATGAGTGAGTGAGTGAGTGAATAGAGTTTAACGTCCGCTTTTCTGACATAGAGGTACAAGCCTCAGGGAGTCTACACGCAGACGGGTCAACGGGGTCGTGTCCCGTATCCACCTGTCCAAGGGGGGTAAATCCCAACTTCAGAACTCAATATTTACAATCAAAATATATATTCAGTCCTGAAATTAGAACAACCTGATCTGGTGCCAGGCCCTCGCCACACCAGCATCATTTATCCCATCCCCTAAAAGTAATAGGATTAGCGCTAATCTTACTTTTATATATGGGGCATAGCCCGACTCAACTCTCACATACAAGAAAGCCAAAAATGTACATGAGGGCCAAATCCGGTATAGTGGGTTCCGGAAAGTATGAACCCAATCGTTAAGCCAGTTTAGTCGCCTTTTACGACAAGCAATGGCTACTGCAGCACTATTCTCAGGATCAGTTGATCCCGCCCCGGTGCCTGCACGGGGCCACTATCGATGAACAGGTCACGAGAAATTACAGACGGGAAATCTAAACACCGACATACCAGCATCTTTTTTCACAGATTGAGTTAAACCACATATTGCAGTGAAATCTCTCTAAACCGGACACCCGGGAGGCAGTGGGTCCGGTTTAGAGAGGATTCACTATAATTCAGGGAAACTAGCACTCTTAAGACACGGTTGCATGGTTTATGTGAACTAACAAAATCGTCAGAAATGAGTACAATGAAAACATAAAAATCAAATACATTGCTGTTTTCTAAGTTACCGGTCAGAGACAGTTGCTGAGGGTCCACAGATAATTCAGGTATACAATCACTCACGACATGTTTCCATGCTTTGCAATCAAGAACCAAAATTATCGTTAGAGATGAAGTACAATGAATGAAATAATGAAACACTGTGATTGCTGTTTTCTGGAAGCCTGGTTTAGAGAGATTTTACTGTACTGTATGTGAGGATCTACTGTAAACAGTCAAACCTTCTCGAACAGCTACCTCTCTACAAGCTTTCTGCATTAACCTTTTCATGCTGAGGATACACAATTATGTTTACGGAAAATCCTAAATATTTTTCTATGTGCTCAGAAGTATATGCCGCAACCACCATTTGAATCGTCTCATCAAGACGTTTCAACTGAGTGGTCACAACATATACGTCGTTTTTGCGAAGAATCGATTTCCGTGTCTCTGACACGGAAATCGATTCTTCGCAACAACGACATAATTGTGTACTTTCGAGAAATATAAAAAAAATACCTGCAAAGGTGTATTCTGCATGTACAGTGCGACCCCGTTAGTACACGCTTCACTATAACACGATTTCGGTTAGTACACGGTTGTGCCTTGGCTCCCGAATTTTTTTCCTATTTGTATATCAAAATCGTGTTAAATTTGTAACACGACTATTGTCAGAAATCGTGTTAAATTTGCGATTCTTTCCCAAATTAGACCCAAAATGGACGATTTTTTGTTTTTTTATGGACGCATAGCCTCCTTGTATCTCACCGATGTGAATGTGCAGCTGATCACGTTTGCACATTTCATAAATTAATCCGAGCAAACTGGGAATAAGATCAATTATTGGTCCCAGTAACAAAGCAGTGCTAAGTGTTATGTAAACACTTCCATGCTCGATTTCATTTTTCCAGCATGCGTTCGCGCTCACCATTGGTGGAATATTAATTAGGTGTAAAGGCTGACCAATCGGAGATCGCGTATCAGTCGCGCAGATTAACTCGACCCAGATTAACTAAATTGTTACAGCACTGCCCACGCCCCCGGCGCATGTACACATTTTACGTGACAACTGGCCTTGTTTCGCTACATCATAATTGAGCCAGTGCATGAGATAATCAACTTTATTATATAACTGAGATTTTCGCCGAGAATGATTGGACTTTTTTCTGCAAATATATCCATATTATCGGAAAGTTGATAACATTTTCAGAGCAAATGCGTAATAATTACTAATTTAATATTCGTCAACATTCGATATCGTTTACAGAAAATGTACATCAGATTCATCTTCGTCGAAAATCTCACGTGCTAAGCCTGATTACCTCATGAACTGGCGCAATATTATAACACGTCGGGCAAAACATGTCTATTCAGGTCGTATATCAAAAAACCAGGTGGAATAGTGGGACGTGTGACACAAAGAAAATGACCATTACAAAAATATCCATTACCCCACCCACTTGATCTCGTTCTATTATTAACGTCATGTACAGTACGATACTAGGTGGGTGGGATAATGGGATTTTTTTAATAGGCATTTATTTTGGTGTCATAGGTCCAAGTTTTCCACCTGTGCTCACTCATATAGTAAACACAGATTGCAACGCACGAGCTTGTCCGTGGCGTTGCAGCTGATGGAACAGGATATCGGTCATTGGGTCATTGCGTCATCATTACTACACTTTTTTCCACACGCGTTTACAATAATGGATTGCACGGACCTGCGTAGATCTACATTCTACAGAACATGATGAATAAATAAAACATGACGTTGACAATTCTTGGATTCAATATATTTATTACATGCAAAGATAACAGTGAAAACTTATGGCATATTATAGGCATTGGCGACGTCGTTCATTCGCAGTCACAGTGTACAGTGTACATGTATTTTTTGTTGACATTATGACGCGTCTTCGGCGAGAACGGATATAGCACGGTTCGGATAAGCAACACGGAAGGTTGTATGTCGCCGGACTTCCGTGTACTAACGGGGTCGCACTGTAATGGGTTAATACAATGTGTTGAACGATACTTCAATAACCACAAACCCACTTTTCCAATGGTTCGGCCCAAGGCCTTTTTCAAATCTAAAATCACGTCACACTTCACGGATAGTAGGCAACAATTCCTTGATAAAGGCATTGGGCCCAAAACATTGGATGAGTGGGTTTGTGGTTAATGAAGTATTGTATCTCTACAACAACCCCATCTTTGTAACAAACAATATTTTATATACAAAATGGACAATTTATTGCATCCATATTTAACCTCACTACAACAGCCACCTCTTCACAACAGCCAGTTTTGTGTCTTCCCATGGGTGCACTGTACATGTATATAGTGCACTGACACTGGCGTGATTTGCAATCATGAACCTACATTGTCGTACAATGAAATCCATCAACATTATTATTAAACACAGCAACATACTCTGGGAGATGGTTTTGGAGAGATTCTATATTATACATTGTATGCGAGTTGCAATTGAGGTCATCTGTGGCTCGGTCAGTAGTTCGCTGATCTCCCAACATCGTAGATTAGAACCAGGTGTGAATACTATACGTCTCAAGACAGGTTAACATACACCAAAGTTGCTAAGTCCGCAACAAAAATGCCAATCAATGCCACACAAGAAGCTATACTGCTCCAAACAGTTTGGGATATGTGACCAATCTCTATGACCCTCCTCACTCTACAACAACAATATCTCTGTAACATGTGACATATTGCATCACAATTGGATCAAGTATACATTTATCCTCTCGACAACAGCAAGTTTTGTGCCGTAGCTCGCTGTTGTAGAGAGGTTGCAATGTATTTTGTTTGTTGGTGTTTAACCCTTAGAATGCGGGAACCGAAAATAGTAGTCTGCTGCTGTGTCATATTTGATCTATTTTCTCAGTAAAAACATGGTCTGACAGCATTTTAGAATCATTTCCGTAAAGTGCTGTCAAACCGTGTTTTTTATGAGAAAAAATGGAAATAAAAAATAAACGGCAGACGTCAATTTTTTATTCCGCATTGTAAGGGTTAACAGCCTATCAACAGCTACTGACTGATCATATGTAATGCCTGACTAGTATAGATGCTGTTCAGCTATGATGCTCACCACGGCTGAGAAAAGGTACGTTACTGCGTGTGCGACCAGCGTAACCCCAAATCAGCCTGGGCATTCGCGCAGTCTGATCAGGGCCTACACCATTCAGTCACTGAATTAGTGTTGTTAACCCATTACATGCTGAATACACCTTTACGGGTATGAATTTCTTTTTTTGTTATTTCTCAATGTAAGTATATGTTGTGACCACTCATTTGAACCGTCTTGATGAGACGGTTCAAATTGTGGTCACGACATATACTTCTAAGCTCATATAAAGAAAATATTTAGGATTTTCCACAAACAAACTGGCATATCCTCAGCATGAAATGGGTTAATACCATCAGCAAAACAGCTTTTTTATATTACTGCCTGTGCAAGGGAAGGGGATCATGATCTGAGGTTGTTGCAAATGTTGCGCGGACAAGACAGTTTTGTCAGTTATGCCGTCCGCTTCAAATTGCTCGCGCGAGGCTGAATGGATGGTTAGTTGACTGTATGGCAATAAGCCAGGTGTTGTCGGGTTGTGGCTCATCTCATTTAACCATTTATCAGTTAAGAAGCTGCGCAATGACCGAATACACCCTGATCAAGAACAAATTGTCATATCCTGCATCGTCTACAATACACATATCTTCATCAATCCGATTTCAAAAATAATTTTGTCCACATCCTTTTCACAGACGAGCATTCAGTAACACTGATGGAGAATGTGTCAATTGACCTGGACTGGGTGGGCTATAGAATGAAAATATGGATGATGACAAATAAAGTTTCAAGCCATTTCAACTTACGGTAACAGAGATAGCAGGTAGCCGAAAACGTTAATCAAAATATATATTAGTTGTGAATCCCGATCTGGATGGATTCACTGTTGATATGTGTCTGCTCCCAATATTACTCGCCCACTGGACTGAATCCCTCCCATGTACCCGCCCATCCCGCGATTATGTTTTTTGTATTGTCAATTATTCATCAATTTGCGTCTTCCAATATTCCCACTTTCCCCCATGACCAATGTATACAGTGTCTTGTCAAGGCCACCATATTGTGTTTGATTGAGTCACCATAGCGACGTGACTCACACCAACCTGGCTGATTGTACCGACAGGAATTGAGCCAATATTCCACAGGAACAACTTCACATTTAGGCCCAGGCAAAAGAGGTCTTATAACCTAGCCAACAATTGAGGAGGGTCAATGGAAGAAGGAATGTCAATATGTCCATAAAGGATGTAGCCCCTTTCTTCCACTGATAGGGATGTAATTAAACAGTCCCAAATGCCAAATCCTGAAAATGGCTAAACAAACATAGTTTGTACCCACAAGTGTGTAAAAGTATGCTTTCCATGTTGGAACATTAGTATTTTTCTGCAACTATCTGGAACCTCAAATCCGGATTTCGGGATATATGCTGAAAATTCCCGTCCCTGACAGTAAATCAGCAGTGACCCTTCAATTGCACATTCTAGTTGTCCACAGAAACAAGAAATAGTTATAGTTCACATATTGAATTTTTAATAAATTAATTTCGAGCGAGCGCTGAATTATAACTTACTTATTGTTTACCCTGCCCAGTCGCGAAGCTCCGCCCCTCAACGTGATTTTGAATCGCTATACTAGTATGTGATTGGCAGTGTGAGCGTGTGTAGGCGGCAATATGCATTGCGTCTCGTAAACTGATGACAACAAGGCGTAAAATTAGTTCTAAATATAACGCTGAACATCTAATTATTAATTTAATAGATATTGGCGAAAGTGTCGCAATATGCAATTAATTGTGATGAAATGCTGTTCTTTCATTCGTCGAGAAACTAGGGTAAACAATAACTTCACATTTAGGCCCCAGCAAAAGGAACCTTACTATAGCATGGTCAACATTTGAGAAGGTCGGTGAAAGAATGGGTCCAAAAGGGATTTAGCCCCTTTCTTCAACTGACCCCTTCAATTGCAGATTCTAGTTGTTTTGCAGTCCCACAGTGGTATTTTAATCTAACTATTTTGCTGATGGCTGCAATGTGTTAATTGTCAATACATTTAATACTATAAAGTATTATGTTCCTGACATTGACCTTAAAACAAGATGGATGTATCATAAAATGAAAATATGGATGACGATAAACACACATATGAATTTCCAATCCGATTGCATTTGGTCACTTACGATATCACATACTGTATATAGTTACATGAATTTATTTTATGTCAATGTTTGAATGACAGATTAAAAGAAAGGAAGGACAAACCATGGAATGGCAGCAAATTTATACTCCAGTGGTTACTAATGTACATTCCATTGTCTTCAATCTGGCAAAGACTGGATTGCATGGTACGAACGACACTGCATGATTTGAGAATGTAGACGGTCGTCTGGCTCGTCTGGCTATACTGGGCGTAAATGTCTTAACCCTTACACCGCTATCTTAATTTTTTGTCGTCTGCTGCTTATTTTCTATTTTCCATTTTTATCATCAAAAACATGCATTGACAGCACTTTAGAATCATTTCCAATGGAAATGATTCTGAAGTGCTGTCAAACCATGTTTTTATTGAGAAATAAGGCAAGATATAAAAGCAACAGCAGACGACAATTGTTGTGTGTAGCGGTCTAAGGGTTAACGTCCCTTTGACTAGTTGGCGGGCCAATATATAACAGAGTGCATGTAACTGTGATTTCATGCAGGACAATTTTGTGGCAATGCCAATGGAAGAGAAAATCAATGAAAGGTTAACGCTATGTTGCTTAATGTCTTTTCTGCAAATAGAAAATGCACATAACATGACTACAGAGATCTTGATTCAATTGTGATCAAATGGAAGCAATACATATTGTTTATTTAACCAGACTGAGCAGCTGACTACATGAAATAATGCGATGTGATTGGGTCCTTCCGCTAAACAAATGACCGAGTGTAGTGACCCCTGCTTGCTTGACACGAAGGTCAAGGTCACCAAGTTGAAAGTCAAGGTCACCCAAATGACACCGGATGGATTGCTATCAATGTGAGAAAGCTATTTATGAGGTTTGGTAATGATATAACCACAGATCCAGAGATATTCAACATTTGGATTATGTGGACATGGACACACACAGAGACGGACAGTCCAAACACTGTTACTGTGTTTGGACTGTGTTCATCCGTGTGTGTGTGTTCATGTGCGTTTCCAAGTTTGGCCCCTTCCACTAAAACTAATAAGATTGGGAATAATCGTAATACTCATACAATGGGTATATATAACCAGATTAAACCCTCGCATACAAGAATGCCAAAGGCGTACCTGAGGGCCAAACAAGGGGCCCGTTTCACTAAACTTTGTACAATAAAAATATTTGTAGGAAGATTTCTATGAATTTGCTTATCACACTAATGTGTTTCTCTAATGCTACCATTTTGTACCTGCGGGTTCATGTCATCAAATGTAGCACATCCACAAAGATTTTCCAAAATCGGCTGTCAGAACAAATGTTATTTTAGATTTTAATTTTGCACTTACGAGCTTCTTAGTCGTACAAAGTTTAGTGAAACGGGCCCCAGGTCTCCGTTCGGGATACCGGTAAGGATGAATCCCGATTGTTAAATTACCCATCGCATGCTCCCACCTGCCACCCACATTCGTCGATGAACGATACTCAGTTCTACGAAAATATTGTGCTTGCTGGCTGTAAATGCATACTTGACAACACGGGTTTGAAACATTGCTCAGGTTGGTGTTGACAATCCAGCAAAACACTCAGAAAATGATTCACGAATGCCCTGTGCAGACAGACAGAGGCTGGTTTAATAGTCGATAGTCTGGGAGACCAGTGGAATTGATTTCTGTCTTAGACCATCAATAAGTCTGGCATATAGAACGGTCGGAAGGTATATGGTGTCATACACTTACGATCAGTGAAAACAACAGATCGGGGGTCTGTCTGATCAGAGACTTCACTATTTTCTAAGTCGGGTTTCCACTGATGTCCGAGTATCAAATTCAAGCACTATATATATAATAAGCACTGGTTGAAAAGTGGTGAAATGATTCAACTTGCCAACAACGGCTAAGGTTATAAGACCAGACCTCGGTCTGAGCTGATTGGTTTTTATGTCCATTCAACAGCATGTTCATATACAGACGGACAGTCCGAAAGACTAGTTCGTAGGATGGAAATGCTATGAAAGTATTTAAAAAATTAACACAAATTTCGCACATTTCTTAGGGAGGGACTGAACCCATGACCTCTGAGACTTATGTCCAATTCTCTACCACTAGAGTATCAAGCCACCAATGCATATTCTGCTAAAATAAGTGCATACAATATGCCTATATGCACCTTTTCTGGAGCTCTGTGTGCATGAAGCATTGTCAGCAGGCACGAGATGTCTGGGCACAGTGTGTGTGTGTGTGCTGTTGGCTGGAGTTTATTTATTGGCGCCTCAAGTCCATAGAATGATTGAATGGGTTTACAATTAAGTTTTACATTTCACAGTCAACAACACTGTCAACTACATGGCTAACGGTGAAGAAATGAGGCATTTCTGGGGCCCGTTTCACTAAACGTCGTACGACTAAAATGTTTGTAAGTGCAAAATTATGATAGTCTGTAAATTTCACATTAACAATGTTTTCTGTAAACAATTATTGGATTTACATTTATTGAGCATAGGCTGCATATGCAGCCTATGCTCAATAAATGTAAATCCATCAATTGATATTTCCAGACGATCCTAAATTTGCACTTACAAACACTTTAGTCGTAAGAAGCTTAGTGAAACGGGCCCCTGGTCCGTCTAGCTCTTGACGCCGATTTCACCTAAGCATACTTATCTAGCTAAGAGGGAGTAATCATTTATTTGTTCCAAAATGCATTAGGTATTTCATATAGAACTTAACCACTGCATATATTTGATGATTAAAAGTATGCAGAATTATTATATAATAAAAATTAATAAATGTATCCTTAAATTAAAAAATTCTACCTCAAAGTGTACTTCGCAAGATAAGTATACTTTGCAATTTGGATGAAATCGGCTACAGATCTGCTAGCGCAGTCCTGCAGCCTGATCAGGCTATACTATATACTGCTTGTTCATGGTCCGCATTGTTTCTCGGGGTCCGGTACATATGGCGCCTCTAATCGTGAGACCAAGAATGAATCGGAAAAGTTTTGCGGTTAATTCAAGTTCTGTAATGGGACCACTGCAGACCCTGATCAGGCTGCGTCGATGCACATGCTGTTTCCCGAGTCTTCACTGGCTGCAAATGCCATACATAACCCTCATTTCTCCAGCACAGCCGCATATGCAGACAGAATTGGAAATTCGAAACTAAAATTACAACATCACCAATATCCTGATCGGGATCAGTTTTCTGGGTATTAACACTATTCACATTGATTGATTAATAGGGGTTTTACGTTCGTTCAACAGCAAGGCCATATAAAGACGGGAATGTACCTGTATGGGTGAGGGTTCCCTTTCACCCCTGAAATACAGTACTCTGATGCCAGGCACACTCAATACAACAGATCACTTGGTCCCAGGTGTGAACTAGTCAAACCTGTGAATAAAGGCCAGCCATGGGAAGTAAAACATGTGGCCTTTGTTCACAGGTGGTCTTTATTCGCAGGGTCATTTATGTAGTAATTGGGACAATAAAAGTGTGGCCTTGATATTCGGAGGTGGTCTTTAGCACAGGTTCGACTGTACATGTATATATAATCATGAACCAACAATATTATTAGACATAAATTACAAGAAAATGCATGAACATTAACTTCTTCAAAACTACAGCCCTCTATAGTGGTGTTTGCCAACAGTGTAGATCCAGATGTGCTGGCTCATGATGAGCCGTCTCATCGTAATCTGCACTTTTTGCAAGTAATTTTAAAACTATGACTGGTATGTTGGTAAACCTATAGACTTGAAACAGCTGGAATTCTATGTACTACTCTATAGAAACACCAACAACCACAACCACATACCCATACGCCATCCATCATCACAAAATGGACCTTGCTATGTTGTCTACAACTGTACATTTTAGTGGCCTTCGCACAATCAGATATGTGGCTGTAACCGGAAGACTGGAGCTTATGGGTTTTGTGACCAGTGTAGATCCAGACCAGCCTGATCAGGATCTGCACTGATCACCATACCAACAACGAAAGCGCTATAGATCATAATCAGACTACAGGAGCGTGCTATTTGATTAGAAAGCTATATTGATCACAAGTCCCATAAACCCCATTTCTCCAGTCACAGCCACATATACAATTGTACAATCAGATAAAGAGACCTACAATCAAATATACTAGTAGTCACCTAGATATACAGTACAATCAGATAGATAACGCATGTGAAAAGGGTTTTATGTCACTCCAACAATAAATGGGAGGAAAAGTGAATGGGTTTAACGTCCCACCAACAGCTGAGGTCATATACAGACGGGATCACAGTTTAAAGTCTCATCCGACAGACCAGTGGGATGGAAATACTATGCAAGTATTGTTCACGCCTAGGGTGGGGATTAAACTCACAACCTCCGGTACTGAAGTCCAATGCCATATCCTCTAGGCCATGGCCCATCCCTATAAATGGGAGGAAATGATTATGCACCTGTATGGGGATAACATCGCATACTCAATACTCAAATAATAATATATTTCCAGCACAAAAGCAGTAATGTCCTGATCTGGTGCCAGGCACATTAACTAGTTACTGCAAAACTCACTTGGCTATGTTGTGAATCACTGAAACATTCAACACAAAGATATGAATACATTTAAGGATGGATACGTCATTAAGGATATGCCTACCTGCCCAACATTGCATAACACACCCCAAAAGAATGATAAGCAAGAATAATCCTACTATGTGATAGGACGTTTGCGAAACAGAGCAGGCCCAGATCGGCCTGCGCATCCGCGCAGTCCGATCTGGACCTGCACTGTTCGCCATTCAGTCTGTGAAAAACTCATGACTTTCTCACACACTACAGATACATATACAGGTACAGGATTGTTAAGACAGATCAGGAGCTAGACTGGCCGCAGTTACCATAAGCTCCAATTCTCCAATCACGGCCACATATCTGATGATGGAGGGAGATATGATTGGCAGTCACAGGTGGAAACACACACACACACTGCTGAGTTCATTCACAATCTTACATATCTGTGTGATAAATACCATAGTTATTCTAATAGTAGCATCACACCAAACCCAACAAACGACCAATACAATCTCCCATTCTTAAAGGTACATGCCCACTCAGTAGGCACAAAATGTTCTTCATAGGAAGTAATTAAATAAGTGAATAATTGTGGCACTATTCAACCAGTTCTAAACTTACGAGTGCTCGCTAGACAGATATAATCATTTAGTAATGTTTATTTTACTGATAGTGACGCAAGGTGGTAAAAAAGTCAAATGAGGCATGATATTTTTTTAATCATTTATAATAATTAAATGTGTCATCTGAAAAAAATAGATTGGTCAGTAAGCGAGGCTTACGGAATACCCCCGCGTGGGCCCACGTACCACGAAAATATGGAAAAATTTCCAAGTGTGTGGGCTTGGACCTTGACTCTGGGTTTAGCTGAAGCGGCATGAATGTGAATTTGTCACAGGGTGGTAGAGGTCCATTGGAGCAATGTGTGTGTGAAATGTGAAGCAGATCCGAGCAATGAAATAGAAGTTATAACTGAGGTAGAGCCTTAGAGGAATAGTTATAACATATTTCTCTGATGTTAAGTTTTGTAAAGAGACTAAGTATGTCATCTTGACCTTGGGATCAGCGGGGATTGGACGGTCGTAGATTTGTCACAGCATGATAGAACAACCTTAGAGGAATGCACGAGTGAAATATTAAGAATTTTCAATGAAGGAAATAGTTATTATTTCTCTGATGTTAAGTTTTGTAAAGAGACCAAGTATTTGACTTGACCTTAGGATCAACGGGGGTTGGACGGTCGTGGATTTGGCACAGCATGGTAGTAGAGCCTTACAGGAATGCATGTGTGAAATATTAAGCATTTTAGATGAAGGAAATAGAAGTCATAACATATTTCTCTGATGTTAAGTTTTGTAAAGACACTAAGTATTTGACCTTGACCTTGGGATCAGCGGGGGTTGGACAGCCGTGGATTTGGCACATCATGGTAGTAGAGCCTTACAGGAATGCATGTGTGAAATATTAAGCATTTTAGAAGAAGGAAATAGAAGTTATAACATATTTCTCTGATGTTAAGTTTTGTAAAGAGACTAAGTATTTGACCTTGACCTTGGGATCAGCTGGGGTTGGACGGTCGTGGATTTGGCACAGCATGGTAGTAGAGCCTTACAGGAATGCATGTGTGAAATATTAAGCATTTTAAATGAAGGAAATTTTTATAGAAGTTATAACAATATTTCTCTGATGTTAAGTTTACGGGACGCACACACGCACGCACGCACGCACGCGCACGCACGCACGCACGCACGCACGCACGCACAACCTGACTCCAGTATACCCACCCCACAACTCGTTTATGATCATAGCATATCAAACTAGAAAATGTGTTCATAGAACACGGATGCCCCACATATCGCTTTGATAATAAATGAGGCCAAATTCCAAGTTTTTTTACCTGAGCGTTAAAGTTTTTGAAGCAGCAAGTATGTGACCTTGACCCTGGGCTTGGCGGGGGCAGGACGAACGTGGATTTGGCACAGGGCAGTAGTGGACCATTAGAGCAATGTGTATATGAAATATGAAGCAGATCGATCAAGGATGAAGAAATCATGAGACATTTACCCGAGCGTTAAAGTTTTGTGACGGACGGACAGGACGGGACGGACAAGGGTAACACTAAATGCCCCCTCCACTATCATGGTGGGGCATAAAAATAAATACAGAGAATAAATAGTTATGTCCGTTGACATTTTAAGGAAACACGGTTATCGCCCCTGATATCAGTGTGGAAATTTATGTCTGATATAAAATGTATAATAATGCCAATCAATACGTATAGTATACGTACGTAGGGTAATGGTGAATGAATGTTTATTTGCCAGAAAATGTCTCAGATGATGTCTCTGATATAAAATACATTTTGTGTCTACTGAGTGGGCATGTACCTTTAACACTTTCACCCCTATTAAAGTAACTGTAATGGATTTTGATCTGTTAATTTTCCAACCAATCCAATCATCACAAAATGATTTTCAGACAAGTCCATTTATGAAAAGGGGGTGTTTTTGTTCTTAAAATTATGAAAATTATTTGTAACAGTGCAGATTCTGATGAGACAACTTGTGACGATCCGGCTCATCTGGATCTACACTATTTGCCAATACCACTATACAGGTAAGTGGTGTTGAGAGGGTTAACACTCAATCTCTATTCAATGGAAATGTGCTTAGTGCTTTATCTATAGAAGTTAATTATTGGAACATCATAATTTCCAATATTTCTTCACTTAAACATATTGATTGATACATCCGTTCAATAGCAATCTCATACACAGATGAGAATGCACCTGAACATTCAGCACTGAAAGTGCAATAACAACTGTCTGCACTGAATTTCCAGCACAAATTTGGTCAGTAAATTTCATAAGCACGCTCTAATCTGCTTTCTTTCTCATACAAATCCATCTTTCACAGGTAAAAGCCTGACAAATTTGACAGTTAATCTTGGATGACCATTGCAATTTGACCAATCATGAATGAGGGTCAGACCTTGACCATGCCGCAACAACAGCTACAGTAGTAATCTTGTGATCAATATGTTTACCAACACCACATGTAGTATGACACACATACTGAATGGGAGCACATACTGGGAAACAGAGGCGCCACTATGTCAATACTGACCCAATATTTTTGGCAAAAAGATACAGACCATCTTGGAATAGAAATTCCCTGTCTATAGCACCTACGCTTTTGTTTTCCCGATTACTCTATTACCACGTAAATGAACCCGTGAATAAAGAACACGTGTGAAAAAAGGCCAGATTTTTTTCTTCCCATGACTGGCCTTTATTCACAGGTTACTCACTATATTTTTTCAAAACACCTCAGCATCGCCTATAAGGAGGAATCCCTACCGTTAATTTATGCCTTCACACATGTAAGTTTGTTTGTTTGTTTGTTTATTGGTGTTTAACGGCCTATCAACAGCTAAGGTCATGTAAGGCCGGGCAAACGGGTTCGATCCCGTTTTAACCTGCTGCATTGGGGGGAAAATTCCAAAATCAGAACTGAATATTTACATCGAGATACAATATATTCAGCCCTGAAATTAGAATAACCTGACCTGGTGGCAGGTACCATACCACACCAAAGTCACTTGGCCCCTTCCCCTAAAATAGGATTACGAACAATCGTAATACTCACATAAGGGGTATAACCAGATTCAACTGTCATATACAAAATGCCAAAGACGTAGTATGTGAGGGCCAAACCAGGTCTCCAGTCGGAATTCCGGTAAGGATGAACCCCAATCGTTAAATTACCCATCGCTTGCACCCACCTTCCACCCACCCACACATGTAAGTGTGGCGGTGACTGGAGAAATGGGGCTTATTGGTTTTGCGACCTGTGTAGATCCAGATCAGCCTGTGCATCCGCAGTTTGATCAGGATCTCGCAGTCCGCCATTCAATCAATGAAACACCCATCATGCTTCCAACAAGGAATATCTATCTATCTCTTTATACTGCTGCACACCCTCACGGGTAATTTCGAGCAGGTATTTATTTCATATATACATGTACATACAATTCAAATACAATCGAGGTTCCCGGTAATTAGCCGGTACCCATTTACAGCTGGGTGGACTGAAGCGGTATGGATAAAGTGTCTTGCTCAAGGACACAACGCAGCGCCTCCGGTGAGGCTCGAACCCACGACCTTTAGATCAGCAGTCTGACGCTCTAACCACCAGGCCACTGCGCTCCACTATATAAATCACAAGTTATCAGGCTACACAAGTGATTTTCAACTCCATATATAGTTCATAATGGCCATTTTTGGCAAACAGCATAGATGCAGATGTGAGTGAATGGTTGGTTTTACCTACCCATCAAAAGCTAAGTTATATACAGGTTTTTTTATGGCTGTTTTTATAATAGTGACTATGTTCCCAATGATAAATAGCATTTTTTAATTGAATTTTTTCCCATTTTCCTCTTTATTTACTGTTTTTAGATATTTAGTAACTTACTATCCGAATTTTGTTGAAAAACAAAGTGAAAATTCTGAATTCCAACGGTATGGGCCAGTTATATTCAGAAAATGGCAAAACAACATGATATGAGACAGAGGCATCTGGGTAAACCAACAAACGTGTTGTTTATCTGGCATGATTGTTAACTGGGGTAATTTCTATTGATTGTAGGTTCTGCTCTCTGTAGTTTCCAGTACCATTTTGTCAGACAATATACATACCAGCCGCAACAATGGCAGCTTATGCCTGACAAAAGGGAACTTAGGACTTGTGCAATAATTATAGATATTGATCATTGAGATTTGCGCAGTTGAATGAGGGGCGAGTGAGTAAGCCTGTCAATAAACAAGAGGGCCATTGTAGACCTATATCGCACACCTGGTTATTATATGTATATGCAAGTAAATCTGAGAGACTCACCCCCACCCCTTTTTAAGATTTTGACCTACTTTTCCATGGCGGCCATCTTGATTTAGGCGACAACCTCCAAATTTACATATCTGGCATGTCACCACCCATAGATCTGTTTGCTTGTTTATTTGTTGGGGTTTAACGGCCTCTACAACAGCTAAGGTTATTTAAGGCCGGGTCAATGGGTTTAGTACTAAATCCCATATATTACCTGTACATGTACAAATAGGGGGAAGATCCCAAAATCAGAACTCAATATTTACAATAAAACAATCTATATATTCAGCCCTGAAATCAGAATAATCCTGATCTGATGCCAGGTCCTCACCACACCAGAATCACTTTGCCCCCTCCCAAAAGCAGTAGGATCAGAAATAATCTTACTACTTTTATAATGGGCAATAACCCAATTCAACTCCTAGGTAACAAAAGAGCCAAAGATAAAAACATACATGAGGGCCAAACCAGGCAAATGGTTCCTATAAGAAGGAACCCCTACCGTTAATTTATGCCGTCACGTTTACCCAACCAACCACCCACCCCATAGATCTGTGGTTCACGAGACGAAGACGTCATTCGCCAACCAGTTCTGGTGAAGAAGACGTTATGAAATCTCAAATTAAAGGATGACCTTTTGACCTTTCGACGGCCATCTGGGAAGACGTAATCATCTGATTTCGACAACAAATACTCCAGAGTGATTGTCTTGTCGACACCTATTTGATATATGACATGACCATATACGGTCAAATGATAATTTTGTTTAAGAATTTGACATACTTTTCCACGGCGGCCAACTTGGATAATGCGACCTCCATTTTAACAAATCTGACATGCCCCCGCCCATAGATCATCTCTATGAAATTTGACCAACATTGGCCCAGCGGTTCGTGAGAAGTGTGGACGGACGACAGGACGACGGACGAAAAGCGGTAACAATAGCTCACTCGAGCCTTCTGTTCGAGTGAGCTAAAAAAATAATAACGTAGAACCAGCATGCAAATTTAATTTTGAAATAAGCAATTTTAGCACTAATCTACAATGTCATGAGCTGGTGCCAGGTACACCAATTACAACAGCAATATCACTTAGCCAAGTCCCACGTATTCATTATTTACAGGTATGACTTTTGGCATTGCGGATTGATCCAAGTTGGGATCGCTTCACTGTAAATTGATTGACTGATTGGGGTTTTATGTCCGTTCAACAGCAAGTTGGTTATAACTAGAAAAATAAACGGCAAACTAATACTATTTTATTTCTGACATTTTTGGCAGTGACTTTGGTCAAATTGGAACACGACCAGTCGAGCTATCGACAATGGTATTCCGGGAAAATTGACACGACCGGACCACATTTTTACTAGACTCGGTCGGTCGGAAGTGCCTTAGTGTTGAGCCCTGTGATGGAGTGACAATACTTAATTACTAATTCCTTAAATTCTGGAGCCCTGGGTACTGGAAGTTTAATGGCCCACAAGCACAGAAGTGTGATATTTGCACGGAACACCGTTAGACTAGAAAATAGATGCCACTGCGCATAAGCATTTACGTAATTCGTTAATACGTATGATTGCCAAACCTTTTCAACTCCATAATCCATAATGGCCATTTTTGGCAAACGACATAGATGCAGATGGGCAAACTCACGTGGTTGCATTGGAAAATAATAAAATATTAGGCTAAGCTAGACCGACGGACCGACCAACAGACGGACGTAACCATTGACCAACCAACATAAAGGAATAATGAAAACATACAGAATTTTCGGTCAAGATAGTTATATATTCAGAAAATTTATTTCTATTTCCTACTACATGCACAATGCACATGTTTGGATAACTGTTTGGCACAGACAGAAACTAATATTTGCAGATACTGATATACCAGACAGACTTGGTTTGCTACCTATCACTGCACGTAATCATCTAAGATGGGATAATTGTTTTTCCATCGATTACAAACACAAATCTCGGAGGTGCAAGCTACATACAACATTAACCTAACTACATTCAGACGGAAAACTTACTGGTACAATTTTTTTTAAATATTTTATTTTTATTATTTCTCAATGAAAGTATATGTTGTGACCACTCATTTGAACCGTCTCGACGAGACGGTTCAAATGGTGGTCACGACATATACTTCTGAGCATATATAAAGAAAATATTTACAAAATAGTGTATCCTCAGCATGAAATGACATTAACCAGGTGCTACACGATTGTTTTTCATCGACACCATTGTGATATTATCGGTATATTTCTGGCAGATGGGCAGGTGGGCAGGTGGTGCAGTTTATCAATAAATACAGCAAATTGTACCACACCGAGTAATAAGTGGGAAGTTCTGAAGATCCCGTGTTGTTTCTTTTTACCAAATGGTAGTGGTGAAAAACTGAAAGTGCAGTTTTAACGTCCCAGCAACAGCCAAGGTCATTTAGGGATGGGACCTAGGTTTCAAGTCTCATCCAAAAGACCAACGTGAAGACAGAACGAGGATGGCCGCGGCCCGCATGTCGAGCCCGCCGAGGCATTTGATGGTCTCAGAGTGTATTTATTTGAAGTTTGATGCCCAATAAGCATACAAACTTTCAAGCAAATCTGACTTACGGTTACAGAGATAGTAGGTATGTGAAAACTTTAACGCAAATTTTGACAGAAACTTTAACGCAAACTTCTAAGTCATTTGACCTTGACATAGGGGCACAGGGGCCGCATAAGTGGGATACAGCATGAATATATGGATGATGACTAATAAGTATATGAAATTTCAAGTCAATGTGACTTAGGACTGCAGAGATATAAGGTATGTGAAAACTTTAACGCAAATTTTGACAGATACTTTAACGCAAACTTCTAAGTCATTTGACCTTGACCTTGGGCACAGGGGCCGCATGAGTGGGATACAGCATGGATATATGGATCATGACTAATAAGCATATGAAGTTTCAAGTCAATATGACTTAGGACTGCAGAGATATAAGGTATTTAAAAACTTTAACGCAGATTTCGGACGGACGGACGGATATACGGACATACGGACAGACGGACGCACGGACGCACGCACGGACGTCATTGTGATCACTATGTCTCGCTTTCCGCAAGCGGACTCGATAACCAGAATAGTAGAGCAGATAAACGCTGTTCATGCGCTATATGGTGTTTTTCTTTCTTTTTTCTTTATAACAAAAATGTGTCTGTGACTGGAGAAATGGGGCTTATGTGTTTTGCAACCAGTGTAGATCCAGATCAGCCTGTGCATCCGCAGTCTGATCAGGATCTGCACTATTCGCCATTCCATCAATAACACATTTTTATCAGGCTGCACGAGGGTGCTATTTGATCTGGAGCTACACAGGTCACAAATCCCATAAGCCCCATTTCTCCAGTCACAGCCACATATACATTGTTATTACTGATTTGCACCGGCTCCTTATTAGAGAGAACATTTGACAGAAATTATATTTTACTGCACTGAAACTACAATATTCTGATCTGGTGCTAAGCACCATTACTATATGTACACCAGATCACTCGGCATCAGGTGAAATAAAATTATGAAAAATTCTCTACTAAGATATGAATCCAGGGAAGAATTGATTCATCATTAAGATATGCGTAGAACAAGCATGCAAATTTAATTTTGAAATAAGAATGCAATTTTAGCACTAATCTACAATGTCATGAGCTGGTGCCAGGTACACCAATTACAACAACAATATCACTTAGCCAAGTCCCACGTATTCATTATTTACAGGTATGACTTTTGGCATTGCGGATTGATCCAAGTTGGGATCGCTTCAATGTAATTTGATTGATTGTTTGGGGTTTTATGTCCGTTCAACAGCAAGGTCATATTCAAACGGGAATGCACCTGTATGAGGGAGCACCATACAGTCCGCAGTGAAATTACATTAAACAGTGAAACACAACGTCCTGATCTGGTGTCAGACACCCTTACTATATATACCTTATTGACCGCATATTTTAATCCCGGTAACATTTGCCATTAAAATATGAATCTTTCAGGATGGATTCCTTGTTAAGATACACATCTCCCCATCCTCAGGGGATTCACTAAGATATGTGTACCCTCCCACCCTAAGATAAAAGCTAGCTGGATGAAATCGGTTCTAACTATGCGTTCATGCACCAACTAAACTACGGCTTTCTGGCACCAGATACCGTTATAGATCTCCGAGATATGTTCAATAATAACTCATGAAACAGAGCTTGGAATGCCAACATACATGCTGTTATGGAAATTCCATTCCCCCATTCAGCTTAAACTGTTTGTGACTGAATTATATATGAGCCGGAAAACGTTCAACATGACTGGCAACAACTATGTTCAGCATACAGTCGAACCTGTGTTTTGCCTTTCACCCCTACATAACTGGAATGGACTGTGATATGTTAATTTTCCTACCAATCCAATCGTCATTAAATGATTTTCAGACTAGTCCATTTAGAAAAGGGGGATGTTTTTGTTCTCAAAAATATGAAAATTACTTGCAAAAAGTGCAGATCCTGATAAGACGGCTCGTCACGAGCCGGCTCATCTGAATCTACACTTTTTGCCAATACCACAATACAGGCCTGTGGTGTTGAAAGGGTTTAAGGTAGCCTCCGAACAGCACAATTACCTGCCAATAGCAGGCACGTTTTGTTTTCCCAATTACACAGTTACTATTTAAATGACCCTGCGAACAAAGACCACTTGTGAACAAGGTAAGGTTTTTCTCTTCCCATCACCGACCATTATTCACAGGTTCGACATGTAAAATCGGCAGCCTAGTATAGCAAACTGGGTAAACCACGATCAGACTGCTCATCATGGTCTACGCTGTTTGCAAACCACAGTATATACTGTTTTCAAATGTCCTTATGTCTCTCGTATGGCTTAATGGATGCATGCAATCTGATCATGGTCTACAATGTTTGCAAATTTTGAATTTCCTTTTTCCTCAAAAGGCTCCATGGATGCATGAAGTCTGATCATGGACTACACTGTTTGCCAATCGCAGTCTCTACTGTTGGCAAATTCCAAATTTCCTTTTGTCTCGTACACCTCCATGAATAATATTGGTATTCAGTGCTTGGAAGTTCTATACAGCGAGAGTATCCAGATCTCTGAGCCTGCTATATTGATTATGCAGTGACTCATATATAACGAGGTCAGAGCTCATTCTGTATTAACCCTTACAATGCTGAATTAAATTGTGTCGGCTGCTGAATATTTTTTATTTTCCAAAAACTTGGTTTGGCAGCACTTTAGAATCATTTTCAATGATTCTAAAATGCTGCCAAACCATGTTTTTACGGAGAGAAAAGACAAAATATGAAATAACAGCAGACGATTATTTCCGGTTTCCCCCCCCCCCCCTCCCCCCCCCCGCATTCTAGCAGCACTTTAGAATCATTTTCAATGATTCTAAAATGCTGCCAAACCATGTTTTTACGGAGAGAAAAGACAAAATATGAAAATAACAGCAGACGATTATTTCCGGTTTCCCCCCCCCCCCCCCCCCCCCCGCATTCTAAGGGTTAAGCGGCAATTATTAGTGATTACACACCGCCATTTTGCTACAGCATATCCTCCAGCAACAAATAATTAACCCTAATAATTATACATCATAGGAAATGTTCGGCTGTGCTAGATAATCTTTAGTGAATGCAGTGCGCCAGATAAGGAATTACTGTCTGTTCCACGAAATGCTGCCCAAGATTTATTGCTATAAAAACACTCCAAGCTGCTTATTAGCCAGGTTTTTTTAAAAAAAAATCCAGGCATTTGGATTGCCGAAAGCCGGGCGGGCGGCGGCGGGCGGGCGGCGGGCGGGCGGGCGGGCGGGCGGGCGGGCGGAGCGGCAGGCGGCGTCCACAATCAATGTTAAGTTTTCGTGTTCGAGTCCATTTCAAATGCTGCCCAAGATTTATTGCTATAAAAACACTCCAAGCTGCTTATTAGCCAGGTTTTTTGAAAAAAAATCCAGGCTATTGGATTGGTGAAAGCCGGGCGGGCGGGCGGGCGGGCGGGCGGGCGGGCGGCGGGCGGCGTCCACAATCAATGTTAAGTTTTCGTGTTTGAGTCCATTTCTTTGTTACTGTACCACCTAGGACCACCAAACTTTCACAGCTTCATAATCAAGGGGTGCCCACCACATACAACTATCCAACATGTGATCATTTTTTTACCTTCACCTATTATTTCAATGTAATTGATTTAGCCATTTTCAACGTTAACTTTTTAACGTACGTCTGGTTAAAGTGTTTTGGTTAAAACTTTTTCGTTATACTATATCTCTGCAACTGCTTCACCCATTACCTTGAAACTTCACATGGGTGTTTATCATCATCCATATTTTCATTCTAACCCCAAATCGTGTGGCCCCTGTGCCCAATGTCAAGGTCAAATTACTTTGAAATATTTTGTTAAAGTTTTTTAGTGTACTATATCTCTGCAACTGCTTCACCCATACCTTGATACTTCACATGGGTGTTTATCATCATTGTCGCACCCGCTTGCGGAAAGCGCGATATCGTCGGCATTTTGGCATACGTCCGTCCTTCCGTCATTCCGTCCGTGTCCGGTTAAAGTTTTTCCATCTACTATATCTATTTTTTTAGTGTCCATGCCTCGCCCCAAGGCGCGCGACATGCAGGCCACGGCCATCTAGTCTACAAAAAGTGGGTATAATTATGTTATCCAAGTGTATATGCTTGGAAAAAACCTGGCCTTCGTGGCTTTGCCTCGATTCTTGTTTTTTATATAAAACAATGTAATTTTTTTTTTAGAAATGAGCCTACTTTTTATTTCAAGAAAATCCGTCTGATAACAAAGTTATTTTGAACTAGATGGCCGCGGCCTGCATGTCGCGCCTTGTGGCGAGGCATGGACACTAAAAAAAAAAGATATACATGTAGTATAACGAAAAACTTTAACCAAAAAACTTAACCAAAAACTTTAACCAAAAAACTTGAACCAAAAAACTTAACCAAAAACACAAAATAAAAAACATAACCAAAAACTTCAAAGTAACTTGACCTTGACATTGGGCACAGGGCTGCACTGGGGGGGGGGGGGGGGGGGGGGTGTGGAGTGTAGAATGATATAGATGATGATAAACACCCATGTGAAGTTTCAAGGTAATGGGCAAAGCAGTTGCAGAGATGTAGTATAACGAAAAACTTTACCCAAAAAACTTAACCAAAAACCTTAACCAAAAAACTTTAATCAAAAAACTTAACCACAAAATTAGAAAGTAATTTGACCTTGACATTGGGCACAGGGGCCGCACGGAAGGGGGGTAGAATGAAAATATAGATGATGATAAACACCCATGTGAAGTTTCTAGGTAATGGGCAAAGCAGTTGCAGAGATATAGTATGACGATAAACTTTAACCAAAAAACTTAACCAAAAACTTTAACCAAAAAACTTAACCAAAAACTTCAAAGTAATTTGACCTTGACATTGGGCACAGGGGCCGCACAGGAGGGGGGTAGAATGAAAATACAGATGATGATAAACACCCATATGAAGTTTCAAGGTAATGGGCAAAGCAGTTGCAGAGATATAGTATAACGAAAAACTTTAACCAAAAACTTTAACCAAAAAACTTAAACTTAACCAAAAAACTTAACCAAAAACTTTAACCAAAATACTTAACCAAAAACTTCAAAGTAATTTGACCTTTAACCAAAAAACTTAACCAAAAACTTTAACCAAAGAACTTAACCAAAAACTTTAACCAAAAAACTTAACCAAACAACTTAACCAAAAACTTTAACCGGACACACGTACGTACGTATGTACGTACGTACGTACGTACGCCAAAGTAATTTGACCTTGACATTGGGCACAGGGGACGCACGGGAGGGGGGTAGAATGAAAACATAGATGATGATAAACACCCATATGAAGTTTCAAGGTAATGGGCAAAGCAGTTGCAGAGATATAGTATAACAAAAAACTTAACCAAAAACTTTAACCAAACAACTTAACCACAAACTTTAACCGGACACACCAAAGAACTTAACCAAAAACTTTAACCAAAAAACTTAACCAAACAACTTAACCAAAAACTTTAACTGGACACACGTACGTACAATAAACTGTCATGGATGGGAGTTTGCCTTATAAATTCATTTCACCGAATTTTAGATGTTGACAATAAAACGAGAAACTACTATTGCAATAAACGCTTCCGGTAAACAACAACAACTTTTATTGCGAACTGAACACAAATTCTTAAGAAATTTGTTTATTAACAGCATTTTCTGGCATATAACTAAAACAGTTTGCATTAAAATATATCAAATAATCATTTAATATTCATATATTTAGCGACTATCATTCATCCATAAGGTTCCAAGTCGATCTGATACTACTGCTAATACGTCCTAAGGTATTGTAAATTGTGAATGCTAACTAACTTGATGTGATGACCTTCACCAACCAATCAGCATTTAGTAAACCAAGTTTTCCGCCGGAAATTTGTCCGGTAAAGAAACTGGCTGACAGGAAGTGACTGTATACTTCCGCCGGAAATGACATATATATGATGTTCCCAAGTCATACCATTAGAGAAGGTAGATTTACACCGGTGTAGATGTGTGAGGATATGTGCAATTAATTTTGCGTGGCAGGAACAGCGTGCCAACCTCAGCTTGGCGTTGTCAATAGATACGAAAGATGTAGCAGATGATGACATCATTATTAGCCGATCTATTTATAGATCGGCTAATATATTGGTAATCCATCGAATTCTGAAAAAGTTTGTAGCAACCCTTTTCTCCGCTATTCGGTAATCTACGAACGCGAATTTTTCTGTATCACTTCCAAATTGCATCAACCGATAAAGTTTGCATTTTTGGCAATTATCTCCGTTTAAAACTTTACTTATAGCCAAATAACACAATTTTGAATACGTAATGAGCTGAACGCTGGAAGAGATTTAACACCCGGAAGTTATTGTTGTTGAAGTCCATAGTTGGCTCTAATGGCCATATACGCCAACATACGCCGATTATTGGGCTAATTTAAAGCTTTTATTTATTAAACAGAACAAGTTTCAGCCACGTATAATCGCGTAAAATGTGTTTATTCAGCTAATTTATAATCGACCTCTGCTCAAAATCTCCTTACTAGCAACCCCAGCATTTTCGGTTTATCCCAGCATCTCGGGTTTATCCCATTGGATCGCGTATGCGCGTCATTTGACGCTAGTTAATATTCACAAAATTTTCCACCAATCAAAACGAAGAATTGCCCTTCATAGCCAACTTTGATTTGTTTACGTATCATGCAGGGATGGCAGGGATGCATCCAGCACGCGCGATTGCGGCAATCCCCCTTAATTATTGTCAATGCCGCAAATTATTGATTGTCTTGCGCCCGACATCGCGCAAAAAATCACGGATGGGGCACATTAGGCCAATCTGGGCATGTGCCTGAATACGCAGGAGCTTGCGTCTATTTTTAGATGACACTGTAACCGCTAGATATATATAGCTCCGGTAGCTCCGCCCACTCGCGTGCTGCCACAGAATTCGGACAAACACACAGTGACTACAACTTTGTGTATTGCGGAGTGTAATTTGTAGATAAATAGAGCATACAGTACAGGTGTTATGCTGGAATATTTCGCAACATAATGGTGACAACAAAACATTGCTGCTATGGCATTGCTGCTATTGGATGGATTTGGGAACGGGTTTCCAAAACCTGCACAAAATCTAGTAAAATGTCAACGCTGGGTACAGAACTGTGGTCGAAAATAGTTTACCATTGACAATGTTACCAGAGACACCTACATATGTTCGATGCACTTTACCCTGATTTGATCGGCTAATAACATCATGCTCTGCATGACTTTTCATGTTGTATTTTTACCAATTTCTCCGCATTTTCTTCTGGAATTCTTGTACGAACACCGAGAAATGGAGGCTCGATTCCTTTATTTTTCAAGATTTGCTCTCATAAATATAAGGTTAGTGTCTTTTTTTTATATGATGAAATCCAGCAAGCAGTTCGATGCTAAAAAAATGTTGAAAATATGATCGCACGTGACATTTTAACATTGCAAACCTGCATTCAATTCTTCATTTAGGGCTATTACTTCATTATAGGACCGAAGCAAATGTAGTAGATTGTAGAATTTGAAAATAGATTGTAGAATTTGAAGAAAAAAAAATCTTCATTCTTTATTTCATCTCAAAAGTATATGTTGTTACCACCCATTTGAACCTCTTTAACTGTGCACATAAATATCGTTTATGAACTTGGATGTGCATAAATTCTGTATATTTAGTTAATACCAAACTGAATTATCATAAAAATCGGGTTACGTTAACATCGATTGGAAAAAGTTGCAAAAGGACGAAACTACGTAGGTACGAAATCGCCGAAATTGTCTGTGATATTTACAGACTTTTTCATGTTTTCTGACAATAGAGGGAGTCATATTTGGTTGAAATAAACAGTTAGTAATATAATAAACAATACTTGTTTTCGGCATCAAAGGATTGCATTAGAATATATGAAATTCGTATTTAATTCTTTCACACTTTACGGCGAAAAAGTGGTCACTATTTGTGTTGTGAGCACTCATTTGAACTGTCTGGTTGAGACGGTTAAAATGGTGGTCGCGACATATACTTCTGAGCGCATAGAAAGAAAATATGTAGGATTTTCTGCAAACATAATGGAGTATCCCGACCTCAGCATGAAATGGGTTAACATATTAGTGTATGGTATGGTCTGGTATGGATTGATCTATCTATCATTAACCCATTTCATGCGGAGGATACCCAATTCTGCGTGTGGAAAATCCTAAATATCTTCATAATATGTGCCAGGGCCGTAGCCAGAGGTAAAAAATCTACCGAGGCAAATCTTATGAAACGTGTATCCAGTGGGAGCACATAGCGCAACCCGCATCGTAAAAAAAAAAAATCGGCAAAATTTCATCGCCTCAACGTGGCTACGGCCCTGTGTGCTCAGACGTATATGTAGCGACCACTATTTGAACCGTTTCATCAAGACGGTTAAAATGAGTGGTGACAACATATAGTTTCATTGAAAAATAACAAATATAAGAATAAAACAATTCATACCCGTAATGGTGTATTCCGAAAGCAATGGGTTAAGATGTGTGTACCCTTCCATCCTCCAAACAAGCAAAATTATGACAAGAACACCGCCAACAGCATCTATACCTTTGCCATGATATAGTTTTGGTCAATTATATTCAGATTTAAAGGTACATATCCACTCAGTAGGCACACAATGTTCTTTATCGAAATTAAATAAGTGTATAATTGTGTCACTATTCCACCAGTTCTAAAAATTACGAGTCAAATGAGGCATGATATTTTTTAATTATTTATACTAATTAAATGTGTCGCCTGAAAAAATAATATTTTCGAGAGATTATAATGTATGATCATTGCACATCAAAAAGTAAATACTGAGAATAAATAGTAATGTCCGTTAACATTTTAACCCTTAGACAGCTACACACAACAATTGTCGTCTGCTGTTGCTTTTATATCTTGCCTTATATCTCAATAAAAACATGGTTTGACAGCACTTCAGAATAATTTCCAATGGAAATGATTGAAATGATTCGTGTTGTCAAAGCATGCTTTTGATGATACAAATGGAAAATAGAAAATAAACAACAGACGACCAAAAATTAAGATAGCAATGTAAGGGTTAAGGAAACGCAGTTATCGCCCCTGATATCAGTGTGTAAATTTACGTTCGATATATAATAATGCCAATCAATACATGGGGTAAAGGTGAATAAATGCTAATTTTGCCAAAAAATGTCTCGGAGGATGATGTCTCTGATATAAAGAACATTTTGTGCCTACTGAGTGGGCATGTACCTTTAATAACAGGGAATTATAACGCACTGTATTGTAAATATAGAACCCAGATATGTAGTGTCTGAAAAAGCTTATTACAAGGTACAAAAAGTGAAAGTGAATGGGTTTAACGTCCCACCAACAGCTAGGGTCATATAGAGACGGGATACAAGGTACAAGCAAGGTATAAACGATAAAATTGTAATGTGAAATTCCCAAGAGCAACATATACGCTATTCAGTGCTTTCATATTTGGCACGCTACCATCAGGCTTTCTAGTGCACTTGTTAAATACATCATTTGAAAAGAATTTAATTCCGGATTAACCCCGACACCGCTATCTTAATTTTTTGTTGTCTGCGGTTTATTTCCTATTTTCCATTTTTATCATCAAAAACATGCTTTGACAGCACTTTAGAATAATTTACAACATGCTTTGACAGCACTTCAGAATCATTTTCATTGGAAATGATTCTGAAGTGCTGTAAAACCATGTTTTTATTGAGAAATAAGGCAACATATAAAAGCAACAGCAGACGACAATTGTTGTGTGTAGCGGTCTAAGGGTTAACGGATCTAAACCAGGAGAGAAATGGTCACGTCAATACGATCAGGTACATGTACACTACCGAGATTTGAATGAGTTGGATGTATTGGTGTTTAACAGCCTATCAACAGCTAAGGTCATTTAAGGCCGGGACATGTACCGAAAATTACTATATGTTAACTCTTGTGTTGAAAAATTAGAACTGATATTTCCTTCAAATAAAGAGATAGTCGGATCTAGGCCAGCGCGGTCATGTATCATGCATTACATGTAAATTAATTTGTTGTCTGCAGTGTATGTTTAACTGTCTATTTTTCTTGATGGCAATATGTATTGACATCCAATGAAGATGATTCGCATATACTGTCAAAATGTATTTTTGCTAAGGAATAAGACTATCATGAAAAAAACAACAGCCAATTGGTTCTGGAATTATAAGGAATGAATGGCCTTTATGTGGAATTTATCGGGGATATAAACTTGGAAAAGTCGCGGGAATACTGGACGAGGCCTTCCGGCCTTCGTCCAGTATTCCCGCGACTTTTCCAAGTTTATACCCCGATAAATTCCACAAAAAGGCCATTCATTCCTATAATCAACAGCTAAGGTCATTTAAGGTACTAAATCCCATATATTACCTGTATAGATGGGGGGAAATCCCAAAATCAGAACTGAATATTTACAATAAACCAGATGGCCACAGCCCACATGTCGAGCCCGCCGAGGCATTTGATGGTCTCAAGAGTGTATTTATTTGAAGTTTGAATTAAGGGCTGTGGAGATATAAGGTATGTAAATGCTTAGAATGAAAATATGGATGATGATAAAGAATTATTTGAAGTAAATCGGAGTAAGTGTTGTGGAGATATAAGGTATGAAAAAACTTTAACACAAATTTCAAAGTCATTTGACCTTGACCATGGGCATGTGGACCATATGGGCAGGCTATAGAATGAAAATATGAATGATGAAAAGGAAGTATTGGAAGGTTGAAGTAAATCAATTGTGGAGATATAAGGTATGTAAAACTTTAACGCAGATTTTATAATATGCAAACTTCTAAGTCACTTGACCGTGACCTTGGGGCACAGGGGCCGCATGAGTGGGACACAGAATGAACATATGGATGATGACTAATATGCATATGAAGTTTCAAGCAAATCTGACTTACACTTACAGAGATAGTAGGTATCTGAAAACAACGCAAATTTTGACAAAAATTGAACACAAACTTCCAAGTCATTTGACCTTGGGGCACAAGGGCCGCATGATACCGCATGGGATACAGCATGAATATATGGATGATGACTAATCAGCATATGAAGTTTCAAGTCAATGTGACTTAGTACTGCAGAGATATACGGTATTTGACAAGAGGGCCACGATGGCCCTAATTCGCTCACCTGACTCCATGAACACCAGAGGAGAATGTGACATTGAGTTCATGTGTTCTACAAAAATTGTGCTATTTTTAGATGGCGGTCATCTTGGATTAAGCTATGACTCATTTGACCAAATCTGAAAACCCCAAGGATCTTAACTTACTATGAAGTTTGGCCAGCATCGGCCATATGGTTCCTGAGAAAAAGACGTTCAAAATCTTGAATAAATGGACCTTTTGGAGGCCATCATGGATGACATAATCATCCGATTCCGATAAATATTGCACCATCGATACCTTCAATTTGATATATGACATGAGCATATTTGGTCAAAAATAAAATTTGACCCCACGGGCCACGCCCATTTTTGACCCCGGGGTCACCATTTTAACACCTTTGAAAGAGCATTCTACGTCGATCATTCCTACCAAGTTTTGTCGCAATCCGACTGGCGGTTCATGAGAAGATTTTTTAAGAATTTGTGCTATTTTTAGACGACGGCCATCTTGGATTAGCGACGACCTCCGTTTTAACAAATCTGAAAAGGCTTCACCCATGGACCATAACTGTGAAGTTTGGCCACCATGGGCCGAGCGGTTCGTGTGAAGAAGAATTTTGAAATCTCTAATAAAAGAACGACCTTTTGACCTTTCGGCGGGCATCTTGGATGACATGACCATCCAATTTCGACAAAAAATGCACCAGAGTGATCGCCTCTTTGATACCTTCGATTTGATATTGACATGACCATATTCGGTCAAAAATAAAATTTGACCCCACGGGCCACGCCCATTTTTGACCCCAGTGTCATATAGAGCATTGTACATCGATCATTCCTACCAAATTTCGTCGAAATCCGGCTAGCGGTTCATGAGAAGAAGATTTTTTAAGAATTTATGCTATTTTTAGATGGCGGCCATCTTGGATTAGCGATGACCTCCATTTTAACAACTCTGAAAAGGCTTCACCCATGGACCATAACTTTAAATTTGGCTACCATGGGCCAAGCAGTTCGTGTGAAGAAGAATTTTGAAATCTCTAATAAAAGAACGACCTTTTGACCTTTCGGCGGCCATCTTGGATGACATAACCATCCGATTATGACAAAAAATGCACCAAAGTAATCACCTCGTTGACACCTTCGTTTTGATACATGACATGACCATATTTGGTCAAAAATAAATGACACCAATTTCACCCCCAGGGGCAACGCCCATTTTCGACCCCGGGGACAGCATTTTAACAACTTTGAAAGAGCATTGTACATCGATCATTCCTACCCAGTTTCGTCGAAATCCGGTTGGCGGTTCTTGAGAAGAAGATTTTTGAAGAATTTGTGCTACTTTTAGACGGCGGCCATCTTAGATTACGTGAGGACGTCATTTTAACAATTTTGTAATCCCCCTACCTGAGGACCATGACCATGAAGTTTGGTGACTATAGGCCCAATTACCGAGGAGAAAACGTTTGAAAATGTTCACGGACGACGATGGACGACGACGGACACATTGCGGTAACAATAAACTTTAACGATGATTTCGGACGGACGGACGGACAGACGCACGGACGGATGGACGCACGGACAGACACCCGGACAGACACCCGGACGTCATTGTGATCACTATGCCTCGCTTTCCGCAAGTGGGCTCGACAAAAAAAAAATGTATTCAGCCCTGAAATCAGAACAATCCTGATCTGATGCCAGGTCCTCACTACACCAGAATCACTTGGCCCCCTCCCTAAAGCAGTAGGATCAGTAACAATATTGCTACGTTTATAATGGGCAATAACCCAATTTAACTCCTAGGTAACAAAAGAGTCAAAGATAAAAAACGAACCTGAGGGCCAAACCAGGCAAATCATGATTCCTATAAGGAGGAACCCCTACCGTTAATTTACGCCGTCGCGTTCGCCCAACCAACCACCCACGGCACCAGTTAAAATAAACTCTGACGTTATATTGCACTTTCAGTTTGGTTAATGATCTGTGTTTGCCAGAAGTAGTCTGAAATTGCATATTATGATGAATCACTGTTGATTTATACAACTTGTGCCTGCTCCCAAAATTAGCAAGAAGACGAGAAACTGGGAAAACACTTAACATTGATACAAATGTAGCCGCAACTACCAAACTAAACATAGCACATTATATTTAGACCTGGGGAAAAAATCCACTCAAACATTACATTTCAAATACGAAGTCAAGTATTATTATATAGCAGGCGTTGTCACAACATTCCCTTCCCCAAATTCCCCCCTTTAATTAACCCTTTCAACACTACTGCCCTCTATAGCAATATTTGCAAACAGTGTAAAATCGTCTCATCAGGATCTGCACTTTGGAAAGTAAATTTCTTATTTTTTTAGAACACCCTCTTTAGGGGTCAAGGGTTAATAATGTGGATGAGGTTTTGCCAGCTGCAGTCAGTGGTTGCCGTGCTCCTAAATGTGGGTGTTCACGAAAATATATTAGGTATAGCCTAGGGGACACTGTTTGGTGAATATTCTCTCCCAGAGGTAGGAGTTGGGAATATTCGGGGGAGGTGGGAATATTCGGGAGAGGTGTGAATATTCTGGGGATGTGGGGGAGGTGGGAATATTCGGAGATGGGAATATTCGGTCGAGGTGGGAATATTTGGGGGAGGTGGAAATATTCGGAGGTGGGAATATTAGGGAGAGGTGGGAATATTAGTTAGGGAGAAGTGGGAATATCAGTTAGGGAGAGGTGGGAATATTCGGAGGAGGTGGGAATATTAGGGAGAGCTGGGAATATTAGGGAGAGGTGGGAATATTCGGAAGAGGTGGGAATATTAGGAGAGGTTGGAATATTCGGAAGAGGTGGGACTATTAGGGAGAAGTGGGAATATTAGGGTGGGAATATTAGGGAGAGGTGGGAAATATTAGGGAGAGGTGGGAATATTAGGGATAGGTGGGAATATTCAAGGGAAGTGGGAATATCCGGAAAAGGTGGAAATATTCGGCAGAGTTGTGAATATCCAGGAGAGGTAGGAATACTCGGAGATGGTAATATTCGAGGGAGATGGAAATATTTGGGAGAGGAGGCAACATTCGGAGATGGGAATATTCGGGAGAGGTGGGAAAATTTGGAGATGGGAATATTCGTGGGAGGTGCAAATATTTGGGAGAGGTGGGACTATTCGGGAGAGGTGGGAATATTCGGGAGAGGTGGAAATATTTGGGAGGTGAGAATATTCAGGGGAGGTGGGACTATTTGGGGGAGGTGGGAATATTCGGAGGTGGGAATATTTGGGGAGGTTGGAATATTCGGGAGAGGTGGGAATGTTTGGGAGAGGTGGGAATATTTGGAGGTGGGAATAGTCATGGGAGGTGGGAATATTTGGGGGAGGTGGGAATATTTGGGGGAGGTGGGAATATTCGGGGTAGGTGAGAATATTTTGGGGTGGGAATATTCGGGGAAGGTGGGAATATATGAGGGAGGTGGGAATATTTGGGGGAAGCGGGAATAATCAGGGGTTGCAGGTCATCACCAGCATGTCTAGGTTTTAACATTTGAATCTGTTTTCCTGCCATTTCCAAATGTTGTCTAAAACAAACTAGGAGCTGTCTTCAACAAGTGTCTACAAGCTTTGCATGTATACAATGTATGTCATACTTCAGAAATATAAAAAGCCCAGCATCTGCCAGTAAATTGGCCTATCATTAGCCATACATTCAGTTGCAGTGCTATCTTCAAGATTAACCTTTACAATGCGGAATTAAATTTTGTTGTCTGCTGTTTCATTTATATTTTCCATGAAAACATGGTTTGACAGTGCATGAGAATTGTCTCCAATGGATGGAGGCAATTCTCCTGTGCTGCCAAAACAGGTATTTTCTTGAAAAATAACTAAAAACTGAAAAATAGCTGGCGACAATATTCAGTTCCCACATGTTAAGGGCTACGCTGAAAGATGTTCTACAAGCTTCCAAGGATGTCGATGGAACAATGTTCATTCCCAAGGATAACAGCATTAAGTGGATAGAAAATAGCCAATCCATGCAGTAAGATGAAAGACATTCAGAAAATGAAAATAATATTGCAACAAAGTGTTTACAATGTGTAATACTTAATCTGTTCTAGTGGGTGATGGGAAACCAAAGAATCATGCTGGATACACAAGTTTGAAACGTCTCTGGAATACAAATACTAGTATACAATATGTATGAAGCAGTGCATAATATAATCATACTCTTAGCAGGTGTGTCATCTATTTCAACTCTTGTTCAGCAGAAATTCAATCACAAATGTCTGTTTATATTCTTCTAGGTGTCTAATATGTCACATCCATTCTACAGGTTACACTAACATATGTGTATATAGCTTTCTATAATATCCATGTTAGAGGTGCATTCACATGTCACACCTACAAATAAAGTCACCATCTGCAGTTATAGAATAGCTCATGTTTTTTACTCAGTGAACGAAGTAACATGCCTTGCAAGGATGCCAGAACAAAAGCAGCTGCAGAATTTGATGGGTTCTACTGTTAGCTATGTCAGTAGTCTTCAAATAACATCCAATACATCTGATAGGCTAGACAATCACCATGCAATGCAGCCATACCTTTGATGGTATACTGGTGAAGTATCAATGACGTTCTTTTCCTTTTCTCTAATCGTCTTTGTTCGTTCAATCTTGCAGTGGTTTCCTTTTCTTCATCAATAGCAGTTGTATGTATCATATCATCAGCTGCCTCTTCTGTGTTCTCTGTGATTGCCATTTCTGAAATTGCTTTACTTTCCACTTCAGAATTATCATCAAATTGGGCAGAAACTTCAGTTTCGAAACTTGAATCGACAATATTACTTTCATTACTATTTCCAATACTATTAATATCTGAATTTCGTTCAGCCACAGCTGATTCATTAACCATTTCAGTAATAGCTTTTTCCTGATACTCAATAACATTATCATCTAATTCTGCAGACAAAACTGTATATTGATTTACGTCTGCTTCTGAATCTTCTTCAATAGTAGGTGTAGTTTCAATGGAAAGCACTGTCTCCTTATCTAAAGGCAAGTTATTTTCAACAGTTTCAATGTCTTTTTCAAGTCCATGAATGTCAGTCTTAAGTTGATCTATATCAACTTCAGCACCATTGTCATCTGTCATTGTATCACATATGTCTTCCTCATCTATCTTTTCCTTCCTCCCCGTTTCTTCCTCCTCATTATTATCTTCTATTTCAAAATCTGCAATGTTTGTATTTTTGTCAATAACCTCTGATAAATCCTCAACTTCGTGAATTATCATAGACTCAACGCTGTCTCTTTCAGAGTCTGAATATTTTATTCTCTTAGTAATGGAAGACTCCTCATCACTCAATGTGCTATCGACAATTTCATTTTGTTGCACATCTGTTTTATCCCTAGTGTCTATACTCTCTCCTGCATTGAAATTAATAACACCTGTAGCAGACTGTGATTCAGTAAGCTGCTCAATTGGCATAACATCATCTTCCCGAGTTCTTATTCCAATGTCAAACACTGACTTACTGCTTTCTGATTCCACAGCTGGTGAGTCTGCTTCTATCTCAGTCGCATCTGCATCAATGTTTAATATCTCCACAGTATCCTTTGCATCACTAACATTTAATAACTTAATTTCATTGTCTTTGTTTACTATGTTATCCATTTCTAATGCATCTTCCCCACCAGCTCTATCACCTGCAGAATCGGTTGTACTTTTCATGTCGTAAAGTGATTCAGCAACTGTTGGGGAATATGAAAACTCGCCACTAGAATCACTCTCTTCATCACTAGCATCTGAATCACTATCAATATTGCGAAAAGAATCCTCATCATCAATTCTTTCTTTCTCTCCTTCAATATCTTTCGCTTCATCATCGTATTCCATAATTTCAATCACGTCTCTCTCGACTACAGGAGATTCCGGATCATAGTAAATTGTACTATAAGGTTCTTGAAATGTAACATGTAATAGTTTATCAAGTTTATGTTCTGCTTCACGAGGCCTGCTAGATAAAGCTTTTATTTCCGTTCCAATATTTATCTTCTCAATCAAACAGGTGGTTTGGGTATTTTGTTTCATTACTGGTTCAACTACATCATCACCAGGTTTGTCCGCTTCTTCAGCAAGCGAATCAATTTCATTCATAAAACCTTCAACATGCTGTCTTAATTCAGTGACATCTGTTTCTTTATCATCAACATAATTATTGTTTGCCCATTGTTCAGTAGCTTCAATCATAGATTCAAATACAGCATCATTACTAACAATTAGTGGCACTGATGATGGCTTAGTTGATGATTCATCAAGATCCACGTTAACATTTTTAGACAGATGCTCCAGTGAATCTGGTTCAGTAATATCCATCGCTTCTGTTGCAATTTCACCCTTAATGTCATTATTATTATTTGTAGATACTTCATGTTTGTCTGGAAATTTCATCTCTTCAGAGGCAAGCAGGGGTGATTCATTCCATTCCCCAATACATATTTCATGTGAAGGATAATCAGCTGAATCATTTGAGTGTTCTGGGGAGGATTCACGAGATGAAGTTGAACTTGATTTGGATGATTCAAACTCATCTGGTACCAGTTTTTTACATTCTGCAACAGTTTTAGAAATACTTTCAGGACACCCCCCACCTTCTAAAATTGGCAACTGGCCTTTGTTTCCTTCAGCTTTCTCAGCAATGTCAGACCTGTCAGCTATAAGTTCTGGCAATTGAGATTCAGGATTAGAGGCAACAGCTCCAATATTACCAACTTCCAAATTTGATTCATCGATTGTGCTGTCCAGGATATCATACTCATTCAAGTTCTTTTCTTGTACAAAATCTTTATCATTATCATATTCAGGTTGTTGAACACCTTCAGTAACACTATCCATATTGTCCAAAATGTCACTTCCTTCATCTATCTGATGTATAGCACCTTCACATTCAAGTTCTGATCCTCTCTGAAGATTTGTATCCACTACTGATTCAGAATAAATGTGATTATCTGATACATCTGCTTCTCGTTTACTTGCTCGAGTATGCACGACATTTTCAGTTGCTCCATCATCAGACTCCACAGTAGTTACCTTTTGTTCTATAACAGTAGCATTAAGTTCATCTTCAGAGCTTTCTGCATTGTCTGTGTCGACACTTTCTGATGAACTGGTTTCATCTGAGCTGCTTTCATCATCAGAGTCTGAGTTTTCATCGGAACTGTCTGAACGATGCCTATGCCTAGGCTCTTTCACATGTGTTCCTTTGTCTGTGAGGTTAGCAAAATTGTATATTAGGTCATGGCAATGAAAAGATGAGAATATTTTATCTGAAATACCAAATATGTATGTGGGTGGAAAACGTTAAAGTTAACTCTTAAGTGTTGGCATTTATTAATTGATTGAATTGCATTTTAGATTTGTTTAACATGGTGCAGTGAGGATAGCGGTAATGATCAAACTGTCTTCCAGTACAATGAATATCCAGTGCTGTGTAATTCTTGACAGCCAGCAAATGAGTCTGAGTCAGGTCCAATGCTAATCAGGCTATGAACATGACAATGCACAAATATCACAAACAGTAGAGGTTCAAATCTAAGTATACAACCAGCAGGGGATAAGAAAAATATGACACACAAGGGAAACTTGATCTAATCAATTTCAAAGCAATATAAATGGCTAACTCTGACACAAGTCTCCATCAGTATACGTGCATTTTCAGTTTTCAATTAACTGCAGTAGGGAATCATGATGCTGAATGCTTTCTAGTGCTATCTAACACATTATTTTATGTGAACAATTAAATATGAAGAAAGACAGTGTCATACCTCCTACTAGTCACATAAATTCAGGGCAATAAGATGTCATATTAACATATAACAAGAAACAAGGCCAGGTTTTTTCCAAACATAGACACTTGGATAACATAATTATACCCACTTTTTGTAGACTAGATGGCATTGGCCTGCATGTCGCGCCTTGGGGCGAGGCATGGACGCTAAAAAAATAGATATAGTAGATGGAAAAACTTTAACGAAAAAACTTTAACCGGACACACGGACATACGGACGGACGTATGCCAAAATGCCGACGATATCGCGCTTTCTGCAAGCGGGTGCGACAATGATGATAAACACCCATGTGAAGTATCAAGGTCAGAGGTCCAGATAAGGTGCGTATTTGCGTAAATACGCAATTAAAAAATGCAAAAACCCAATTAAAATCAGAGCCAATGCGTACCAAAAAGCAATTAAAATGTCCGGTACGCAATACTTTTTTATCCTGTAGCGTACTCCTCAAATGTATTTTCAGTCTGTCGCGTACTGCTAGATTTGTTCATGTATACAATCCTACAAAATCATCGCCGATTATCTGTGTGGTCGGCCATTCAATGTTTACAAAGTCTGGTTCCGGCTCTAGCTGCGGACAATGTCTCGCTGTATTTCACCGATAACGGCTGGAAACCAGTCGTCGGGTGTATTCGATTTGAACTCCAGGATTTAGCGGGAGCGATTCCGACTCTCAGCAGGAAAAGAATGAGTCCAACTCGATACCAAACTCTAGTAACCCACCACACGGCAGTTGTATCGAGTACCGTTCAAGTTAATGATCCCAAATCTAGAATTTCCACCCTTATCGCATCGGCCGTTTTTGCCCATATTGATTTTGAGAACAAAAATCGGATAAGACGGGGCCTATCAATTATGGCGAAAGTTGACACAAACTTCAGAGCTCACGCGAGCCGGAATTGAATTCCCCTTTACCTCTGAATTTGTTGTCACAATCCAAGTCATTTACGGACAATATTACTGATTTTCAAATCAATAATTATGGAAAAAAACACGGCGATGTGACACAATTGTGAACCCGAGATCCAGGCTCATTACTAGTCTATTTTCTTAAATTAAAATCGATGTGAAACTGCTTGTTTCGGCGACCCCGAGTCTACTCAAGGAGATGCAATGAAAAACATCCGTAGACATTCGTAAACGACTATCCGCACAGATAAAACACATGGTACAGAAGAATTGGTCCTGAGGAGTGGGGGGGGGGGGGGGGGGGGGGGGGGGGGAGGGACGGTGCACAGCAGACATTTTATTATTTTGAATGTGTCAGGTTTATATTTTACATGTGGGGCAGTATCATAAGTAATAAATGAAAATATGGTAACATTAATACTATTTCGACCAACGCACACGTTGAATAAAATGGCGGTTGAATTAACCAACTTAAAATAGGACGGAGTTGAACGGCGCCCGAATTCACCAATTAATATAATCGTAGTAGCGAAAGACACTATAAATAACACAATCGGATCATGTCAGATTTTTCGTAGAAAATTGGTGACACATGGCGCAACAAAATGGCGGCCGCAACAAACAAACGTGGAAGAAAACATATTGCAAAAGTCCACCACCAATGTTAACCTTATTTCGATTTATTTTACGACCGATGCAAAGGTGGAATCTCAATCCATTGCACAAGGCATCATACAGTCATTGTGTTAAGCTCAGTGCGTGGAGACCCCAAATTAATCGTGATTGACATTATTGATGAATTGCTGTCAAACGTGGTCAGCCAAAAAAAAAATAAAAAAAAAATGGATCGCGTGTTGCAAAGATCAATCTGCCAATCAAAGCATTCTTGATCAGCGTATGCACTGTTTGTCATTCAGATAATGAAACAGCTCACATGATTTTTTGAATACATGATACTGCTTGTTACATAACTTATAACTATAAGTGTGCTAGCAGATCCGGAACTACACTGGTCACAAATGCCATAAGCCCAATTACTCTAGTAACAGTTACTTATACGTACTTGGAATCATTGCAAACTTGAACTAATTATTTTGGTGTTCTTATAAGTAAGTGAAGCAGTTTTTGTAATCAAAATATGGAAATACCCAATTGAAAAAAAATGATGGGGTAACGTTTTTAAAATACCCAATTGAAAATTGAGAATACCCAATTGATTTCAAAAGTATGGAGTAGCAGTACCCAATGTCAAATTTCTTATCTGGAGCCCTGAAGGTAATGGGTGAAGCAGTTGCAGAGATATAGTACACAAAAAAACTTTAACAAAAAAATTCAAAGTAATTTGACCTTCACATTGGGCACAGGGGCCGCACGGTTGGGGGGTAGAAACTTTTAACCAAAAAAACTTTAACCAGACGTACGTTAAAAAGTTAACGTTGAAAATGGCTAAGTCAATTACGTAGAAATAATAGGTGAAGGTAAAAAAAATGGTCACATGTTGGATAGTTTTATGTGGTAGGAACCCCTTGGTTATGAAGCTGTGAAAGTTTGGTGGTCCTAGGTGGTACAGTACCAAAGAAATGGACTTAAACACAAAAACTTAAGTAAACGCGAAAACTTAACATTCAAAATGGCTAAGTCGACTGCGCGGAAAAAATGGGTCAAGTTCAAAAACAAGAAACGAGGCAAAGCCACGAAGGCCAGGTTTTTTCCAAGCATAGACACTTGGATAACATAATGATACCCACTTTTTGTAGACTAGATGGCCGTGGCCTGCATGTCGCGCCTTGGGGCGAGGCATGGACACTAAAACAAGAGGCCCAAATGGGCCTGTATCGCTCACCTAAAAGCCTCCATAGTGGTCATCTTGATTTCACAAAGACTCTTCACTTACAACTTCAAATGTTCCACAGAATTTGTTGGTACCTTCTGATCTAACATATATTGCGAATGTGCATGTGATTTACTGCTATACCTTCGATTTGATATATAAAATGACCATATTCGGTCAAAAATAAAATTTGACCCCTATTTGACCCCTCGGGCCATGACCATTTTTGATCCAGAGGCCACCATATGAACAAATCTGAATCAGCGTTAACTATCCATCATTCATACAAAGTTTCGTCGAAATCGGCCTGGCGGTTTGTGAGAAGATTTTTTTGACAATTTGACCTACTTTTCAACGGTGGACATCTTGGATTTGGTGATGACCTCCATTTTAACAAAAATGGACAGGCTTCACCCACAGACCATTACAGTTAAGTTTGGCCAATATCGGCCAAGCAGTTCACAAGAAGAATACGTTTGAAATCTTTAGTAAAAGAACAACTTTTTTACCTTTCGGTGGCCATCTTGGATGACAAAATCATTTGATTTAGACAAAAAATGCTCCAGAGTGATAGACTAGTCGATACCTTCGATTTGATATATTATATAACCATATTCGGGCAAAAATATAATTTGACCCCTAGTTGACCCCTCGGGCCACGCCCATTTTTGACCCAGGGGCCACCATATGAACAAATCTGAAACAGCGTTAACTATCAATCATTCACACCAAGTTTCGTCGAAATCGGCCTGGAAGTTTGTGAGAAGAAGATTTTTTTGACAATTTGACCTACTTTTCAACGGCGGACATCTTGGATTTGGTGATGACCTCCATTTTAACAAAAATGGACAGGCTTCACCCACAGACCATTACAGTTAAGTTTGGCCAATACGGCCAAGCAGTTCACAAGAAGAATCGTTTGAAATAATCTTTAGTAAAAGAACAACTTTTTTACCTTTCGGTGGCCAAGATATCTTGGATGACAAAATCATCTGATTTAGACAAAAAAAATGGTCCAGAGTGATCAACTAGTCGATACCTTCGATTTGATATATTATATGACCATATTCGGGCAAAAATATAATTTGACCCCTAGTTGACCCCTCGGGCCACGCCCATTTTTGACCCAGGGGCCACCATATGAACAAATCTGAAACAGCGCTAACTATCGATCATTCATACCCAGTATCGTCGAAATCGGCCTGGCGGTTCGTGAGAAGAAGATTTTTTAAGAATTTAACCTACTTCTCAACGGCGGCCATCTTGGATTTGGTGATGACCTCCATTTTAACAAAAATGAACAGGCTTCAACCACAGACCATTACAGTTAAGTTTGGCCAATATCGGTCAAGCAGTTTACAAGAAGACGTTTGAAATCTTTAGTAAAAGAATGACCATTTGAACTATCGGTGGCCATCTTGGATGACGTAATCATATGATTTAGACAAAAAAAAATGTTCCAGAGTGATTGTCTCGTCGATACCTTCGATTTGATATATTACATGACTATATTCGGTTAAAAAAAAAATTGACCCCTATTTGACCCCTCGGGCGACACCCATTTTTGACCCATGGGCCACCATATGAACAAATCTGAAACAGCGCTAACTATCGATCATTCATACCAAGTATCGTCGAAATCGGCCTGGCGGTTCGTGAGAAGAACATTTTTTAAGAATTTGACCTACTTTTCCATGGCGGCCATCTTGGATTGTCGATGACCTCCATTTTAACAAATCTGAAATGGCATCACCCATATATCATCCCTGTGAAGTTTGACCAATATCGGCTCAGCAGTTCGGGAGAAGAAGATGATTGAAAATGTTCATGGACGGACGATGGACGACGGACGACGGACACTTTGCCATAACAATAGCTCACATGAGCTTTGCTCAGGTGAGCTAAAAATAGATATAGTAGATGGAAAAACTTTAACAAAAAACAAAGTTTAATCGGACACACGGACGGACGCACATATGCCAAAATGCTGACGATATCGCGCTTTCCGCAAGCGGGTGCGACAATGATGATAAACACCCATGTGAAGTATCAAGGTAATGGATGAAGCAGTTGCAGAGATGTAGTACACGAAAAAACTTTAACAAAAAAATTCAAAGTAATTTGACCTTGACATTGGGCACAGGGGCCGCACGGTTGGGGGTTAGAATGAAAATATGGATGATGATAAACACCCATGTGAAGTTTCAAGGTTAATGGGCGAAGCAGTTGCAGGAGATATAGTATAACGAAAAACTTTTAACCAAAAAACTTTAACCAGACGTACGTTAAAAAGTTAACGTTGAAAATGGCTAAGTCAATTACGTAGAAATAATAGGTGAAGGTAAAAAAAATGGTCACATGTTGAATAGTTGTATGTGGTAGGCACCCCTTGGCTATGAAGCTGTGAAAGTTTGGTGGTCCTAGGTGGTACAGTACCAAAGAAATGGACACAAAAACTTAACATTGTAAACGCGAAAACTTAACATTGAAAATGGCTAAGTCAACTGCGCGGAAAAAATAGGTCAAGTTAAAAAAAAAGTAACATGTTGGATAGTGATATGTGGTGGGCACCCCTTGATTATGAAGCTGTGAAAGTTTGGTGGTCCTAGGTGGTACAGTAACAAAGAAATGGACTCAAACACGAAAACTTAACATTGATTGTGGACGCTGCCCGCCGCCCACCGCCCGCCGCCCGCCGCCCAGCTTTCGCCAATCCAATAGCCTGGATTTTTTTCAAAAAACCTGGCTAAAAAGTAACATGTTGGATAGTAATATGTGGTGGGCACCCCTTGATTATGAAGCTGTGAAAGTTTGGTGGTCCTAGGTGGTACAGTAACAAAGAAATGGACTCAAACACGAAAACAATTAACATTGATTGTGGACGCCACCCGTCCGCCCGCCCGCCCGCCCGCCCACCCAGCTTTCGCCAATCCAATAGCCTGGATTTTTTTTTAAAAAACCTGGCTAAAAATTATATTGTCTTGAAACTTATGCATATGACAAAAACATGAAAATGTACAATTTAAAATATTAATTATGTACAATTTAATTTAACAAGGAATGATAGAAGGAATACATTGTCATTAACTTAATGGAAACTGAAGAATGAAGGTAAAAGAGTGGAAGAAGTAACGGAAGACATTGATTTTAGTTCAAGTTGAAGGTAGAATAGTTCAACTACACATATACTTGTGACGTTAGTTAGTTGTATGCAATTATGACTTGTTATTGACATGCTATAGATGTCTAGTTGTTAAGGCAAACATTACCAGGGACGGGTATTTATTAGCATTTGCTAAACTTCTTTCATTCCATACATAATCATACCATGCCATAAACAGGGAATGTCCGTCTCTTGATATTATGAAAACACATCTTAGCAAATGCATGGCATGTACATGTAGGTAGTTAATTATTATGGATTTGTTTGATTTATTTATTGAAATTTTAAGTCTGTTCGACAGAAAAATCATACACAGATGGGAATTCCGAGTAGATAAAACATGTTCTGTCTGTATGTTGGTCACCTTAACATCAGATAATGAGCGTCATGATGAATAAGAATGAAATCATTGATTTTCAGCAAGCCTCATATACACAAGTTTCACTCAGTGTAACGATAAATCAAGTCCTACGACAAGCACCAAGCTGTCCCTGTTACCACTCATTTCCAAACATTTGTAAGCACATTCTACATGTATAATGCATAGAAAATACCAAGAGGACAACAACAATCAAGTTGCACAGCATATAATGTCAGATGCAGTAAATAACAAGAAACGAGGCAAAGCCACGAAGGCCAGGTTTTTTCCAAGCATAGACACTTGGATAACATAATTATACCCACTTTTTGTAGACTAGATGGCCGTGGCCTGCATGTCGCGCCTTGGGGCGAGGCATGGACACTAAAAAAATAGATATAGTAGATGGAAAAACTTTAACCAAAAAACTTTAACCGGACACACAGACGAACGGACGGACGTATGCCAAAATGCCGACGATATCGCGCTTTCCGCAAGCAGGTGTGACAATGATGATAAACACCCATGTGAAGTATCAAGGTATTGGGTGAAGCAGTTGCAGAGATATAGTACACGAAAAAACTTTAACAAAAAAATTCAAAGTAATTTGAACTTGACATAGGGCACAGGATCGCGCTTTCCGCAAGGAGGTGCGACAATGATGATAAACACCCATGTGAAGTATCAAGGTATTGGGTGAAGCAGTTGCAGAGATATAGTACACGAAAAAAATTTAACAAAAAAATTCAAAGTAATTTGACCTTGACATTGGGCACAGGATCGTGCTTTCCGCAAGCAGGTGCAACAATGATGATAAACACCCATGTGAAGTATCAAGGTATTGGGTGAAGCAGTTGCAGAGATATAGTACACGAAAAAAATTTAACAAAAGAATTCAAAGTAATTTGACCTTGACATTGGGCACAGGATCGCGCTTTCCGCAAGCAGGTGCGACAATGATGATAAACACCCATGTGAAGTATCAAGGTATTGGGTGAAGCAGTTGCAGAGATATAGTACACGAAAAAACTTTAACAAAAAAATTCAAAGTAATTTAACCTTGACATTGGGCACAGGGGCCGCACGGTTGGGGGTTAGAATGAAAATATGGATGATGATAAACACCCATGTGAAGTTTCAAGGTAATGGGCGAAGCAGTTGCAGAGATATAACGAAAAAGTTTTAACCAAAAAACTTTAACCAGACGTACGTTAAAAAGTTAACGTTGAAAATGGCTAAGTCAATTACGTAGAAATAATAGGTGAAGGTAAAAAAATGGTCACATGTTGGATAGTTGTATGTGGTAGGCACCCCTTGGTTATGAAGCTGTGAAAGTTTGGTGGTCCTAGGTGGTACAGTACCAAAGAAATGGACTTAAACACGAAAACTTAACATTGTAAATGCGAAAACTTAACATTGAAAATGGCTAAGTCGACAGCGCGGAAAAAATGGGTGAAGTTAAAAAAAAAGTAACATGTTGGATAGTGATATGTGGTGGGCACCCTTGATTATGAAGCTGTGAAAGTTTGGTGGACCTAGGTGGTACAGTAACAAAGAAATGGACTCAAACACGAAAACTTAACATTGAAAATGGCTAAGTCGACGACGCGGAAAAAATGGGTCAAGTTAAAAAAAAAGTAAGTAAATGTTGGATAGTGATATGTGGTGGGCACCCTTTATTGATTATGAAGCTGTGAAAGTTTGGTGGTCCTAGGTGGTACAGTAACAAAGAAATGGACTCAAACACGAAAACTTAAAATTAACATTGATTGTGGACGCCGCCCGCCCGCCCGCCCGCCGCCCCCGCCGCCCGGCTTTCGCCAATCCAATAGCCTGGATTTTTTTTCAAAACACCTGGCTAAAACTTGAAGTATGTGAAAAATGTACAAAACAAGTTTGAAACAACAAGCAATCTAGAAGCACAGAATGAAGAAATTTCACAGTTCTTATACCTAAAACTGTTGTCACTGCCAGACTAAAAAATATATACAAGGACGAAACAAACTATTTTAGCACAGATAGTGACAACTGATTTTTCAGCAATGAGTTTCAATTGTATGGTTATCATTTATACAGACAAGTATGCACTTGTTTACAGGAAGCTTTGCATTTTCAGCTCAACGTAAATTACACACATGAAACTAAATTCTAACACAGTCCATATTTATAAATAATCTGAGCATGTTTTTCAAATTGGCTGAAAACAATCAAATTTTCTGATATTCGAGTATGAGGACTGATCCACTTACTTGATTGCATAAGAAATCAATGACCTGCCTAAACCTATTCATGCATAAATATTCAAAAAGACTCGTGTAAAAGGCTTTGATAGTATACCAAAAAACTTTCACCAAAAACCTTAACCCAGACATACATACATACGCCAATGTGCCGACTATATCGCACTGTCCGCAAGTGGGCGCGACAAAAAACTAGCAACCTGTCCCAAACATAATCAAAAGAATATAAGGTTTGACAATATCCAGCCATACGTAAACGCTTGCCGTGGCACGAGGGAACTGTTTAAGGCCGTAGGGTGCGAGTTCAAACTGTTCCCGAGTGCCAAAGCACACATTTACCCAAGCTGGACATGGTTGAACATTGTTCGTGTAATTTAAGCAGATATGCCGTACTTTCGGTACTTTTATAATCTGCTCAATTCAAACAGCTGATTTACACATACATATTCTGGGGCCGCAGTCCACATCGCGTGACGCAGCCGCATCAATTTCAAAATTTCAGTGCGACAATTTTGAACTGGTCTGGTGACGTAATGGCGCTTTCTTGTAACGTCATGAGACACAAGCATTACATAGGTGTTGGCTTGGCCTCGAAATGAGCATTGTCTACAGCCATGGTCAATGGCTGTGAACGGTGTCGAACAATGGCAGTCATATATTGTAACAATATCTTCTAATGTTTATGATAGGAATTGTTTATTAATCAATGGCCGAATTCAGAAATCAATCTATCTTTACCTGCGCATGAAACTTCCCTCATCCTCTAAACTGACCTAACATAGAATAATAGATAAACTATAGAACAGTAGTCATGCATTTCGTATCAACAGAAGTTCACAACAACAAGCCTGTAACATCATGCAATAGTACATTAACAGCGTGCAATAGAAATACAGTGTACATCTGGGGTTACTCAGGTGGTTCAATATCATATCATGCACGTGTCAATTAACCCATTAGCGACGGGATACAATTATAGTAGTAAGACATTTTTGTGAGAAAAAATCCATATTTTATTTATTTCATCTCGAAAGTATATGCTGTTACCACTCGTTTGAAATGTCTCGATGAGACTGTTAAAATGAGTGGTAATAACATTACCTTTTATGAAGAAAAACAAATTAATGAGATTTTTTCAACAAAAATTATAGTATGAAATGGGTTATTTGTATATTGGGTGTTTAACGGCCTATCAACAGCTAAGGTCATTTGAGGCCTGGTTGAAATGGGTTAAGGTATATTATTATTATATATGTGGCAGAGAGATCTCCAAAAACATAACAGTGGATTTTCAGATATATGTTTTTCTGCATCCATTGATTTGTCTACATTTGTCAACACTATCATTGAAGACATTATGTTAATTACAACTGGAAACATGCTACTTTATTTCAATAGCATAAAAATGCCTTATTTAAAGGTACATGCCCACTCAGTAGACACAAAATGTTATTTATATCAGAGATATCATCTGAGACATTTTCTGGCAAAATAAACATTCATTCACCATTACCCCACGTACCGATGTATTATACATTTTATATCAGACATAAATTTCCACACTGATATCCGGGGCGATAATCGTGTTTCCTTTAAATTTTAACGGCCATTACTATTTATTCTCTGTATTTATTTTTTGATGTGCAATGATCATACTTTATATTCTGTCGAAACTATTATTTTTTCGGGAGACGCATTTAATTAGTATAACTAATTAAACAAGAGGGCCATGATGGCCCTAATTCGCTCACCTGACTCCATGAACACCAGAGGAGAATGTGACATTGAGTTCATGTGTTTTAAAAAAAATTGTGCTATTTTTAGATGGCGGTCATCTTGGATTAAGCGATGACTCTCATTTTACCCTATGAAGTTTGGCCAGCATCGGCCATGTGGTTCCTGAGAAAAAGACGTTCAAAATCTCGAATAAATGGACCTTTTGGCGGCCAGCATGGACGACATAATCATCCGATTCCGACAAATATTGCACCAGAGCAATCACCTCATCGATACCTTCAATTTGATATACGACATGAGCATATTTGGTCAAAAATAAAATTTGATCCCATGGACCACCATTTTACCACCTTTGAAAGAGCATTCTACATCGATCATTCCTACCAAGTTTCGTCAAAATCCGGCTGGCGGTTCATGAGAAGATTTTTTAAGAATTTGTGCCATTTTTAGACGGCGGCCATCTTGGATTAGCGACGACCTCCGTTTTAACAAATCTGAAAAGGCTTCACCCATGGACCATAACTGTGAAGTTTGGCCACCATGGGCCAAGCGGTTCATGTGAAGAAGAATTTTTAAATCTCTAATAAAAGACCAACCTTTTGACCTTTCGGCGGCCATCTTGGATGACATAAAAAATGCACCAGAGTGATCGCCTCGTTGATACCTTCAATTTGATATATGACATGACCATATTTGGTCAAAAATAAAATTTGACCCCACGGGCCACGCCCATTTTTGACCCCGGGGTCACCATTTTAACAACTTTGAAAGAGCATTGTACATCGATCATTCCTACCAAGTTTTGTCGAAATCCGGTTGGCGGTTCTCGAGAAAAAGATTTTTGAAGAATTTGTGCTATTTTTAGACGGTGGCCATCTTGGATTACATAATGACGTCATTGTAATAATTTTGTAATCCCCTACCTGAGGACATTGACCATGAAGTTTGGTGACTATATTCCCAATGGTTACCGAGGAGTTTGTTTGTTTGTTTGTTTGTTTATTGGTGTTTAACGGCCTATCAACAGCTAAGGTCATGTAAGGCCGGGCAAACAGGTTCGATCCCGTTTTAACCTGCTGCATTGGGGGGAAAATCCCAAAATCAGAACGGAATATTTACATCGAGATACAACATATTCAGCCCTGAAATTAGAATAACCTGACCTGGTGCCAGGTCCATACCGCACCAAAGTCACTTGGCCCCTTCCCCTATTTAAAAGTAATACCGGTAGGATTACTCACATAAGGGGTATAACCAGATCCAGCTGTCACATACAAAATGCCAAAGACGTATGTGAGGGCCAAACCAGGTCTCCAGTCGGGATTCCGGTAAGGATGAACCCCGATCGTTAAATTACCCATCGCATCCTCCCACCTACCACCCACGGTTACCGAGGAGAAGACATTTGAAAATGTTCACGGACGACGACGACGGACAACGACAGACACATTGCGGTAACAATAGCTCACATGAGCTTCGCTCAGCTGAGCTAAAAATATCATGCCTCATTTGCATATGAAAATAGCCTGATACCACTGCGCGTCACTATCAGTAAAATACACATTACTAAATGATTATATCTGTATAGCAGGCACTTGTAATTTTTAGAACTGGTGGAATAGTGCCACAATTATACACTTATTCAATTCCTATAAAGAACATTTTGTACCTACTGAGTGGCATGTACCTTTAAACCTAGAGTACCGGTAAAAGTGAAAGTGAATGGCTTTAATGTCCCAGCAACAGTTAAGGCTATATGGAGACAATACTTTGATTTCAAGTCTCATCCAAAAGACAAGTGGGATGGAATATAAACCTAGAGTAACCCCGGGATAACATAGGTGCAATATGTAACATGGATTAGTTTGCTTGCATTGTGATGCTGATCTATCGATGTGACATGATTAGATGACGTCAAGGCATATATGAATATATATCACAGTCTCCAACCCTATCAGCCACAACATGCCATATACGGAAGCCAGCACTGAAGCTGAAGACAGACAAGCCCATTTTATTTGTTGTACACCATCCGTGGTATATAAATTACAACAATTTGCCATATTTCAAAATGAAGGAATATCACTTAGGCATTTCATTTGAACAAGTGAACTGGTTACACAATGCACAGAATCACAACAAAAAGTGGTTGATTCACTGATTGGGATTTAACAGACAAGTCATAGCAATATCATGTGCAGGCGGTTGACTGTAGTGACTTAATCTGGTTTTGTTTGTTTGTTTGTTGGGATTTAACGGCCTATCAACAGCTAAGGTTATTTAAGGCCAGGTCAATGGGTTTATTACTAAATCCCATATATTACCTGTACACAAGTACATGTACAAATGGGAGGAAAATCCCAAAATCAGAACTGAATATTTACAATAACAAAACTATATATTCAGCCCTGAAATCCGAATAATCCTGATCTGATGCCAGGTCCTCGCCACACCAGAATCACTTGGCCCCTTCCAAAAGCAGTAGGATCAGTAATAATCCTACTACTTTTATAATGGGCAATAACCCAATTCAACTCCCAGGTAACTAAAGAGCCAAAGATAAAAACGTACCTGAGGGCCAAACCAGGCAAATCATGATTCCTATAAGGAGGAACCCATACCGTTAATTTACGCCGTCTCATTCGCCCGACCACCACACACGACTTAATCTGGTATTGGCAGTAATTCACTAATTGCGGAACTCAATGATTAGCACAACAGACAGTGTACAGGAATTACGCAGAATTATAGCAGAATTGTGTTTTTGCAATACCGGTAGTCATGCCATAAAGAAACAAACATAGACACAATACTAATCTTTCATGGAGCAATATGGTAAATATTTTGTAATTTACATCAGCAGTATCGTACATGTCCGAATGAAATGGGCAAAATACCTCCGTCAAATACATGGCCAGTATCGCAGTCACCAGGTGACTCGGCAATGTTGGGTAGACTGGGTTCCCCATAGGCATCACCACTGCCAGACTGTGTGGCTGCATAGGACATTACGTCATCTAGGTAATATAACAGCGAAATTACATAAATGAACAAAACAATAAGGCTCATGTGGGATCCTTGTCTAACGCATGTAACACAAAATTACAAATTACATTGAATACAATAATCAGACTCTGTGGCTGCATAAGACATTACATCATCTAAGTAATATAACAACGATATCACACAAATGAACAAAGCAATAAGGCTCATGTGGAATCCTTCCAACACATTGTGTAGCACAAAATTGCAAATTAAATTTAATACAATCATCAGACTGTCGGTGTTTTAGATATCACATCATCTAAGTAATATAACAGCGATATCACATACATGAACAAAGCAATAAGGCTCATATAGGATTCTTGCACACATTGTCTAACACAACATTGTAAATTAACACAATCATCATAACTTTAATATTGTAAACATAATGTGTATGCACTGTAGGAAATTCTGAAACTACAGAAAGTTAATATACTGACAGAAGTTTAGCACTAACAAATGGCAATATGTGCATGGATACCGTGCATTTGCAAAACTGGAAACTGGAACCCGTGCGTATCAAATTTCTGGGCAAGTACTTCATTCTCATGCTCGTGATTAGTAAGTTTGGTTGGTTGAGGCGGAGCTGAGCTCAGTCTTGACTAATCAAACTAACCGATTTATGACACAAATTTGAGAACTTTCTCAGAAAGTTTTATAAACAGGGACAATTGACTTATGCCTTAATAAACTTCACTTTCTCAAGACAAGTTTGTACAAACATAATAATGCTAATTGAGTGTCCAGTAGCAACGTACATAGTACATAGACAAACAACACTTACACACACCTACATGTACATACGCCTATATGTGCTAGTTGCAACGCACAAGTACACACAGCTAAAATGTATGGAATGCCAAATCTAAATAAACTCAAATATTTAATGCTAGTGATAATTATTTAGAGCTAGTGATAATTATTTAGAGCTAGCGATAATTATTTCTAGCATTAAATATTTAGAGAACTCTTCAAATAAATTGGAGCTATCTCTGAATATTTAATGCTAGCTCTAATTACTTAAGAGCTAGCAATAATTATTTGAGTTCATGTAGATTTGGCGTTTCATAAAAATGGGATAAAGTCTGGAATTATTATGGGGCTTCTGGAATTTGTAGACAGTCTTATCTACTAGCATAGTCCCGAGACCTAATAATTACCACAATAACCCCAAATATTCGGACACCATTTGTTTGTATAAATCAATACAACCGTACTATAAATATATAAAGGGCTACTCTGGTGCATTGCTTGTTTGAAGCCAGGCAGGAGCTTTACTGACAAAATGATACATAGTACAAATACCAGACTACACTTGTCGCAAAGTCCATAAGCCCCATTTCTCACATCACAGCCACAAATATTAAATGGTGTAAAGTAAAAACTATTGAGTCACAATCTGGCAAAGTCATGTCCTTTGCATTGGTGAAAAGGGAAGAGCCAGACAGTAAGGCCAAGATCTGAGCTGAAATTATTAACCAAATTATTGTCAGATTATGGCCAATTTCACTCAATAGGACATACTATTCAAAACTACCTGTAGACAAGGTGTGAAAAGAATTTCATATTTATTCTGCCATACGACAGATATACACTGCTCAAATTAAAGAAGGGAGCACAGGAATAACATAAAACATGATAACGGTAACTAATTGTTATTTTAGAAAGTCAATTAGTACACCCGAACATATGTATTATGCTAGACGTCCGGCCACGGGCCCAGTTCTTACAGCACATCACCGAAGATGTAGGTTAGAATTCGATCGTGAGCACCAATAAGGGACTGTAAATGACTGGCACTCTGTACTCTTCACATATGAGAGCAAGTTTCGCCCGAGCATGTGTTTGTTTGTTTTTTGGGGTTAAACCTATCAACAGCTAAGGTCATTTAAGGCCGGGTCAATGGGTTTAGTACTAAATCCCATATATTACCTGTACAAATGGGGGAAAATCCCAAAATCAGAACTGAATATTTACAACCAAAAACTATATATTCAACCCCGAAATCAGAATAATCCTGATCTGATGCAAGGTCCTCGTCACACCAGAATTACTTGGCCCCTCCCAAAAGAAGTAAGACAAGTAATAATCTTACTACTTTTATAATGGGCAATAACCCAATTCAACTCACAGGTAACAAAAGAGCCAAAGATAAAAACGTACCTGAGGGCCAAACCAGGCAAATTGTGATTCCTATAAGGACGATTTTGTTTGTTTGTTGGGATTTAATGGCCTATCAACAGCTGAGGTCATTTAAGGCCGGGTCAATGGGTTTAGTACTAAATCCCATATATTACCTGTACAAGTACATGTACGTGTTCAAGTACATGTACAAATTGGGGGGGGGGGGGGGGAAATCCCAAAATCAGAACTGAATATTTACAATAACCAGAGGATGGCCGCGGCCCGCATGTCGAGCCCGCCGAGGCATTTGATCGTCTCAGAGTGTATTTATTTGAAGTTTGATGCCCAATAAGCATACAAAGTTTCAAGCAAATGTGACTTACGGTTACAGAGATAGTAGGTATGTGAAAACTTTAACAGAAATTTTGACAGAAACTTTAACGCAAAGTTCTAAGTCATTTGACCTTGACATAGGGGCACAGGGGCCGCATGAGTGGGACACAGAATGAATATATGGATGATGACTATCTTCAATGTGAGGGTATTACGGTTTTTTAATGGCCAGCGCGATCCCCACCGACCTGAATCCAATAGAACACTTTTGGGACTTGATTGCTGTCCATTCACTGTACAGGACTTGAAAAGTGACATCGTGCATGCCTGTGATACCCGCCCGCCTCAGGAAACCATCAACAGCCTGATTCTGAGTATGCCCCATCGATGTAAACAGGTAATTGGAAAACAATTAGCACAAGACGTAATTGGCAACATAATTATTAGTGAATAATATATACTAGAACTTTGGAAAGAGGAGTGTGTGAAAGTGGTGGGAAGGGGATAATTCATGCAATTCTAAGACAATGTCAAGAGAAGAATGGTAGATATGAAAATTGTTTACAATGTATCCTTCCGTCAACCGGTATGATATAACAAATGGTTGCAAGCTTCATTTATGTCAACTAGCAAGTAGAAGTGTTGACAGACAGTCAGAGATAGTAAGAAGGTCTACTTTTACAAAGCTGATCACAGATATTTCCGCTTCAAGTATGGTATGGTTACTCTTCTTTTGACCGAAAAATCTCCTGTTTCTTTTACAAACTTCGAGCATATGATATCAAGTCCCCGCACAAGAGGACATGGGTATGAATATAGAGATATAGAGAATAGTAGGTTAGTGCCGTGAATGGGAAAAAATATCTGGCAAGGCTCAGGAAACGGGATGGGCGAGGCTCTGCCGAGCACATCCCGTTTCCGTACCGCGCCAGATATTTTTTTCCCATTCACGGCACTAACCTACTATTCTATTTATCCCGTCAACACCTACAAATGGCTGTAAAATACAAAAATTGTATTGACTGGATATCAACAATGTTTCACGGCACCGTGTTTCACGGCACATACGCACTGTGTTGACGGGATAAAAATATTTTCAAAGACGTACCAAAAACATCATCATGATTTTGTCACATTTTAAACTGTTTCGACAGTTTGTTCCGGAAAACATGTAAAAGATTTGGTTTTTGAAAACAAAGTATGTTCGAATATCTGGTGAGTATGAATGAGTTGGCATAATAATGATGTATTGGGATACATTTGGTTTTGGGAAAACTATATTTTTATAGCGGTTTTCCAAAACAAATGTTATCCCAATAATTAGGGTTATTACGAGCCCGAAATGTATCAAACTTAAATCTAAATCAAAGCACAATGCTAAAAACAATGAAGACGGTCACACATTCTCACTATATGTGATATTCTGTCGGTCATAATTGAAGTTTATTAGATCAATTATGGCAGATATATCTACTATGGGGGCTGCCGGCTTATGAAAGGGGCCTTACACCATTTGTAAGAATACTATTCTCATTCACTTGCAAACATATCCATTCACATAATCAAAGCAGTGGTGTAAACATTTGGAAAAATCCACTCGCCCTGCAGGACTCGCCCTTCAGCATATTTAGTTAATATCCAACTGGATGGATGCCCATCCCTTTGACCAATAAAACGTCCCAAATTTGAGAATGGAATACACGATAATTTTAATTGCGGGACATGATCAACTGATCAAGGACAACGCTGATCGGCAAACATCATAAGGTTTCTTTTATCAGCTGGTGACATATCTATATATCTATCAGTACTACACTTTACCACCGCTGTTTCCGGTATATGAAACCACACACATGTAGTGAGGCCTTCCTGTTCGGTGAAACAAAACTGTATACATGTACTAGTATGTTGCTATACATTTTACTCCTACATAACTGTCCCCCAAATCTGGGGCCCGTTTCACTAAACTTCGTATGACTAAAATGTTCATAAGTGCAAATTTAGGATTGTCTGGAAATTTCAATTGATGGATTTACATTTATTGAGCATAGGCTGCATGCTCAATAAATATAAATCCATTAGTTGTTTACAAGAAAACACTGTTGATGTAAAATTTTCAGATGGTCATAATTTTGCACTTACAAACATTTTAGTCGTACGAAGTGAAACCCCCTGGCCCCAGTTACCATTGTCACACTCAAAAGATCACAAAGCCGTACGCCATTTTAGTGGATTTTATCACAAGTAGGGGATACTGCAGTCCAGTCTTAAAATTGGAAGCAACTTAGTTACTCTGCATGTGGCTGGATATATCCTAGACACGACTAATTAGCACCCAGCCCAGCCAATGAAACTGATTTGTGATTTAAATTGTTCTACAAATACAGGTACCGTTGACTCTTTATTATTCCAATAATTACATTTATCAGGTTACTGTTTATGCCTTGACCCAATACACCCCGACAAGTAAACTGTTGCATCCTGCATTTACTAGATCCACACAGCCGGGTCATGACCATTTTTCTCTGACTTTCCGTTGGCCGAATGGCATCACACGACGTCAGTGTAATCACATAATATAAAAAAGTTCAAATTCTTGTCAACGGAAACCATGTTATAGTTCCTATCCTCTAGCATAAAGTGTTACCTGATCAATAGAATACCAGGCTGGTGTCTCTTGATAGCAAGTTTATCAGGCTCGGAAACAGCAGTAATTCCTTGGCGAGCCTCGGAAATCCTACGCGTTTCCTAGCTACATGTATGCTAGCTATTAACCCTTAGACCGCTACACACAACAATTGTTGTCTGCTGTTGCTTTTATATCTTGCCTTATTTCTCAATAAAAAACATGGTTTGACAGCACTTCAGAATCATTTCCAATGGAAATGATTCTGAAGTGCTGTCAAAGCATATTTTTGATGATAAAAATGGAAAGTAGAACACAGCAGACGACAACAAAAATAAGATAGCAACTGACGCTGCATGGTTGCGAATAAAGTCTATTAGAAAGATCTGATTACAAAAATCTTTGCCAAATATTTCTAAGAAATTAGTAGTAGCAAGTTTGTAAAATGTATGAGGGATGAATCATAACACAAGATGTATCTCAATTGTGGAGTACTAGGTTTGGTCTCTGTCGAGTATGATATAAGGCATCTCTTACTGAAACCAGGTACCATCCAGACACGGTTGTGGCTGTCACTAGGTTTAAACCCTTAGAATGCGGGAACCGAAAATAGTCATCTGCTGTTAATTATTAGCCGATCTATTTATAGATCGGCTAATATATTGGTTATCCATCGAATTCTGAAAAAATTGGTAGCAACCCTTTTCTCCGCTATTCGGTAATCTACGAACGCGAATTTTTCTGTATCACTTCCAAATTGCATCAACCGATAAAGTTTGCATTTTTGGCAATTATCTCCGTTTAAAACTTTACTTATAGCCAAATAACACAATTTTGAAATGAGCTGAACGCCGAAAAGAGATTTAACCCGGAAGTTATTGTTGTTGAAGTCCATAGTTGGCTCTAATGGCCATATACGCCAACATACGCCGATTATTGGGCTAATTTAAAGCTTTTATTTATTAAACAGAACAAGTTTCAGCCACGTATAATCGCGTAAAATGTGTTTATAATCGACCTCTGCTCAAAATCTCCTTACTAGCAACCCCAGCATTTTCGGGTTTATCCCAGCATCTCGGGTTTATCCCATTGGATCGCGTATGCGCGTCATTTGACGCTAGTTAATATTCACAAAATTTTCCACCAATCAAAATGAAGAATTGCCCTTCATAGCCAACTTTGATTTGTTTACGTATCATGCAGGGATGGCAGGGATGCATCCAGCACGCGCGATTGCGGCAATCCCCCTTAATTATTGTCAATGCCGCAAATTATTGATTGTCTTGCGCCCGACACGGATGGGGCACATTAGGCCAATCTGGGCATGTGCCTGAATACGCAGGAGCTGGCGTCTATTTTTATATGACACTGTAACCGCTAGATATATATAGCTCCGATAGCTCCGCCCACTCGCGTGCTGCCACAGAATTCGGAAAAACACACAGTGACTACAACTTTGTGTATTGCGGAGTGTAATTTGTAGATAAATAGAGCATACAGTACAGGTGTTACGCTGGAATATTTCGCAACATAATGGTGACAACAAAACATTGCTGCTATGGCATTGCTGCTATTGGATGGATTTGGGAACGGGTTTCCAAAACCTGCACAAAATCGAGAAAAATGTCAACGCTGGGTACAGAACTGTGGTCGAAAATAGTTTACCATTGACAATGTTACCAGAGACACCTACATATGTTCGATGCACTTTACCCTGATTTGATCGGCTAATAACATCATGCTCTGCATGACTTTTCATTCATATTTTGTCTTTTCTCTCAGTTAAAACATGGTTTGGCAGCATTTTAGAATCATTTCCATTGGAAATGATTCTAAAGTGCTGCCAAACCAAATTTTTGATGAGAAAAATGGAAAACAAAAAATATTCAGCAGACGGCACAAATTAATTCAGCATTGTAAGGGTTGACATGCCAGCAATTGACAGCACAGTGGAATCATTTCCATTGATGTCAAACCATTTTTTTTATGAGAAACATGGAAAATAGAAAGTAAAGCAGAAAACAAAGTTAAATTCAGCATTGTAAGGGTTAAGTGAGGATATTAAAAAAGTTTAAACTTCATTTGTTTTACAACGATTACAAACAAGCGCGACAGCACTTATACAAATGCTTTCGTTGGCACGGATAAAGGCGTAAGGACGGTCATTAATGTGGGAGGAAACCGGAGTACCTGGAGGAAACCCACTTGTCTGATCTGGCGACCACCATACCACCTCACATACTGCCCCGGCCGAGGATCGAACCCGGGGCCGCATTGGATATTGGTCCGTATGAGGATATTAGAAGTCCACAAGTCTGCCCATCCTATTGGCTTAACCCTGTCATCCCTAAGTAACTGGAATGGAATTTGATATACTAATTTTGCAACCAATCCAATGGTCAAAGAATGATTTTCAGACTAGTCCATTTATGAAACAGGGTTGTTTGTTCTCAAAAATATGAAAATTACTTGCAAGAAGTGCAGATCCTGATGAGACGGCTCGTCTTGCCAATACCACTATACAGGTATGTGGTGTTGAAAGGGTTAATAGCAAAATGCTGCTCAAGGGCCCCATGAATTAAAGACGGATTTAATTTGGTATCGGTTGGAATTAAGACTGTTGTTGATTTATCTAAATTAGTCGTGACTGGGAGAGTATATTATGGTAGCTTTGCCACTTTTAATCACTTTAAATTCCACCAAAAACATGCTTTGGCAGCAGATGATAAATCAAATCAGGTAATATTATAAAAAGAAAGAAAACAGAAAGTTTTATAAACATACAGACAACAGGGATACATTCCAACCTTTTCAGGATAACCCCTGACCTCCTGAACTATTAACATGATTAAACTAAATACTTGATATTAAAAAAATCTGAATAATTTGTTTCATTAATTTGAATATATGTTGTAACCACTCATATGAACGGTTTCGACGAAACGGTACATATGAGTAGCAACAACATACACTTTTGAACAGAAATTGTGAACATAGAAAAAAATATCTCCAAATGGCAACTGTGAATATTACCTATTGTGGGCAAAATAGATTCCAATTACATGTACATGCAACAGACAACTGAATGATAAATGGTATCTTACAATATCTGACAATTTAGTAGATCATGGCCCATAGGCATATCTGCTCAAGATAATCTTGTAAAGAGTAACCCCTTTCACCCCTAAGTAACTGGAATGGATTTTCAGACTAGCATTTATGAAAAGGGCGTGTTTTTGTTCTTAAAAATATGAAAATTACTTGCAAAAAATGCAGATCCTGATGAGACGGCTCATCTGGATCTACACTTATTGCCAATACCACTATACAGGCCTGTGGTGTTGAAAGGGTTAAAAAAACAAAGTTGAAAATTCAGCTATTTGAGCTTTTATTTTTCATGTGAATGATCATTTTTCACCTCAGTTTGAAAGTCAATGAGTGTCTTTATATTGTTGTGCGTATTTTTTACTCCCACTTTTGAAAAGTAATGTGTATTCAGCTCGAATAAATGTGTAAAATACATCAATAAGCGCCTTAGCTTGAGCTCTGCATATGCACACAACCTAATGAGGTTTTGATCTGTTTGCGAACGACGGTTAACCAACTTCTTTGACAAGACTGGTAAACAATGTAGGCCCCGATCGGACTGCATATCCGTGTAGGCTGATATGGCATTATGGGGCTATACTGGTTGCAAAACTTGTAGTGTCCATATTTACTCATCCAGGGGCACAGATGATGTACCTTTCAAAATAAACTGCGCATATAAAATAAGGTCAGACACATTCATTTCGATTTAATGCTTGTACATGCAATTTCCGGTATAGATTTAGAAGTGACTTTATCCAAATAAATATGTGGCTGTGATGGGAGAAATGGGGCTTATGGGATTTGTGACCAGAGTAGCTCCTGATCAAATAGCGCATTCCTGTAATCGGATAACGATCAATATTGCTTATTAGAAGCATCACAGGTGTTTTGTTGACATAATTGCGGACAGTGAAGATCCTGATCAGACTGTGCGGATGCACAGGCTGATCTGGATATACACTGATCCGCAGTCTGATCCGGATATACACTGGGCGCAAAACCCATAAGCCCCATTTCTTCAGTCACAGCCACATATATACATGAGCGTATGTTATAATGAATCAGATTAATGCTGAAGACCATATTAACATCTGAGAATATCTAGTACGTTTGGGAACCCTCAGGATTTAGACATTTTAAAATAAACGTTTAATTTAATGTCTAATTGGGAACAAGCATTTTCCAATAGATTCGATAGGATGGGCTAACTTGTGGATGTCCAATGTCCCACTCCCCATTCCCCAACCCAATGTCTGGATTTTGTGTTGGTTGTCTAATTCCAACCTCTGGTGGTTTATTTCTGTATAAATCCCGTGTCTAATTTGGAATTTAGAAAAGGGTGATAATGTTTGCAACAGTAATTCACTGTAACCCTAGCACTAGCATGGATAGCCACATAATTATGTACAAGTGATCCTCTTCAATGATAATTTGGGGTTTTCTCATGAAAACATCTGTAGCCTATTTCATCAACATTGCAAAGTATACTTTAGTAGCAAAGTATACTTTGAAGGAGAAATTTTCAATTTTTTAAAAATTTATTAATTTTTATTATACTGAATTTATTACATTATCACAGCCATTTAATGGCTGTGATAATGTAATAAATTCAGTATAATAATTCAGCATACTTTTAATCATGAAATACATGCATTTGTTAGTTCTATTTGAAATAATGCATTTCAGGAAAAATAAATAATTACTCCCTCAAAGTATACTTTGCTAGTAAAGTATACTTTGCAATGTTGATGAAATAGGCTACTGAGCTCCAGATAAATTTTGTATCTAAAGTGTATTATACCCCCAGATTTAAAATTCAATGCGTATTTTACTTGTACAAATGTATTATTGATTTTCTTTGTTATTAAATATGGAACAAATTTAAAACTTCACTTATTTGAGCTGCAAAAAGCAAACTTGCTTTTTGCAGCTCAACTACATGTAAGTAAATTTTCAACTTTATTACAGTATTTTAACTACTCAATTTGAAAATCAATGCGTAATTTTCACATTGCTGTGAGCATTTTGTACTCCCACTTTTGATAATCAATGCGTATCTGCTCAAATATGTGCGTAAAATATGCCAATACGCAACTTATCTGGAGCCCTGCTTTATATCGGATAAATCAGAGGGAATGCAACTGTGAACACCGTGATAACGTTTTATTTATAACCGAATATCTACATGATACAACGTCTACTTTAGCTAGAGAATGGGCAAAACTACTACATGTGCGTAGATATCTGGTAACACTATAGCAGTAGCAAAATTGAAGTGGTCGGTGTCTGACCCATCCAATTTCATATACATGTATATAGAAATGTATGTACGTGTATATATTTTTAGGGACACCCCACAAACAAGAAATCGGTAGTATCGATGGATGTGCCACGCAAAACATTTAATGCAAATATGTGTAAGTCATTTGACCTTGGGCATAGGGATAGGGGTACACATGGGTGGGCTATAGAATGAAAATATAGATGACAAATAAGCATATGAAGTTTCAAGCCAAACCGACGTATGGTCACAGAGATAGCAGGTACAGACAGGCAGACATGGACAGACCATACAGTCAGGGTGCAGACCATATGTACCTAAAAAAAATCAGGGTCCATAAAAACATGTACATCCATAACACAAAATGGATTCAGCTAAAGCATACTGGTGATTCAATAGACTGGCAAAGATGGGGAAGTCATGAGGCTTGTAATGAACAATGATATCTGTCGCAAAACAATATTTTTTTTCTATTTCCCTTATTTAACCACAAAAGTATATGCTGTGACCACTCATTTGAACCGTCTCATCGAGACGGTTCAAATGAGTGGTCACAACATATACTTACGTGTATAAAAAAGAAAGTTATTCGTATTTTTCTGTCGGCAAAATTGTGCATCCGTAACACAAAATGTATTCAGCAAGAGCATACTGGTGATTCAATACACCAGCAAAGATGGGGAAACTGGTTGCATGCCAACACATTGGTGCTAGATTGGCAATATTGATGGAGGCGTCATCAGGCTTGTAATGAACAACGATATCCTTCTCTTTGCGTATAACATTCATCAAAGAGGAACAGAACTGTGAAATCCGGTGTCTAACCTCCTAATCCATTATGGTACATTCAGAATACCCCTATAGATCAGGGATTAATTTACAGCGCAATTTGAGTTATTTTGTCTCTGTAAATGGTGTCACTTAGTTGAGGGAAAAGTGTTTCACTTATAAAACAAACATTCTGTTAACCCTTAGACAGCTACTCACAACAATTGTCGTCTGCTGTTGCTTTTGTATCTTGTCTTATTTCTCAATAAAAAGATGGTTTGACAGCATTTCAGAATAATTTCCAATGGAAATGATTCTGAAGTGCTGTCAAAGCCTGTTGACAATTATTCTAAAGTGCTGTCAAAACATGTTTTTTATGATAAAAATAGAAAATAGAAAATAAACAGCAGACGACAAAAAAAATAAGACAGAGATGTAAGGGTCAACATGTCTCCAAATTATCGCAAACACAGCTCCCTTTTTGCAGGACTAGCTTGAACGCTGTAGGCCAGCCACAAATAACTTCTTATACAGTTACTGAAGTTTGGATCACATGCGGCTTAATTTGTTATTGTAATATTGTCTCCCTAAATGATGTCACTTCTCCATATTTGAGTTTTAAATGAACGGGTTTAACGTCCCAGCAACAGCTATGGTCATACATTAGAGACATGTATTTTGAGTTGAGGGAAAAGTTTTTCACTACATAAAACACAAAATTTCTGTTCATGTAGTAAACTTTCATTAAATAACTGCAAAACATCTCCCCTAGCTTGAACCCTAGGTTAGCCGCATAATGACTAATTAGGTTACCACAGTTTGGATCACATGTGGCTGAATGTTTTGTTTTTGTTGTACATGTGATTCAGCTTCAAAACTGTAACACGCCAATTTTAACGTCATGGATACCCGACAACTTGATCTAAAAAAGCCATACTGCTTGTGAATATAGTTAAACATTTCAAAACATTGCTTCTCATCCAAACTATATGTTGTGACAACTCATTCAAACCAGCTCAATCATTGATTGATCGACTGACTGGGGTTTTACACCAACGGCAAGTCATATACGGACGGGCGGGAATGTACCTGTATGGAGTGAGTACTGAACACTATGCACTGAAATTACAATAACCCTTTCAGCACTGAAAGAAAAGCAGTGTCCTCATCCGGTGTCCAGCACCTTACTCCGCCATATCGTTTGGCCCCATGTGTGAATCCCAGTTAAAATTCTAATATAAGATATGAATCCTTAACTCTTTGAATGCTAGCGGTGAAAATTATAAAGATACTAGTAATTTATTAAATAACATCCAACAAATTATGATTATGTTCAAATTTCTCTCTGTAAATATGTCTTGGAATTTCATTAGAATTGTGTACTCCGGACTCAATTCTAATGAAATTCCAAGACAGAGGTCTCCGTAAAATTGAGAGTAGTCAGCTTTTTTGAAAAAGTAGCCAGCTATATCGACTTCCACGCAGATGTACTGCGTGACTTAGTCACCATAGGCGACGAAGGGGAGGGTACGGGAGGGGTACCCCCTTCCCATTAGGGGGGTTCTGGTGGCGCCCCCCAAGAAAATTTTGAAATTTATATTCAATTTGGTGGCATCTGGTGAGTTTTATGGTGCATACATTTGTACGAGTGAAAATAAATGAACACAGCAAGAGCATAGCAATAACCCAATATTCAACTCCCAGGTAACTAAAGAGCCAAAGATAAAAAAGTACCTGAGGGCCAAACCAGGCAAATATTTACGCTGTCTCATTCACCCGACCACCACCCACCCGTGTCTTGCAAAAAAAAAAATGTTTTTTTTTACGACATTATGAATTGTAGCCGGCGTCAACTGAGCGAGAAGTTGGCTAAATCGCTCTGATATTCATGACATTTATAGGAAAAAATTAATGAAAATGCAATGAATTTACGTACGCTATTTTTTAACTATTTATAGCCCACAAAGTTCCCAGCATGCAAAGAGTTAATGATGGATTCATTGATAGACACATGTACCCTTCCATCCTGCTAGAACCACCCCAAAGAGACTCGAATATATATGCTTTTATGGGTAACTGGAAACCAAATTCTTCCTTCTAAAATGAAAGGGAATTTCAACAAGATTCAACACAATCCAGATACATGTATGGTCACTTGCGACAGAGACGTTTACCATATCCGAAAGATCACTACCTAGCCCAATGCGCTTTCAGTGACCATTTGCAAGAAAAAGTTAAAGGGTTTAACATCAGAAATAGCTATGGTCTTACAGAGATGGGAAACTGGTTTCAAGTTTTTACATAGTTTGGGTTTTTCACTCAGGAATCAATCAGCAAGTACATGTATACAATTGAAAATTGAAAAGAGTTACTAAAGCCTTTCATTGCACAATACAATTGAATGGTGCTTTATGGCCGTTCAACAGCAGCTAGAAGCAGCTAAGACCTCAGGTTTTCCTCTATGTGAATCTGCCCTTGATATTTCCTATTGTGAAGCCAACGACAGTTGATGTTTCTTTAGACTGATTCAATTTGGCATACAAGTACAACACTTTACGTGGAAACGTTCAAGTACAGACAGAAGTAAATGACACTAACAGTTACACAGACAAATACAACACAATATACTGCTTACAACAAAGATAACTACTCACCTCGTGGGTCCACATTCTTGAACAGACAACCTGAAAGACAAGAGAATACGAAAATACACAAAGGTGTCCTGTCAAGAAAGCGGGTTTATTGCGTTTGTGAACAGTGTATCCCCAGATCAGCCTGCGGAAATGTGCAGGCTGATCTGAGGGTTCAATTTTTTGCGACTTAGTCTGTGACTGTTTGTTTGTGGGAGTTTAACGGCCTATCAACAGCTAAGGTCATTTAAGGCCAGGTAAAAACTTTAACACAAATTTCAAAGTCATTTGACCTTAACATTGGGCATGTGGACCACATGGGCAGGCTATAGAATGAAAATATGGATGATGAAAAGGAAGTTGGAAGTAAATAGGATTTCGGACGGACGGACTGACTGATGCACGGACTGAATGATGCACGGACATCATTGTGATCACAATGTCTTGCTTTCCGCAAGCGGGCTCAACAAAAACCATATATTCAGCCCTGAAATCCGAATAATCCTGATCTGATGCCAGGTCCTCGCCACACCAGAATCACTTGGCCCCTCCCAAAAGCAGAGTAATAATCTTACTACTTTTATAATGGGCAATAACCCAATTCAACTCCCAGGTAACAAAAGAGCCAAAGATAAAAACCTACCTGAGGGCCAAACCAGGCAAATCGTGATTCCTGTAAGGAGGAACCTCTACCGTCAATATACACGTCGCGTTTCCCCGACCACCAACCACCATTTAGTATTTTAGTCTGTGACACAAATGTCTCCAGTGGCAGATTGGAGAAACTTCATTACATTTGTACTTAACTCTTTGCATGCTGGGCTATAAATACAATGTAGTTCAAAACTAGCGGACAAGAATTCATCATATTTTCTTGTATTTTTCCCCGTAAATATCATGAATATGTCTTGGAATTTCATTAGAATTGAGTCCTGAGGACTCAATTCTAATGAAATTGCAAGACATATTTACAGAGAGAAATAAAACATATACATGTACTCCTAATTTGTTTGGCGGATATTTTCTCCGCTAGCATGCAAAGAGTTAAAGGGTACATGCCCACTCAGTAGGCACAGAATGTTCTTTATACAGTGGAACCCCTCTAAACCGAACACCCTGGGGACAGACTGAAAAGTTCGGTTTATAGGGGTTTTCGGTTTAGAGGGGTTTTCTATTTCCAGTTAAGGAAATGTATGTTTTCAATCATTAACTCTTGGATTTGTATAGTATATATTTTGTACCATTATTACCATATTGATTACAAAGTTAAGTCCGAATGAGACGATTATAAAGCACTCCCAACTTGCCATTTGTATGGAGAAATAAGAAATGTACCCCCAAATTACGCACCTTAACAGGGGCTCAGCTACCCAGTTGTGTTTTATCATGTGTAATTCCCAATAAACAGAGTGCAGATGACATGGGATAAATGCCCCTAAGTATTTTGTGCCACTGTGGAACTTTCTCGATCAGCTGGAGCGCTCTTTTAAGACCAGAATGTGTTTTTTCTATTGACATTGCAAATAGTGCAGATTCGCAAGGGGTATAGGAAATAGTGCAAATTCGCAATGTTATCTGAGTCTACGGTCTACACTGGTCGCAAAGAGCATATGACACATTTCGCGTGTGCTGTGTAGTTACCGCAAGCTGCTACAATAGCCCACAGGCTACAGTCACGAGTTTACAGCCTCGTTAAGTAATTATCAGATTATCTCAATTAATCGGTCGGTGGGTTCACAAATAATGTGCCGATTATTTTATTTCCGTAATTGTTACGTACGCGTATAATTAAATTGTGAACCATGCTATTGCAATGAGCTTGTAAAACAGCAAACATGTCTCGTATTTAGGTCGCATGTATTGAATAGATTTTAACTTTGTAATGCCGCTTATGACGTTCAAAAAACACGCCTCTTAGCGCATTACACGCAGGGATAGTTAATGTGCGTAATTTGATCAATTTTGTTATTTCTTCCACACAAATGTCAAGTTGGGAGTCCGTTAGAATCGTCTCATTCTCGTGGCTCTGCATTTTGGGAACCAGAGACGAACAATACTACCGGGAACCAGTAAATTGTAAACACGGTGTGATTTTGACACCCGCTTGAAACAACATTGAAATTGGGCGCGGTGCATTTCTTGGATGACATCCTGACAGGTGACCGTGTTTTCGGTTTTCCGGGGTTATTTTAACGCTGAAATATGGTTTTGGGACTTGAAATTGCGTCCGGATTACGGAGTAGAGGGGTTCCGGAATAGAGGGGTAGAAACTATGTGTTTATATAGCAGAATATTCGGGACGTGGTCGTATGTTCGGTATAGCGCGAATTCCGGTATAGAGGGGGACCGGTTTGGAGGGGTTCCACTGTATCAGAAACATCATCATCGGAGACATCTTCTGGCAAAATAAACATTCATTCACCATTACCCCACATATTGATTGGCATTATTATACATTTTATATCAGACGTAATTTCCACACGGATATCAGGGGCGATAACCGTGTTTCCTTAAAATGTTAACAGACATTACTATTTATTCTATGTATTTACTTTTTGATGTGCAATGATCATACTTTATAATATGTCGAAAAAATATCATGCCTCATTTGCATAAGAAAATAGCCCGATACCACCGCAAGTCACTTATCAGTAAACTAAATATTACTAAATGATTATATCTGTAAAGCGGCCACACGTAATTTTTAGAACTGGTGGAATGGTGACACAATTATACACTTATTTAATTCCTATAAAGAACATTTTGTGCCTACTGAGTGGGCATGTACAATAACCAGACCCAGACACAGATTGTATGCCTCCCTCTAGGATCTGTACAGTTCCATCAACGAAGAACCCGTCGTGCATCGGACAAGCAATACAGATCGCTATCAGGCTACAGGAGTGTGCTATTTGATCAGGATCTACACTGGTCACAAATACCATAAGTCCCATTTCTCCAGTCACAGCCACAAACATCAGGTGTGTATCGCATCCACTCAGTACCCAGACATGGAACCACTGTTCAAAACCTGAACAACCAACAGTCCTCCATGTTGCAATGGCGGGTCATATTTGCGGAGATTATGGCATTTGTAGCCAGTCTAGCTTAAGATCACTGGCCTGGGACTGGAGAAATTGAGTTTATGGCATGTGTAGCCAGTCTAGTTCCTGGCGTGGGAATGGAGAAATTTAGTTTATGGCATGTGTAGCCAGTCTAGTTCCTGACCTGTGGCTGGGACTAGAGAAATTTAGTTTATAGGCTGTGTAGCCAGTCTAGTTCCTGGCCTGTGGCGGGACTAGAGAAATTTAGTTTATGGCATGTGTAGCCAGTCTAGTTCCTGACCTGTGGCTGGGACTAGAGAAATTTAGTTTATGGCATGTGTAGCCAGTCTAGTTCCTGACCTGTGGCTGGGACTAGAGAAATTTAGTTTATGGCATGTGTAGCCAGTCAAGCTCTTAGCGTGCGAAATGGAAATTGACATTGCCAGTCTAGATACTGGTCTGCCAGTCTAGATCCTGGTCTGCCAGTCAAGAGATCCTGGTCTGCCAGTCTAGATCCTGGTCTGCCAGTTCATGCATGGAGGATAATAAGGATTTACACAGTTGATGAGTAGTGTTTGTTTGTTTATTCGTGTTTTAACGGCCTATCAACAGCTAAGGTCATGTAAGGCCGGGCAAACGGGTTCAATCCCGTTTTAATCTGCTGCATTGGGGGAAAATCCCAAAATCAGAAATATATACAGCCCTTAAATTAGAATAACCGGACCTGATGTCAGGTCCATACCACACCAGTCACTTGGCCCCTCCCCCTAAAATAGGATTACGAATATAATCTTAATATTCACATAAGGGATATAACAAGATTCAACTGTCACATACACCATGCCAAAGACTATGTGAAACCAGATCTCCAATCGGAATCCCGGTAAGCCAAGGATGAATCCTGATCGTTAAATTACCCATCACATGCTCCCACCTGCCACCCACTGATGAGTACTGACCAAATGACAAACAATGTCAACCCTGATCTGAAAGCACAAAGGCAGTTCATTTGTCCTGTAATATTTATTCAATACCGCACCATGCAAACGCTGGTATGTTAATTACGAACAGTAAAATTTTCAAGGCGATGACTTTTTGTTGACCGTTGGCAATTTATATTGCATTTAAACTTTAATTTGGAACCCTGTGATTGAGAAAATGAACCTTATCGCATTTGCAATGAGCGTAGAACCAAATCAGCCTGTGCCACCACAGTCTGATCTGGGCCTACACTAGTTACCATTTCATTAACCCATTAAAGACGGGATACAATTATAGTAGTATGAAACTTTTATGAGGACAAAATCCCTATTTTCTTTATTTTATCTCGAAAGTATATGTTGTTACCACTCGTTTGAACCGTCGACGAGATGGTTCAAATGAGTGGTAACAACATACACATTCAATAAACAAAATAATTAGATTTGTTTACAAAAATTATCGTATCCTTGGACTCAAATGGGTTAATAGATCAATCATCATTGCTGATTCCATACCATAGAAATGTGTAAGACATGTAAGATGATCAAGGTCTACATTGGCCACAAATGTCCCAAGGTAACTTTTCTCAATTATAAAACTCTGCCCTCCCACGTCACATTCCGCAAACACTATGTCTGAGAACCAAAGTACTTTTCTATGTGATTATGTTAACTCAGGTACATGTGACTGTTGCACATGACAAATGTTACGTGCGTCGATATTTACCTTATCATTTTTTTAAACAGTGTAGCCCCAGACCAGCCTCAGCCTGTGCATAGCGCAGTCTGGTCAAAGGCTACACTGTTCAAACTTCAAACAGTGGTAATTCTGTTCGGCAAACAAACAAATATACGTGTACAATAAGAGTGGTTTATGTATAAACTGTAAACGCCATGCTCTCTATATGAACTGTGAACAAAGTGAATGACAGACCGTTAATGTCATAAGTGGTATTAGTTGTAATAATCCATGAAGTAATGTTTAAAAATAAAACAAGAGGCCCGATTGGGCCTATTATATATCGCTCACCTGACTGGTCAGTTCAGCTCAGAATATATATGACAATGATTACCTTATAAAATGAATACATGAATGATGACTCGTCCAAAATTAAAATTCAACCACCACAACCACCCCTCCCCGGGGTCGTCAAATTGGACCCCTGTGCCAGTACTTCTGAAAAAGGCTTTATACACAGATTATCACCGTGAAATTTGGCCTTCATCGACCTGATCATCAGAAGACATAACTAGAACTGTGGCCTGTCGGCACACGAATGCCCCCGCTGGCAGCCAAAGAAAACGAGGCACATTTGAAAACACAGAGGGCCAGAGAAGTGTGGATTTGTCACAGCATGAAAGCAGACCATCAGAGCAATGGGTGTGTAAAATATCAAGCAGGCAAGGAAAGCGACATTATAAGACACCCAAGTTTCAATTACGCTGCGTACGTGACCTTGACTGTGGGCTTAGCGGGGGCAGGACACTCATGGCGGTAGATGACCATTAGAGCAATGGTGTGTGAAATATCAACCAGATCCGTGCAAGGAAACAGAAGTTGTAAAAGACATTTACCCGAGCGTTAAGGTTTTGAATGCACCAAGTATGCGACCTCGACCCTGGGCTGAGCGGGGCGGGACAATCGTAGATTTGTCACAGGGCGGTAGAGGACCACTAAATCAATGCGTGTGTGAAATATCAAGCAGATGAGTGCAAGGAAACAGAAATTGTAAGACATTTACCCGAGAATTAAGGTTTCGAACGCACCAAGTATGTGACCTTGACCCTGAGCTTAGCAAGGACGGGATGATCGCGGATTTGACGCAGGGCGATAGAGGACTATTAGAGCAATGCGTGTGAAATATCAAGCAGATCAATGTAAGGAAAGCAAAATAATAAGACATTTAACGGAGCGTTAAGGTTTTGGGACGTAGACGCCGGCAACTATATGCCCCTCTCACCATTGGTGGCGGGGCATAAAAAGTTGACAACAATATTATGACCCTTCAAGCTTCATACTCAAATCCAATTGGTCAACTTGGCTAAAAATATGCGATAAAGCCATTGGTTCATCGATACGTTTTATTTAATTTGATATATCAATTGAGTCAATTCATTTAAAAAACAGAATTTGAACCTTTGTCGACATCTGTGCCACCATTTTAACAAATCTGAAAGCGCAGTGTCGATCATTACAGCAAAGTGAGAACCTCCATTTTAACAAATCCGAAAAGGCTTTGCCCATTGAACAATCATGTGATGTTTGCCCAGAATTAGCTTAGTGGTTTGAGAGAACGTACTTAACAAGAGCTGTAGGAGAACAGCATAGCTCGACTACGAGGGTTGTCGATGTACACATAGCTTGACAAACAAGGTGGCTGCGGCCTGCATAAAAACCTTAACCAAGGTTGACTAAAAACCTTAACCAAGGGAAATTAAGTAAGTAATTCAAGGTTAAATGTAGGTCAATGTCAGATATAGATCAGGGGTTGTTGATGTACATCACTAGGAGATGAAGTTGTCCAAGTATGGTGGGTGTAGGACTGTAGGGCCAGTAGTATTCCATATACAAGCTTGACTAAAAACCTTAACCAAGGGGAATTAATTAAGTAATTCAAGAGGAAATGTAGGTCACGGTCAAATATAGATCAGGGGTTATTGATGTACATCACTATGAGAAAAGGTTGTCCAAGTATGGTGTCTGTATGCACAATAGTATTCCATGTACAAGCTTGACTAAAAACCTTAACCAAGGTTGACTAAAAACCTTAACCAAGGGGAATTAACTAAGTAATTCAAGAGCAAATGTAGGTCAAGGTCAAATATAGATCAGGGGTTATTGATGTACATCACTAGGAGATGAAATTGTTCAAGTATGGTGGGTGTAGGGCCAGTAGTATTCCATATACAAGCTTGACTAAAAACCTAAACCAAGGGGAATTAACTAAGTAATTCAAGAGGAAATGTAAGTCAAGGTCAAATATAGATCAGGGGTTATTGATGTACATCCCTATGAGAAAAGGTTATCCAAGTATGGTGTCTGTATGCACAATAGTATTCCATGTACAAGCTTGAGTCAAAACCTTAACCAAGGTTGACTAAAAACCTTAACCAAGGGGAATTAACTAAGTAATTTAAGGATAAATGTAGGTCAAGGTCAAATATAGATCAGGGGTTATTGATGTACATCAATAGGAGATGAAGTTGTCCAAGTATGGTGGGTGTAGGGCCAGTAGTATTCCATATACAAGGTTGACTAAAAACCTTAACCAAGGCGTGACGGTGACGCCGACGCCAGGGTGACAACATAAGCTCTAACTATTCTTCAAATAGTGGAACTAAAAATGGTTGGACGAAAACAGGTAACAATAAATAACTAAACTAGAAATGTGGCCTGTCGGCACACGAATGCCCCCGCTGGCAGCCAAAGAAAATGAGGCACATTTGAAATCACAGAGGGCAAGAGAACTGTGGATTTGTCACAACGTGAAGGCAGACCATCAGAGCAATGGATGTGTGAAATATCAAGCAGATCCATGCAAGGAAACAGAAATCAGAAGACATTTACCCGAGCGTTAAGGTTTTGAACGCACAAAGGATGTGACCTTGACGCTGGGCTTAGCGGTGGCGGGACGATCATGGATTTGTCACAGGGTGGTAGAGGACCATTGGAGCAATGTGTGTGTGAAATGTGAAGCAGATCCGCGCAAGGAAACAGAAATTATAAGCCATTTACCCCGAGTGTGAAGGTTTCGAATGCACCAATTCTGTGACCTTGACCCTGGGCTTAGCGGGGTCGGGACGAATGTGGATTTGTCACAGGGCGGTAGAGGACCATTGGAAAAATGCGTGAGTGAAATGTGAAGCAGATCCGAGCAAGGAAACAGAAATTATAAGCCATTTACCCGAGCGTTAAGTTTTCGAATGCACCAAGTCTGACCTTGACCCTGGGCTTAGCGGGAGCGGGACGAATGTGGATTTGTCACAGGGTGGTAGAGGACCATTGGAGAAATGTGTGTGTGAAATGTGAAGCAGATCCGAGCAAGGAAACAGAAATTATAAGCCATTTACCCGAGCGTTAAGGTTTCGGGACGGACGGACGCCGGTAACACTATATGCCCCCCTCACCATTTGGTGGCGGGGGCATAAAAACAGAAAACAAAAGTTATACTGCTACTCAAACAATATTAATATTGTGTCGTGTAAGACAATTTTAAAGGCATTAAATGTTACCAAAACGTATTTTGGGTACAAAAACATAGTTGTGTTTGCCAAAATCGAGATATCTATATACAGTGTTCAGTAACTTGTAAAACACAATGAAAATTAAATTAGCCCCAACGTGATTATAAAGACCAACTAGATTCGTCAGTAAGCGAGGCTTACAGAATACCGCCCGCGTGGGCCCAGGTACCTTGTGACCTTGACTCTGGGCTTAGCAGGGTGGGCACTAACGTGAACTTGTCACAGGGTGGTAGAGGTCCATTGGAGCAATGCGTGTGTGAAATGTGAAGCAGATCCGAGCAAGGAAATAGAAGTTACAACCGATTTCTCTGATGTTAAGTTTTGTAAAGAGACAAAGTATGTGAGCTTGACCTCGAGATCAGCGGGGATTTGTCACAGCATGATAGTAGAGCCTTAGAGGAATGCATGCATTAAATATTAAGAATTTTTGATGAAAAAAATAGAAGTTATAACTTATTTCTCTGATGTTAAGTTTTGTAAAGAGACCCAAGTATTTGACCTTGGGATCAGCGGGGGTTGGACAGTCGTGGATTTGGCGCAGCATGGTAGTAGAGCCTTACAGGAATGCATGTGTGAAATATTAAGCATTTTAGATGAAGGAAGTAGAAGTTATAACATATTTCTCCGATGTTAAGTTTTGTAAAGAGACAAAGTATTTGACATTGTCCTTGGAATCAGCGGGGTTGGACGGTCGTGGATTTGGCACAGTATGGTAGTAGAGCCTTACAGGAATGCATGTGTGAAATATTAAGCATTTTAGATGAAGGAAATAGAAGTTATAACATAGTTCTCTGATGTTAAGTTTAGTGACTGACGGACGGACAACCTGACTCCAGCATACCCACCCCCAACAACGCGTTGCACGTGGTATAATTAATGGGAACAATTTTGCAGAATATCTACAAAAAAGGGATGTTACGCAAGATCTAATACTGACCCAGTTAGATCCTGATCGGCTGCTACCCTTATGCCAGATAAGATTGACTGATTTGGGTTTTACATTCGTTCAACAGAAAGGTAGGACAGATAGATTGTCACCAGGCTATGATCCTCAGGGGGCTGTTTCACTAAACTTCGTACGACTAAAATGTTTGTGCAAAAGTATGATGGTCTGTAAATTTCACATTAACAACGTATTCATGTAAACAATTATTGGATTTACATTTATTGAGTATAGGCTGCATATGCAGCCTATGCTTAATAAATATAGGCTGCATATGCAGCCTATGCTTAATAAATGTAAATCCATCAATTGAAATTTCCAGACGATCATAAATTTGAACCTACGAACATTTTAGTCGTAAGAAGTTTAGTGAAACGGGCCCCAGGGACCTGTTTCACTAAACTTCTTACGACTAAAATGTTCGTAAGTACAAACTTATGATAGTCTGTAAGTTTCACATTAACAATGTTTTCTTGTAAACAATTATTGGATTTACATTTTTTGAGCATAGGCTGCATATGCAGCCTATGCTCAATAAATATAAATCCATCAATTGAAATTTCCAGACGATTCCAAATTTGCACTTATGAACATTTTAGTGGTAAGAAGTTTAGTGAAACGGGCCCCAGGTCTCTATACTGTTAGTTCACTGGTGCTGCATCCCGCGCCGTGTAAAATGTTTCACATTCAAGAATGCACCAGTTTCTTTACGAGATGACACTCAGTTCTAGATTGATCTATCGCATCAACACATTTTTTGTCTAGTAATGGCGCAAATTTATTGAGTTGGTTACTAGACGAAAATGTGTTTATGAAGTGCAGAGTGCAGTAGAAATATGCGCTGGTTACTAGATGAAAATGCTGAATGGGAATTCGTCAGGAATCTGGCGCCCATTTCGACTTGAAACATGTTACGTCGGCGTGGAGTGCAGCATCAGTTAGTTATTAGAATAGATGTGCTAAATAAACTGGTGAAAATGAACAAGACTACCTACACATGACCTTCATTCCGGGCAAGGCCATTACTCCGCCTGGAAAGTATCAAAATATGACCCAAATTGACCACAATCAGTTCATACAAATGTTTCTTTCTCTGACCCAGGCAGGTGTCCAACTATTATTATATAGATCCCAAAATCAGAACTGAATATTTACAGAAAATATACCGTATTATACATTCAGCCTTGAAATTAGACAAATATTTGAGTAATGCTTAAAGTTATTTTGAAGTTATGGAATGATAAAGAATTTTTTTAATCAGTATTTATTTAATTGTGTAGGGTCTATCGACAGCTACGGACATTTTAGACTTAACGGGGTCCGAATATTAAAGTAATCCTACATGATTACGACATGATGACAAGAAAACATGCCTTGTGCAAGCTCTCGGACCCCAAAAAATGGCTATCGTATGTGTTCAGCGACCGTGCGAAGGTCAATGTCATTTTAATGTCATCAATGAAACACCCGACATGAAACACCTAACAAGAAATATAAATAGTTATCAGGCTACAGGAGCGTGCTGTTTGATCTGGAACTACACTACAAACAACTCAAACATCCCATAAGCCACATTTCTCCAGTCACAGCCACATATATCTATCTACATGCATCACGTGTCTGAATCTACATGTAGTTATATTGTTTGTCTGAATCTACATGTACATGTAGTTATATTGTTTGTTTGTTTATTGATGTTTGTTTATTGAACAGAATATTGACATCGAGAAAATATATATTCAGCCCTGAAATGAGAATAACCTGACCTGGTGTCAGGTCCATACCACACCACTTCGCCCCTTCCCCTAAAATAGGATTACGCATAATCGTTATATTGAACATGTTGAAGTTACGACATGATGTAGAAACTTACAAACCTGCCGATACAAATGACCAGACAGATAGTTGTAAGAACAGATACAGATAGACAGAACTTCAAATGCAAAGCAATACTCTACATAGTGGGGCTCAAAAACGGACGGTTGACAATCCAACAATACCCTCACTATGAAATGCCTGCCAAGTCTGATTGAGTTACACAGGAAGGGTAATGAATGGTTAGTGTATGATCAGGAAATATGTATAAGTAACCAGGAAATAGGATACCGTAAAACACTAGATGGCTGCTGCCCGCATGTCACGCCCGTCAAGGCATTTGATAGTACTAAAAAACACTTTTAATGCAAAAAAAGCTTCAACTCGTTTGAAATTAATCGGTGAAGCGGTTATAGAGATATAGTATACATAACAAGAGTGCCGAAGGTCACAATATACGCCCGTCGAGGCAAGGCCAGTTAACAAGGCGAGATAATTGTGTGGACAAGGAGTCAGAAAATTAAAAATAGCCGCCAAGGGGAGATAAGTCATCGGAAATTTTTCAAAATCAATAGCCTTTTTCGTCTTGCTGTGATAAACATGTATACCGAATTTGGTTACAAGTGGTGAAGTAGAACTTCAGTTATTGCGTGGACAAGGATACAGAGTGTGAAAAATAAAAATGGCTGCCAAGGGGAGATAAGTCATCAGAAAAAAATTTAAAATCAATAGGCTTCTTCGTCTTGCCATGATAAACATGTATACTGTCAAGTACTGTCAAGTAGAACTCTAGTTATTGTGCGGACAAGCTGTGCGCGTCCGCCCGCCTGTACAAGATGAAGACATAATACGTCCCGTTTTTTAAGGCAAATTTCTAAGTAATTTGACCTTGACATTGCACACAGGGGCCACACGGGTGGGGCGTAGAATGAAAATATATGTATCATGATAAACACACATGAAAAGTTTCGAGTGAATTGGCGGAGCGGGTTCAGAGATAAAGTGTTCTTAAAAACTTTAACCAAAATAAAACAAAACAATTAAGGTAAATTTCAGGCTGTCCGCAAGCGGGCGCAACAAAAAATGGCCTTAACGAAAGTGGAAACCATCAATATACATGATGTATTTATTTTAACTAATACTTTTGGCACATGACATTGGTGTACCAGCGATAGATTGAAAACCACACTGGGACGAAGCCGACTTGTGACCAACTAGTTTCAGACAGTAACTCGCGTATCGCCTGTAGGAATTATGTTGACACCAATACCGGGTAGCCCTAGAGATTGCAAATAAATTCTGATTTACACTTTAGCTGTTAATTACGACTCATTGACTTTTGTTATTTATTGTTTGCCCTAGTTTCACAACCAATGAAAGCACAGAATTTAATGTGACAGTCACACGCACCACGTGTGCACGATCGATTCGGTGTCAAACCGCTAATCACGTATAGTGCCATAATTTGAAAGCATGTTTAGGGACGGCACTACATTCAAACAAACATTTGCACGCGACGAGGCGGGCCAAACAAAAAATAGAGTTATACATATTGAATTTTTAATAAATTAATTTATGAATTTAATGAACTACAACTATTATTTATTTTCAAAACTGAAACAAATGTTAATATTACTAGTAGGAATCTAATACAAACAAACTAATACTTCTTTGAAGTAATTCTCATCATTGCAGAATATCTTGTAAATAAAATTTTACCTCTTTAGAAACTAGTCTCCAACAAAAACATAGCTTAGATCAGGCCTCCAGATAAGGAATTAGTAATTCAGTATTTTCACTCCATTTTTTCTGAAGCAATTGGGTATTTCAAAATTTAAATTGTGTAAAATAGAATCACACTACTGTTTACACATCAGCAGACTGCACTTATTGAATAATTTGCTTCTAAATGAAAACACATCTTGGTATTTCATTAGAATTGTCTCCTTGGAGACAATTCTAATGAAATACCAAGATGTGTTTTCATGGAAAAATAAGAAAATATGCTATATTTGTGGTCTGTTTATTGTTTTCTGTAGCATGATAAAGATACCAGGGTTCAATTTTGGGGACGACTTGGGCGAAGTCATTGCTTTTTTTCCCGCCCAAGTCGCCCTATGTGTCCGGCAAGGCGAAGTTCACTTCGCCTTAAAAAAATCTCACAAAATATCAGAAATTGTAAACAAGAGGGCCATGATGGCCCTAATTCGCTCACCTGACTCCATGAACACCAGAGGAGAATGTGACATTGAGTTCATACAATGTATATGTTTTAAAATAATTGTGCTATTTTTAGATGGCGGTCATCTTGGATTAAACGATGACTCTCATTTTACCAAACCTGAAAATGCTTCACCCAAGGATCTTAACTTACTATGAAGTTTGGCCAGCATCGTCCACGTGGATCCTGAGAAAAATCTCGAATAAATGGACGGCCATCATGGATGACATAATCATCCGATTCCGCGACAATTATTAGACGGCGGCCATTTTGGATTAGCGACGACCTCCGTTTTAACAAATCTGAATAGACTTCACCCATGGACCATAACTGTGAAGTTTCGCCACCATGGGCCAAGCGGTTCGTGTGAAGAAGAATTTTGAAATCTCTAATAAAAGAACGACGTTTTGACCTTTCGGCGGCCATCTTGGATGACATGACAAAAAATGCACCAGAGTGATCGCCCCGTTGATACCTTCGATTTGACATATGACATGACCATATTTGGTCAAAAATAAAATTTTACCCCACGGGCCACGCCCATTTTTGACCCCGGGGTCACCATTTTAACAACTTTGAAAGAGCATTGTACATCGATCATTCCTACCAAGTTTCGTTGAAATCCGGCTGGCGGTTCATGAGAAGATTTTTTAAGAATTTGTGCTATTTTTAGACGGCGGCCATCTTGGATTAGCGACGACCTCCGATTTAACAAATCTGAAAAGGCTTCACCCATGGACCATAACTGTCAAGTTTGGCCACCATGGGCCAAGCGGTTCGTGTGAAGAAGAATTTTGAAATCTGTAATAAAAGAACAACCGTTTGACCATTCGGCAGCCATCTTGGCTGACATGACCATCCAATTTCGAAAAATAATGTACCAGAGCGATCGCCTCTTTGATACCTTCGATTTGATATAGACATGACCATATTCGGCCAAAAATAAAATTTGACCCCACAGGCCACGCCCACTGTTGACCCCAGGGTCACCATTTTAACAACTTGGAAAGAGCATTGTACATCGATCATTCCTACCAAGTTTCGTTTAAATCCGGCAGGCGGTTCATGAGAAGAAGATTTTTTAAGAATTTATGCTATTTTTAGACAGCGGCCATCTTGAATTAGCGATGACCTCCATTTTAACAAATCTGAAAAGGCTTCACCCATGGACCATAACTTTTAAGTTTGGCTACCATGGGCCAAGCGGTTCATGTGAAGAAGAATTTTGAAATCTCTAATAAAAGAACAACCTTTTGACCTTTCGGCGGCCATCTTAGATGACACAACCATCCGATTTCGACAAAAAATGTACCAGAGCGATCGTCTCGTTGATACCTTCGATTTGATATATGACATGACCACCACGCCCATTTTTGACCCCGGGGTCACCATTTTAACAATTCCTACCAAGTTTTGTCGAAATCTGGTAGGCGGTTCTTGAGAAGATTTTTGAAGAATTTGTGCTATTTTTAGACGGTGGCCATCTTGGATTACGTCATTTTAACAATTTTGTAATCCCCCTACCTAAGGACAATGACCATGAAGTTTGGTGACTATAGGCCCAATGGTTACCGAGGAGAAGACGTTTAAAAATGTTCACGGACGACGGACGGACACATTGCGGTAACAATAGCTCACATGAGCTTCGCTCAGGTGAGCTAAAAAGCTGGAACCAAATTCGTTCAGGTAATCCCCATTTCCCACCCAGTGACCTAAATCTCGCTAATTGCAGGCCTGCCAAACTGTTTACAATACCATTTGTTTTATGACACCCGATTGTTTGACCAAATTTTCATCATATCATTACGCGATTCACTAAAATCATGCCTACCCGCTGTGACAATAAAAGTTATGTGTCGATAGTTTCAATAATCCCCTAGCCAAACATTGCTTCTGGCTACTATAATTGTCAGTTCAAAACACGTGTTATTCTCGTGGCCAAGTTATTTATACAATACAGCCAATCGCTGGTAGGCAAAGGCAGCCCTTAGTGGCATGATTGACAGGTTACTGTGGCGAAAGACAATATATTCTAATGAAATCCTTTGATGCCGAAAACAAATATTGTTTATTACATTACTAAATGTTTATTTCAACAAAATATGGCTAACTGTATTGTCAGAAAACATGAAAAAGTCTGTAAATATCACGGACAATTTCGGCGATTTTGTACCTACGTAGTTTCGTCCTTTTGCAACTTTTTCCAATTGATGTTAACGCAACCCGATTTTTATGATAATTCAGTTTGGTATTAACTAAATATACAGAATTTATGCACATCCAAGTTCATAAATGATATTTTAAGTGAATTTAAACAGATTAATTTGATATTTGTCTGAAGTATTTACATAAATGCTGTTTCATTACATGTACACAGTTAAAAGAGGTTCAAATGGGTGGTAACAACATATACTTTCGAGATGAAATAACCCCCCCCCCCCCCCCTCCCCGTGTCTTTTTATTTCTCAATGACAGTATATGTTGTTAACACTCACTTAGACCATCTCGACGAGGTGGCTCAACTGAGTGTTAACATCACATACTTTCGTTAGAACTTAGAAATTATATTGATTGTGTTTAATGGCCTGTCAACAGCTATGCTCATTCTACATGTAGGCCTGTATGATACAAGCACATGTTGATGCCTCTACCCCTGTAAGAGTTAATGTATACAGTTACGCGATAACTACATGTATAAGAGAAAAAAATCCGGGAAAATATGATTTTTATCACTTCTCCCTATTTTGCCTGGAGGGATTTTTGGCCTAGATTGAACCCCGAGATACTGCAAATTTTTCATTGCTTTTTGATACTCGCTACCTCTGATTTCAATTGGGTTTTGTGCAATTTTAAGTGGGTATTTACGCAAATACGCACCTTATCTGGAGCGCTGTCAGATAATCTCGGCTCTACGGCAGGGATTAAACCACACATTTTGGGAAGGGGACCTTGATATAGATTTTGGGGGAAAATAGCGTGTGAATCTGGTAAATTGGGAAATGTGACATCCTTGCAAATTGGGCAAGCAAAACAGTAGGTTGCTCTCAGGTAGTTCAAACACTTCCAAGCGAGTTGTAACTGTATTGAGATTCTTTCTACTGCATTTTCTTTAGTAGGTTATCAAGTTTATGAACATTATATTTGAGACAACACTTTTTTTACTTTTCAATTGGGAATTTATTTTACATTTTGGGAAAGATCAAAGGCCCATAAGGTTGGGAAGGGGCCTATGTAAGGCCCCTGGAGGCATGGTAGTTTAGCCCCTGTACGGATGACTTTACTATTTCATCTGTCTTTTGACAGATGAAATAGTAAGTCATCCGTATAGCTGAGATTATCTAACCGAACAAAAAATATAAATGTTGATGTTTGATGGCGCTGACTGTAACTCGGGTAGATTCCAGATAACATTGGCTTAGCAGGCCATGTACATATGTACAGTTATGACGTCATTAATGGAATATGCTAGTTTCAGCATACCGACATTTATTTCTTTTGAAAAACATAGAACACTTCTCATAATTATAGGTGTGAATCTGAATTATCAGAGTTTTTCAGAGTTGCAACTCGACTTACTGTCAGCAACTACCGTAGTCCCGACGGACGGCTTACACTTATTTACCGAACCTTCACGTGACTGGGTTACTTACTGTCAGCAACTACCGTAGTCCCGAACGGACGGCTTACACTTATTTACCGAACCTTCACGTGACTGGGTTACTTACTGTCAGCAACTACCGTAGTCCCGAACAGACGGCTTACACTTATTTACCGAACCTTCACGTGACTGGGTTACTTATGATTATCGTGTAGATTTACTGTAACGTCCATTCACACATTTTAGTTTGGTATAATTTCGCAGTTACACAGCAGTAAATATTGATTTGCGTACAGCACAAGTTGGTTAATTGGAAATTACATAATTTATATTTCATGTGTTTTTGGTACACTCAGATTTATTTTGAATTGTGTTTTTCTAATTTTTCTTTTAAGTATACGCCTCATCTGGTGTTGGAGCAATGAAAGGTGATGGTGTCGTGACATACCCGTCGGTGCATCGTGGATTGACGTAATAAGCCAAACTGATTCCTTTGATCCGCGAGACGCCGAAAGTTAGGTCCAACTAAAGGCCCCATTAGCGAGTACCCAGAAATTTATAATTTCCAGACAAGCGAAGATAATCTCGGCGAAAATGATGTCTTTTATATTTTTTGTATCCTTATCATATGGTAGCTTAGAAAATCTCAGCTCTACGGATGTGTTTTACTATTTCATCTGTCTTTTATATTTTCGGTATCCGTGATAGACAGAAAAACAAAGAATCACCGTGATAATGATGAGGATATACACTGTTTGATACCTTGTTACAGTACAAAAACCTGATTATCATCCAGCATCTGTCTTTGTTACACTTGTTACATCGTTACACGAGAAAATAACTTCTGCTGTTCACACCGTGTCTTTTCGTTACACTTGTTACTGTAACATGGAGGAAAATATCTTTGTTACATTTGTTACACCGTAACAAAATGGGCACCTCCAGCCAGCAGCCAGTTGGTATCTTTTTGTGCAATATATGATCCGTGAGAGCGGAGACCCTTATAGTGCCAAATTTAGTCACAATAACAGCCCAATTTGTCCTCGTGTTTCGCTACACAAAAAGAAACGAGGCAAAGCCACGAAGGCCAGGTTTTTTCCAAGCATAGACACTTGGATAACATAATTATACCCACTTTTTGTAGACTAGATGACCGTGGCCTGCATGTCGTGCCTTGGGGCGAGGCATGGACACTAAAAAAATAGATATAGTAGATGGAAAAACTTTAACCGGACACACGGACGTATGCCAAAAAAATATAATTTGACCCCTAGGGCCACGCCCATTTTTGACCCAGGTGCCACCATATGAACAAATCTGAAACAGCGTTAAATATCAATCAATCACACCAAGTTTCGTCGAAATGAGCCTGGAGGTTTGTGAGAAGAAGATTTTTTGGACAATTTGACCTACTTTTCAACGGCGGACATCTTGGATTTGGTGATGACCTCCATTTTAACAAAAATGGACAGGCTTCACCCACAGACCATTACAGTTAAGTTTGGCCAATATTGGCCAAGCAGTTCACAAGAAGAATACGTTTGAAATCTTTAGTAAAAGAACAACTTTTTTACCTTTCGGTGGCCATCTTGGATGACAAAATCATCTGATTTAGACAAAACATGCTGTAGAGTGATCGTCTCGTCGATACATTTGATCCGATATACTATATATATTCGATCCGATATACTATATGGCCATATTCTGTCAAAAATAAAATTTGACCCCCATTTGACCCCTCGGGCCACACCCATTTTTGACCCAGGGGCCACCATATGAACAAATCTGAAACAGCGGAAACTATCAATCAATGACAATTTGACCTACTTCTCAACGGCTGCCATCTTGGATTTGGTGATGACCTCCATTTTAACAAAAATGAACAGGCTTCACCCACAGACCATTACAGTTAAGTTTGGCCAATATCGGCCAAGCAGTTCACAAGAAAAAGACGTTTGAAATCTTTAGTAAAAGAATGACCTTTTGAACTATCAGTGGCCATCTTGGATGACGTAATCATCTGATTTAGACAAAAAATTCTCCAGAGTGATCGTCTCGTCAATACCTTCGATTTGATATATTATATGACTATATTCGGTTAAAAATAAAATTTACCCCTATTTGACCCCTCGGGCGACGCCCATTTTTGACACAGGGGCCAACATATGAACAAATATGAAACAGCGCTAACTATCGATCATTCATACCCAGTATCGTCGAAATCGGCCTGGCGGTTCGTGAGAAGAAGATTTTTTAAGAATTTGACCTACTACTCAACGGCGGCCATCTTGGATTTGGTAATGACCTCCATTTTAACAAAAATGAACAGGCTTCAAGCACAGAACATTACAGTTAAGTTTGGCCAATATCGGCCAAGCAGTTTACAAGAAAAAGACGTTTGAAATCTTTAGTAAAAGAATGACCATTTGAACTATCGGTGGCCATCTTGGATGACGTAATCATATGATTTAGACAAAAAATGTTCCAGAGTGATTGTCTCGTCAATACCTTCGATTTGATATATTACATGACTATATTCGGTTAAAAATAAAATTTGACCCCTATTTGACCCCTCGGGCGACGCCCATTTTTGACCCACGGGCCACCATATGAACAAATCTGAAACAGCGCAAACTATCGATCATTCATACCAAGTATCGTCGAAATCGGCCTGGCGGTTCGTGAGAAGAAGATTTTTTAAGAATTTGACCTACTTTTCCATGGCGGCCATCTTGGATTGTCGATGACCTCCATTTTAACAAATCTGAAATGGCATCACCCATATATCATCCCTGTGAAGTTTAACCAATATCGGCTCAGCAGTTCGGGAGAAGAAGATGATTGAAAATGTTCACGGACGGACGGACGACGGACACTTTGCCATAACAATAGCTCACATGAGCTTTGCTCAGGTGAGCTAAAAATAGATATAGTAGATGGAAAAACTTTAACGAAAAAACTTTAACCGGACACACGGACGTACGGACGTATGCCAAAATGCCGACGATATCGCGCTTTCCGCAAGCGGGTGCGACAATGATGATAAACACTCATGTGAAGTATCAAGGTAATGGGTGAAGCAGTTGCAGAGATATAGTACAGGAAAAAACTTTAACAAATAAATTCAAAGTAATTTGACCTTGACATTGCACACAGGGGCCGCACGGTTGGGGGTTAGAATGAAAATATGGACGATGATAAACACCCATGTGAAGTTTCAAGGTAATGGGCGAAGCAGTTGCAGAGATATAGTATAACAAAAAAGTTTTAACCAAAAAATTTAACCAGACGTACGTTAAAAAGTTAACGTTGAAAATGGCTATTAAAGTCAATTACGTAGAAATAATAGGTGAAGGTAAAAAAATGGTCACATGTTGGATAGTTGTATGTGATAGGCACCCACTTGGTTATGAAGCTGTGAAAGTTTGGTGGTCCTAGGTGGTACAGTACCAAAGAAATGGACTTAAACACAAAAACTTAACATTGTAAACGCGAAAACTTAACATTGAAAAATTCGACTTCGCGGAAAAAATGGGTCAAGTTAAAAACAAGAAACGAGGCAAAGCCACGAAGGCCAGGTTTTTTGCAAGCATAGACACTTGGATAACATAATTATACCCACTTTTTGTAGACTAGATGGCCGTGGCCTGCATGTCGCGCCTTGGGGCGAGGCATGGACACTAAAAAAATAGATATAGTAGATGGAAAAATTTTAACCAAAAAACTTTAACCGGACACACGGACGAACGGACGGACGTATGCCAAAATGCCGACGATATCGCGCTTTCCGCAAGCAGGTGTGACAATGATGATAAACACCCATGTGAAGTATCAAGGTATTGGGTGAAGCAGTTGCAGAGATATAGTACACGAAAAAACTTTAACAAAATAATTCAAAGTAATTTGAACTTGACATAGGGCACAGGATCGCGCTTTCCGCAAGCAGGTGCGACAATGATGATAAACACCCATGTGAAGTATTGTTACGCGCCGGTAGTGGTGCGTATATATGACCCCACGCAGACCCTGTCTAGGCTACGTGTGTTGCTGCAGGCTCCCGCACACTGTATCAAACCCTTGCTGTGCGTATACTACCCAGTATCCTCTAACACGCGTTGCGGGCTATAGATGACTGATTGACCGACAAATGTGGTAGCGTCTGCCTATCGTTGTCAATCAGTAGATCTGTGCCGCCTGCAACCTGTGTCTCTCAGATCTGGACTAGATGCTGCACATCTGTATGTAAGGGAACACGGGTGTAACTGCAGTCTGGCAGTCCAGGGAACAGATAAGAGGTTAGATAAATTCAACTATTTATTAACTTTTTGTTAGCACAAGAGATATCCGTGAGATGGTTCAAATGAACGGTATATTCGTCCGTACTACAATAAGTAATCTATCGTGTGGATAGACTAAACTGTTTATAATAAGTATGTAGTAAAAACCGCAAAGATCAATATTAACGAAGTGGTTCGATCTAGAGGTAGAACTTGACATCCATCAGAGTTCGTTCACGTACAGGCAAATATGACTGCATAATGTAGTAATTATGACTAATTGGGTCTCTGGGGACCCATGAAACATTACTATGTCGCAGGTGTGGTCTCAGGGACCCTAAACAGGTGAAAAATGTCCTATGTTGCTGATAAGACCTTCTCAAGGGTTAAATAATGTCCAAATGACTCTGGATGGACTTAATAATGATCTAAACAGTAAATGGTTCTTGCTATGAGAACAGGAAATTAGCTTACAAGGAGAGTGTTGTTCATTTTTTTAGCACGGAATTTACGTGGAGGTATTGTCGGGTGAAATGCCAAAACCAGAGTGATGACTGACGGAATTTCCGCTCCTTTTATAGTGTGGCTGGGCCAGCTGGCCACAAAACGGGCCAGTGGCCAATAATTGGCCAGCTGGCCACAAATACGGCCATAAAAACGGGCCAGATGGCCAGCTGGCCACAAATACGGGCCAGCTGGCCACAAAACAGGCCAGGCGTGCGCCCTGAAGTATGACGCATTTACGGAAACATGACGTCAGGTATGCGCCATGACGTAGATTCATGGTGCACAGATTCAGAGATAAAAATGGCGGACTTTTCGTAGACAATACTTCCACGAAGACGAATTTAAGTTAAAATACGTGACATATGATAGATAGTCACCTAAAATGCATTTGTATATGCTCTCTTCATCTTTCCTGTCAATTGAATCGTTTCGCCAGATAGTACCCCAACTATCCCGTCATGCAACTCTCAAGATGGCGGACGAAAAGCCACGCGATTTTACCATGTGAGAAAAGGATCAGATTATCAGTTACAGACGCAATTTCTGGGATCGTTGGATAGCTATAGCTGGCAAAACAATGCATTTAACAACATGTTACATGATAATATTTACTGTGTGGTGTTTACACGCGAATCGAGTGGATTGGCGTGCAGACTTGTTGAAAGGACAGGTGCGCGAAATTGTCAACACACAATCAAGCGAAAATGGATGGAAATTCAATAATTCGACCGAAAGAACGGCTTGTGAATTTTCAGTATGCGTGTTGTGGTCTGAGTATGAATTGCCAGATCTGCATGTATATTGCTATTTCACGGTCTGTCATTTCAACAAGAATGATAAACTGGATGCTTTGTAAATGATTTGAAATTAAACGTCACATCAACTTCGTTGGATATGAACTGCAGGTAAGCACCTAAATATGCCGGAGCATATCATTACCCCCCTGTCACTTTGGCAAAACTCCTGTTGCCAAACACTAAAAGAAAACGTGTGTAATGTGTGTCCCTATTTGGTATCCACTCACATGAGTGTATGCCACTAATCGGTCACTGTCAATAAATAAATATTCTTCACTGGGCCACTAATTGTCGGTGGCCTGGAACACGTCTCGCCACATCCGTGTCGTCTACCTCCATCGTTGGCTACGTCTGCTCCGCGACGAGTCCATGTTGGTGGTCCCCGCTGTTTGACATCGCTGCTGGTAACGGTAACAGTTGTGCCACTGTCGTCTCCATCGTCTGCGTCATGTACCAGCGTTTGCAATGGCATACTGCTCACCGTAACAGTGCACTCTGGTCGGGTGATGCTGCGCCATCGACTGGTCTCGGCAGCATGTGGGTAAGCATGTCGCACGACTGTCGCAACACATGATTACCCGAACGGCACGCTGTTGAAGAATTAGTGCCGGCTATGGCGCCCTCTGGATACGTCCAGCCATATACAACATGTCTGGGGATGTTGATGTTTGTATACCACCGGTAATCGTCGGCACCATTGTACCGTCATTACGTGGTACGCGGATGACGTCCCCCGATGTTACGCTGTATCCCACGATTTACACCCTGGCTCATGGACTAAACTGTTGGCTGTTACGTCGTTTAGACATCGGCGTTGGATCGGCTGTTCCGGCGCTGCCCTCTTGTGTCCGCCTCTCGGATGAGACGTGGCCCTATATCGTCGGTACACCAACTCGTCTCGGTCTTCCCAAATCGGAACATAAGCAACCTTACACAACTTAAGCGATACTTAAACATCTCTGCTTAAATCGTATATATATACTCGCCTATATAATTACACACAAATTCACATAATTACACTTATCACTTATATTATTACTGAATTATTATACGCGTTATCAAAAAAAGTACATGTACTTCACATTCATTAATTATAACTACTAGTATAAATGAACACATTAATTAAATATTAATAAACACATTAATCACAAACTATATCATTAAGCTTCCACTTCCATCTTGTTTTCCTCTCCCACGCCGACGAACTTGGTCCACAGTACACCCGCGAAATATTCGGCTGTCGTGCCCATATGCGTCCTGGTGTTCACGAACGCTGGCGGCTACTGTCCTCTGTCGATGTACAGCATAAGGTCCCGACGGCGTTGGTTCAGTACGTTGCTGTATTACATCGCCACCACTGGTACGTCTCGGTCTGCGTGGTCGCTCCCTAACCTCTGGCATGATGCCGGGCTCCATTCGGTACCGCGTTTTTCCGCACCAATGGCACGGCGTGGATCTCGGCGTCCCTCTCGTTTGTGCGCCTGGAGCTCGTTCGCACCCCCCGGATCCTGATTATGTTATCACTGTCATCACTATCTCCATCAGTGGTGACACCAAATACGATTTTCTCGATCCTCTCAACTGTCCCGGACTGTGTAACCCGCCTCGGATACGACTCATCTGGAGACAGGCTCTCCACGTTTACTAGGGGCACAGTTGTTTGACTGCTGTCGACTGGCGCAGGTACCATTACTAGCTGGCAATTATCCCGGACTCCCTCCGGTGGCTCCACTATATAGCCAGCTACTCCAACGGCATCACGACCATCTGCCCGGTCAATGGGTTGACATCATTCAACGCCTCTGTATTCACAGGAATATTGATGTCTTTTCCGACAATGACCTTCCTGGTCCTATGTTTATCACCCTTAATCAGGCATGGCACCTCGTAACCATCCAAAACTATCACGTTTCTACTCAACAGTATATCAGCAGGTCCACGTGGTCCACCGGAGAGCACGTCATAGCCCAGAAGAACATCGTCCTCAATCTCCGCAACGATTGCTTCACTGACGATCTCCAATGGCCCGAGCGTCATCTTGAAATGTGCCCGGCCCCTCTCCTTAATAGGGGACCCTCCTGCACCTCTTAAACAAGATGACCTCTGCAGCTCCGGTCTATCTACCTCCGCCATGCTGTCATACACCCTCATAGAAATGATGGTATTGGATGTTCCGGTGTCGGCTACGAACACCACGGGTATCTGCCCAACAGAGCCCTCAATGTAAAAACCATCACCCCGGTCTTTATCTCTAGTCTCCGCTCTGCTGGCAGGTACCGGTAACCTCCCCTTGTTATATGTTTCTCTTCGTTATGGCCTATCCTCTCTTTCTCTACATGGACCCCCCTTTGGCCGCAAGAGTCGGTCCCTCGTAGTTTAAATGGTGTACAGCTTCCAGATGCTGCACAGCTGAGTTGTCCGTTTCCTTTCTGCGTTGACTGCCTTGACGCCTGTCCGGACATTCTCTGGAATAGTGTCCTAGCTTGTGACAATTATAACACTCAACCTCTGTTTTGTTTCGTGTCCCTCTGCTACCCTCTAGTTTCTCCAATCTGGCTAACACCATTTCCATCAGCTTCCCGTTTGGATCCGACTCCTTTCCGTGGGGCTTCCAAAATTGCTCCGTGTGGTGGCCCTCAACCGTACTGGAAATGGGTCTATCATTCACAACATATGCATGTTCCGGCGCAATGCTGTCGTCATAATACGACGCCATGTTCTCCTCTTGCGAATCATGTGTTCGGCGGACATGTGCGCTAGTCCTGTTTCTTCTCTCCCCCATATAGCTGTTCCTGATCTGTACCAAATTCACTACGTGATACACAGCTTCATCAATGTTGCGCGGCTCCTTATGAAACTCCACTTCGAACCTGACCTCTTCCTCTAGCAATCCATCTAGAAACCGTCGTACCAGGTCTTCATCTCTCGTTCGCCTGTCCCTATATCCGTGGCCTTTATCGTACAACCGCTTGAGGTCTGCCGAATAGTCTTCTGCTGTTTCCCCATGCCTCTGGCTTCTCCTGCTGAACTTTGCAGCGAATGAACGGGCCGTCTCCACAACGCGGAATCTACTGTTTATCTCGCCGATAAGCTCACTGTAGTTGCACAGAACCGCGGGTGGTAACTGGGAAAAAACAAACTGGCAGCTGGTCCCTCAATTCTGGGCAGCAACTGGTCCAGCTTGTCCTCGGATGTCCACTGATACCGATACGCTATCGCTTCAAACCTGGCTATCCACATTTCCCAATCCTCCTTACCGTCAAATGACGGGATTTTCACGCCGGCATGCATTGGCCCTCTATGGTGACTGGGTGCCACATAGTAGTGGTTTCCTATCCGACGGCTGGTATTCGCTGGCCCGTCTGTCTGTCCGTTGTGTGTAGCTGGCATGTGGCAGGCGGTAATGTGCAGCTTCATGATCTGTCCGTGACCCGTGTCCCTCTATAGTTCGGTCTCCGTAGTGCCGGGAATCCTGTCCACAATACGGTCAGTTGTCTTGGATGAATAATCCCGCCGGATTGGCAACGTAGTATTAGATCCGTTGTTTGTACGCCGCCATGGATAGTTATCATTAACGTTGACACCGTCTGCATTCCTCTGTATATCACCTTCAGTGGGTCTATCAACTGTCGGCTGCATCGACTGAAACGCTGTCACCACATCTTTAATGACACCGCTCATGTTAGAAATCATGTTGCTCATGCTCTGGATCTGTTCATCATATCTCCGGAGTGTTGTAATTTCTGGGATGCTAGTTGTCCCCTCTGTGGCTCTGTCCTCACTCTCGAATTCATCACCGTCTATGTCGTTGTTATTGCTGTTTCTAAAAGGTGATTACGCCCTCGCTGTCTACTGGGATGGGATCGGCCATCACTGTATATATCAGCACTGTGGCTTGAGCTTGTATCTGTATCTCTACTGGGACTTGAGCTTGAATCTGTATCTCTAGCTTGAGTGGGGTCGATCACTGGATCTGTAGGAATTAACAGATCCCACCGCTGCCACCAATAAATGTTACGCGCCGGTAGTGGTGCGTATATATGACCCCACGCAGACCCTGTCTAGGCTACGTGTGTTGCTGCAGGCTCCCGCACACTGTATCAAACCCTTGCTGTGCGTATACTACCCAGTATCCTCTAACACGCGTTGCGGGCTATAGATGACTGATTGACCGACAAATGTGGTAGCGTCTGCCTATCGTTGTCAATCAGTAGATTCTGTGCCGCCTGCAACCTGTGTCTCTCAGATCTGGACTAGATGCTGCACATCTGTATGTAAGGGAACACGGGTGTAACTGCAGTCTGGCAGTCCAGGGAACAGATAAGAGGTTAGATAAATTCAACTATTTATTAACTTTTTGTTAGCACAAGAGATATCCGTGAGATGGGTTCAAATGAACGGTATATTCGTCCGTACTACAATAAGTAATCTATCGTGTGGATAGACTAAACTGTTTATAATAAGTATGTAGTAAAAACCGCAAAGATCAATATTAACGAAGTGGTTCGATCAGAGGTAGAACTTGACATCCATCAGAGTTCGTTCACGTACAGGCAAATATGACTGCATAATGTAGTAATTATGACTAATTGGGTCTCTGGGGACCCATGAAACGTTTACTATGTCGCAGGTGTGGTCTCGGGGACCCTAAACAGGTGAAAAATGTCCTATGTTGTGATAAGACCCTCTCAAGGGTTAAATAATGTCCAAATGACTCTGGATGGACTTAATAATGATCTAAACAGTAAATGGTTCTTGCTATGAGAACAGGAAATTAGCTTACAAGGAGAGTGTTGTTCATTTTTTTAGCACGGAATTTACGTGGAGGTATTGTCGGGTGAAATGCCAAAACCAGAGTGATGACTGACGGAATTTCCGCTCCTTTTATAGTGTGGCTGGGCCAGCTGGCCACAAAACGGGCCAGTGGCCAATAATTGGCCAGCTGGCCACAAATACGGGCCAGCTGGCCATAAAAACGGGCCAGATGGCCAGCTGGCCACAAATACGGGCCAGCTGGCCACAAAACAGGCCAGGCGTGCGCCCTGAAGTATGACGCATTTACGGAAACATGACGTCAGGTATGCGCCATGACGTAGATTCATGGTGCACAGATTCAGAGATAAAAATGGCGGACTTTTCGTAGACAATACTTCCACGAAGACGAATTTAAGTTAAAATACGTGACATATGATAGATAGTCACCTAAAATGCATTTGTATATGCTCTCTTCATCTTTCCTGTCAATTGAATCGTTTCGCCAGATAGTACCCAACTATCCCGTCATGCAACTCTCAAGATGGCGGACGAAAAGCCACGCGATTTTACCATGTGAGAAAAGGATCAGATTATCAGTTACAGACGCAATTTCTGGGATCGTTGGATAGCTATAGCTGGCAAAACAATGCATTTAACAACATGTTACATGATAATATTTACTGTGTGGTGTTTACACGCGAATCGAGTGGATTGGCGTGCAGACTTGTTGAAAGGACAGGTGCGCGAAATTGTCAACACACAATCAAGCGAAAATGGATGGAAATTCAATATTCGACCGAAGACGGCTGTGATTTTCAGTATGCGTGTTGTGGTCTGAGTATGAATTGCCAGATCTGCATGTATATTGCTATTTCACGGTCTGTCATTTCAACAAGAATGATAAACTGGATGCTTTGTAAATGATTTGAAATTAAACGTCACATCAACTTCGTTGGATATGAACTGCAGGTAAGCACCTAAATATGCCGGAGCATATCATTACCCCCCATTAACCCCCTGTCACTTTGGCAAAACTCCTGTTGCCAAACACTAAAAGAAAACGTGTGTAATGTGTGTCCCTATTTGGTATCCACTCACATGAGTGTATGCCACTAATCGGTCACTGTCAATAAATAAATATTCTTCACTGGGCCACTAATTGTCGGTGGCCTGGAACACGTCTCGCCACATCCGTGTCGTCTACCTCCATCGTTGGCTACGTCTGCTCCGCGACGAGTCCATGTTGGTGGTCCCCGCTGTTTGACATCGCTGCTGGTAACGGTAACAGTTGTGCCACTGTCGTCTCCATCGTCTGCGTCATGTACCAGCGTTTGCAATGGCATACTGCTCACCGTAACAGTGCACTCTGGTCGGGTGATGCTGCGCCATCGACTGGTCTCGGCAGCATGTGGGTAAGCATGTCGCACGACTGTCGCAACACATGATTACCCGAACAGGCACGCTGTTGAAGAATTAGTGCCGGCTATGGCGCCCTCTGGATACGTCCAGCCATATACAACATGTCTGGGGATGTTGATGTTTGTATACCACCGGTAATCGTCGGCACCATTGTACCGTCATTACGTGGTACGCGGATGACGTCCCCCGATGTTACGCTGTATCCCACGATTTACACCCTGGCTCATGGACTAAACTGTTGGCTGTTACGTCGTTTAGACATCGGCGTTGGATCGGCTGTTCCGGCGCTGCCCTCTTGTGTCCGCCTCTCGGATGAGACGTGGCCCTATATCGTCGGTACACACTCGTCTCGGTCTTCCCAAATCGGAACATAAGCAACCTTACACAACTTAAGCGATACTTAAACATCTCTGCTTAAATCGTATATATATACTCGCCTATATAATTACACACAAATTCACATAATTACACTTATCACTTATATTATTACTGAATTATTATACGCGTTATCAAAAAAAGTACATGTACTTCACATTCATTAATTATAACTACTAGTATAAATGAACACATTAATTAAATATTAATAAACACATTAATCACAAACTATATCATTAAGCTTCCACTTCCATCTTGTTTTCCTCTCCCACGCCGACGAACTTGGTCCACAGTACACCCGCGAAATATTACGGCTGTCGTGCCCATATGCGTCCTGGTGTTCACGAACGCTGGCGGCTACTGTCCTCTGTCGATGTACAGCATAAGGTCCCGACGGCGTTGGTTTCAGTACGTTGCTGTATTACATCGCCACCACTGGTACGTCTCGGTCTGCGTGGTCGCTCCCTAACCTCTGGCATGATGCCGGGCTCCATTCGGTACCGCGTTTTCCGCACCAATGGCACGGCGTGGATCTCGGCGTCCCTCTCGTTTGTGCGCCTGGAGCTCGTTCGCACCCCCCGGATCCTGATTATGTTTATCACTGTCATCACTATCTCCATCAGTGGTGACACCAAATACGATTTTCTCGATCCTCTCAACTGTCCCGGACTGTGTAACCCGCCTCGGATACGACTCATCTGGAGACAGGCTCTCCACGTTTACTAGGGGCACAGTTGTTTGACTGCTGTCGACTGGCGCAGGTACCATTACTAGCTGGCAATTATCCCGGACTCCTCCGGTGGCTCCACTATATAGCCAGCTACTCCAACGGCATCACGACCATCTGCCCGGTCAAGGTTGACATCATTCAACGCCTCTGTATTCACAGGAATATTGATGTCTTTTCCGACAATGACCTTCCTGGTCCTATGTTTATCACCCTTAATCAGGCATGGCACCTCGTAACCATCCAAAACTATCACGTTTCTACTCAACAGTATATCAGCAGGTCCACGTGGTCCACCGGAGAGCACGTCATAGCCCAGAAGAACATCGTCCTCAATCTCCGCAACGATTGCTTCACTGACGATCTCCAATGGCCCGAGCGTCATCTTCAAATGTGCCCGGCCCCTCTCCTTAATAGGGGACCCTCCTGCACCTCTTAAACAAGATGACCTCTGCAGCTCCGGTCTATCTACCTCCGCCATGCTGTCATACACCCTCATAGAAATGATGGTATTGGATGTTCCGGTGTCGGCTACGAACACCACGGGTATCTGCCCAACAGAGCCCTCAATGTAAAAACCATCACCCCGGTCTTTATCTCTAGTCTCCGCTCTGCTGGCAGGTACCGGTAACCTCCTTGTTATATGTTTCTCTTCGTTATGGCCTATCCTCTCTTTCTCTACATGGACCCCCCTTTGGCCGCAAGAGTCGGTCCCTCGTAGTTTAAATGGTGTACAAGCTTCCAGATGCTGCACAGCTGAGTTGTCCGTTTCCTTTCTGCGTTGACTGCCTTGACGCCTGTCCGGACATTCTCTGGAATAGTGTCCTAGCTTGTGACAATTATAACACTCAACCTCTGTTTTGTTTCGTGTCCCTCTGCTACCCTCTAGTTTCTCCAATCTGGCTAACACCATTTCCATCAGCTTCCCGTTTGGATCCGACTCCTTTCCGTGGGGCTTCCAAAATCGCTCCGTGCGGTGGCCCTCCACCGTACTGGAAATGGGTCTATCATTCACAACATATGCATGTTCCGGCGCAATGCTGTCGTCATAATACGACGCCATGTTCTCCTCTTGCGAATCATGTGTTCGGCGGACATGTGCGCTAGTCCTGTTTCTTCTCTCCCCCATATAGCTGTTCCTGATCTGTACCAAATTCACTACGTGATACACAGCTTCATCAATGTTGCGCGGCTCCTTATGAAACTCCACTTCGAACCTGACCTCTTCCTCTAGCAATCCATCTAGAAAACCGTCGTACCAGGTCTTCATCTCTCGTTCGCCTGTCCCTATATCCGTGGCCTTTATCGTACAACCGCTTGAGGTCTGCCGAATAGTCTTCTGCTGTTTCCCCTATGCCTCTGGCTTCTCCTGCTGAACTTTGCAGCGAATGAACGGGCCGTCTCCACAACGCGGAATCTACTGTTTATCTCGCCGATAAGCTCACTGTAGTTGCACAGAACCGCGGGTGGTAACTGGGAAAAAACAAACTGTGCAGCTGGTCCCTCAATTCTGGCAGCAACTGGTCCAGCTTGTCCTCGGATGTCCACTGATACCGATACGCTATCGCTTCAAACCTGGCTATCCACATTTCCCAATCCTCCTTACCGTCAAATGACGGGATTTTCACGCCGGCATGCATTGGCCCTCTATGGTGACTGGGTGCCACATAGTAGTGGTTCCTATCCGACGGCTGGTATTCGCTGGCCCGTCTGTCTGTCCGTTGTGTGTAGCTGGCATGTGGCAGGCGGTAATGTGCAGCTTCATGATCTGTCCGTGACCCGTGTCCCTCTATAGTTCGGTCTCCGTAGTGCCGGGAATCCTGTCCACAATACGGGTCAGTTGTCTTGGATGAATAATCCCGCCGGATTGGCAACGTAGTATTAGATCCGTTGTTTGTACGCCGCCATGGATAGTTATCATTAACGTTGACACCGTCTGCATTCCTCTGTATATCACCTTCAGTGGGTCTATCAACTGTCGGCTGCATCGACTGAAACGCTGTCACCACATCTTTAATGACACCGCTCATGTTAGAAATCATGTTGCTCATGCTCTGGATCTGTTCATCATATCTCCGGAGTGTTGTAATTTCTGGGATGCTAGTTGTCCCCTCTGTGGCTCTGTCCTCACTCTCGAATTCATCACCGTCTATGTCGTTGTTATTGCTGTTTCTAAAGGTGATTACGCCCTCGCTGTCTACTGGGATGGGATCGGCCATCACTGTATATATCAGCACTGTGGCTTGAGCTTGTATCTGTATCTCTACTGGGACTTGAGCTTGAATCTGTATCTCTAGCTTGAGTGGGGTCGATCACTGGATCTGTAGGAATTAACAGATCCCACCGCTGCCACCAATAAATGTTACGCGCCGGTAGTGGTGCGTATATATGACCCCACGCAGACCCTTGTCTAGGCTACGTGTGTTGCTGCAGGCTCCCGCACACTGTATCAAACCCTTGCTGTGCGTATACTACCCAGTATCCTCTAACACGCGTTGCGGGCTATAGATGACTGATTGACCGACAAATGTGGTAGCGTCTGCCTATCGTTGTCAATCAGTAGATCTGTGCCGCCTGCAACCTGTGTCTCTCAGATCTGGACTAGAATGCTGCACATCTGTATGTAAGGGAACACACCGGGGTGTAACTGCAGTCTGGCAGTCCAGGGAACAGATAAGAGGTTAGATAAATTCAACTATTTATTAACTTTTTGTTAGCACAAGAGATATCCGTGAGATGGTTCAAAATGAACGGTGGTATATTCGTCCGTACTACAATAAGTAATCTATCGTGTGGATAGACTAAACTGTTTATAATAAGTATGTAGTAAAAACCGCAAAGATCAATATTAACGAAGTGGTTCGATCTAGAGGTAGAACTTGACATCCATCAGAGTTCGTTCACGTACAGGCAAATATGACTGCATAATGTAGTAATTATGACTAATTGGGTCTCTGGGGACCCATGAAACGTTACTATGTCGCAGGTGTGGTCTCAGGGACCCTAAACAGGTGAAAAATGTCCTATGTTGCTGATAAGACCCTCTCAAGGGTTAAATAATGTCCAAATGACTCTGGATGGACTTAATAATGATCTAAACAGTAAATGGTTCTTGCTATGAGAACAGGAAATTAGCTTACAAGGAGAGTGTTGTTCATTTTTTTAGCACGGAATTTACGTGGAGGTATTGTCGGGTGAAATGCCAAAACCAGAGTGATGACTGACGGAATTTCCGCTCCTTTTATAGTGTGGCTGGGCCAGTGGTGGCCTGGCCAGCTGGCCACAAAACGGGGCCAGTGGCAATAATTGGCCAGCTGGCCACAAATACGGCCAGCTGGCCATAAAACGGGCCAGATGGCCAGCTGGCCACAAATCATCGGGCCAGCTAGCCACAAAACCAAGGCCAGGCGTGCGCCCTGAAGTATGACGCATTTACGGAAACATGACGTCAGGTAATGGCGCCATGAACGTAAGATTCATGGTTGCATCAGATTCAGAGATAAAAATGGCGGACTTTTCGTAGACAATACTTCCACGAAGACGAATTTAAGTTAAAATACGTGACATATGATAGATAGTCACCTACCTAAAATGCATTTGTATATGCTCTCTTATCTTTCCTGTCAATTGAATCGTTTCGCCAGATAGTACCCCACTATCCCGTCATGCAACTCTCAAGATGGCGGACGAAAAGCCACGCGATTTTACCATGTGAGAAAAGGATCAGATTATCAGTTACAGACGCAATTTTCTTTCTGGGATCGTTGGATAGCTATAGCTGGCAAAACAATGCATTTAACAACAATGTTACATGATAATATTTACTGTGTGGTGTTTACACGCGAATCGAGTGGATTGGCGTGCAGACTTGTTGAAAGGACAGGTGCGCGAAATTGTCAACACACAATCAAGCGAAAATGGATGGAAATTCAATATTCGACCGAAGACGGCTGTGATTTTCAGTATGCGTGTTGTGGTCTGAGTATGAATTGCCAGATCTGCATGTATATTGCTATTTCACGGTCTGTCATTTCAACAAGAATGATAAACTGGATGCTTTGTAAATGATTTGAAATTAAACGTCACATCAACTTCGTTGGATATGAACTGCAGGTAAGCACCTAAATATGCCGGAGCATATCAGTATCAAGGTATTGGGTGAAGTAGTTGCAGAGATATAGTACACGAAAAAACTGTAACAAAAAAATTCAAAGTAATTTGACCTTGACATTGGGCACAGGATCGCGCTTTCCGCAAGCAGGTGCGACAATGATGATAAACACCCATGTGAAGTATCAAGGTATTGGGTGAAGCAGTTGCAGAGATATAGTACACCAAAAAAACTTTAACAAAAAAATTCAAAGTAATTTGACCTTGACATTGGGCACAGGATCGCACTTTCCGCAAGCAGGTGCGACAATGATGATAAACACCCATGTCAAGTATCAAGTATTGGGTGAAGCAGTTGCAGAGATATAGTACACAAAAAACGAAAAAACATTAACAAAAAAAACAATTCAAAGTAATTTGACCTTGATATTGTGCACAGGATCGCGCTTTCCGCAAGCAGGTGCGACAATGATGATAAACACCCATGTGAAGTATCAAGGTATTGGGTGAAGCAGATTGCAGAGTATAGTACACGAAAAAACTTTAACAAAAAAATTCAAAAGTAATTTGACCTTGACATGGGCACAGGGGCCGCACGGTTGGGGGTTAGAATGAAAATATGATGATGATAAACACCCATGTGAAGTTTCAAGGTAATGGGCGAAGCAGTTGCAGAGATAACAGTATAACGAAAAAGTTTTAACAAAAAAACTTTAACCAGACCGTTACGTTAAAAAGTTAACGTTGAAAATGGCTAAGTCAATTACGTAGAAATAATAGGTGAAGGTAAAAAAATGGTCACATGTTGGAGTTGTATGTGGTATGGCACCCCTTTGGGTTAGAAGCTGTGAAAGTTTGGTGGTCCTAGGTGGTACAGTACCAAAGAAATGGACTTAAACACGAAAAACTTAACATTGTAACGCGAAAACTTAACATTGAAAATGGCTAAGTCGACTGCGCTGAAAAAATGGGTGAAGTTAAAAAAAAAAGTAACATGTTGGAATAGTGATATGTGGTGGGTACCCCTTGATTATGAAGCTGTGAAAGTTGGTGGTCCTAGGTGGTACAGTACCAAAGAAAAAATGGACTTAAACACGAAAACCTTAACATTGTAAACGCGAAAACTTAACATTAATTTGAAATGGGTAAGTCGACTACGCGGAAAAAAATGGGTGAAGTTAAAAAAAAAGTAACATGTTGGATAGTGATATGGCGGTGGGCACCCCTTGATTATGAAGCTGTGAAAGTTTGGTGTTTTCTAGGTGGTACAGTAAAAACAAAGAAATGGGACTCAAACACGAAAACTTAACATTGATTGTGGACGCCGCCCCGCCCGCCCGCCGGCTTTCGCCAATCCAATAGCCTGGATTTTTTTTTAAAACAAAAAACCTGGCTAAAAAAGTAACATGTTGGATAGTGATAAATGTGGTGGGCACCCCTTGATTATGAAGCTGTGAAAGTTGGGAGGTCTTAGGTGGTACAGTACCAAAGAATGGACTTTAAAACACGAAAAACTTAACATGAAAACGCGAAAACTTAACATTGAAAATGGCTAAGTCGACTGCGCGGAAAAAATGGGTCAAGTTAAAAAAAAAGTAACATGTTGGATAGTGATATGCAGTGGGCACCCCTTGATTATGAAGCTGTGACAGTTTGGTGGTCCTAGGTGGTACAGTAACAAAGAAATGGACTCAAACACGAAAATTTAACATTGATTGTGGACGCCGCCCGCCCGGCTTTCGCCAATCCAATAGCCTGGATTTTTTTTTCTTCAAAAAACCTGGCTAAAAATGGTCACATGTTGGATAGTTGCATGTGGTAGACACCCCTTGGTTATGAAGCTGTGAAAGTTTGGTGGTCCTAGGTGGTACAGTACCAAAGAAATGGACTTAAACACGAAAACTTAACATTGTAAACGCGAAAACTTAACATTGAAAATGGCTAAGTCGACTGCGCGGAAAAAATGGGTCAAGTTAAACAAGAGCTCCGCGGAGCAAAATGTCCCGCCTGGCGCAGTTTGATAGTATATATGGAGCTTGTAATAACCTTGGGGTTAGTGAGCACCATGGGCTTTCTGTAAGATGATGCGTGATAAACTGAGCGTTAATTTGTAAGTCAGTGACCTTGACCTTTGGGGTTAGCGGGCACCATGGGCTTTCTGTAGAATGATGGGCTTTCTGTAGAATGATGCGGGATGTTGTTACAAATGCATGTATGGAATATTAAAGCATAAACTGAGCGTTAATTTGTAAGTCAGTGACCTTGACCTTTGGGGTTAGCGGGCACCATGGGCTTTCTGTAGAAATGATGCGGGATGTTGTTACAAAATGCCATATATGGCATAAAATTAAAAAACATAAACTGAGCGTTGAACTTTTCCAAATACGGAAATTTCTAAGTCGGCGACATTGACCTTTGGGGTTTGCGGGCACCATGGGCTTTCTGTAGAATGATGCGGGATGTTGTTACAAATGCATGTATGGAATATTAAAGCATAAACTGAGTTAACTTTTGCAAACACGCAAATTTCTAATTCAGTGACCTTGACCTTTGGGGTTAGCGGGCACCATGGGCTTTCTGTAGAATGATGGGCTTTCTGTAGAATGATGCGGGATGTTACAAATGAATGCATGGAATATTAAAGCATAAACGGAGCGTTAATTTGTAAGTCAGTGACCTTAACCTTTGACCTTTGGGGTTAGCGGGCACCATGGGCCTTTCTGTAGAATGAATGCGGGATGTTGTTACAAATGCATATATGGAATATTAAAAAGCATAAACTGAGCGTTAACTTTTCCAAACACCTGGAAATTTCTAATTCAGTGACCTTGACCTTTGGGTTTAGCAGGCACCATGGGCCTTTCTGTAAATTTAAATGATCGGAATGTTGTTACAAATGCATATATGGCATATTAAAACATAAACTGAGCGTTAACTTTTCCAAACAATCCAAACACGGAAAATTTCTAAGGGACAGCGACCTTGACCTTTGGGTTTTGGGCGGGCACCATGGGCTTTTCTGTAGAATTGGAAAAACGGGAATGTTGTTACAAAATGCATGAGGAATATTAAAGCATAAAATGAGCGTTAACTTTTGCAAACACGCAAATTTTCTAATTCAGTGACCTTAACCTTTGGGTTAGCAGGCACAATGGGATTTCTGTAGAATGATGCGGATGTTTGTTACAAATGCATGTATGGAATATAAAGCATAAACTGACGTTAACTTTTCCAAACACCGGAAAATTTTCTAAGTCAGTGACCTTGACCTTTGGCGTTAGAGGGCATTCATGGGCTTTCTGTAGAATGATGCGGGATGTTGTTACAAATGCATGTATGGAATATCTTAAAGCATAACTAAGCGTTAACTTTTCCAAACACGGAAATTTCTAAGTCAGCGACCTTGACCTTTGCGGTTTTGCGGGGCACCATGGGCTTTCTGTAGAATGATGCGGGATGTTGTTACAACCTGCATGTATGGTATATTAAAGCATACATAAAATTGAGCGTTAACTTTTCCAAACACGGAAAATTTCTAAGTCAGCGACCTTGACCTTTGGGGTTTGCGGCACCATGGACTTTCTGTAGGAATGATGCAGGATGTTGTTACAAATGCATGTATGGAATATTTAAAGCATAAACTGAGCGCTAAGAAACTTTTCCAAATGGAATATTAAAGCATAAACTGAGCGCTAACTTTTCCAAATGAATATTAAAGCATAAACTGAGCGTTAACTTTCCCAAACACAGAAATATCAAGTCAGCGACCTTGACCCTTTTAAGGGTTTTTGCGGGCACCGTGGGCTTTCTTGTAGAAAATGATGCGGGATGTTGTTACAAATGTATGTATGGAATATTAAAGCATAAACTGAGCATTAACTTTTCCAAACACAGAAATTTCTAAGTCAGCGACCTTGACCTTTGGGGTTAGCGGGCACCATGAGCTTTCTGGAGAATGATACGGGATGTTGTTACAAATGCATGTATGGAATATTAAAGCATGAACTGAGCGTTAACTTTTGCAAACACGCAAATTTCTAATTCAGTGACCTTAACCTTTGGGGTTAGCAGGCACTATGGGATTTCTGTAGAATGATGCGGGATGTTGTTACAAATGCATGCATGGAATATAAAGCATAAACTGAGCGTTAACTTTTCCAAACACGGAAATTTCTAAGTCAGTGACCTTGACCATTGGCGTTAGAGGGCATCATGGGCTTTCTGTAGAATGATGCGGGATGTTGTTACAAATGCATGTATGGAATATTAAAGCATAAACTAAGCGTTAACTTTTCCAAACACGGAAATTTCTAAGTCAGCGACCTTGACCTTTGCGGTTTGCGGGCACCATGGGCTTTCTGTAGAATGATGCGGGATGTTGTTACAACTGCATGTATGGAATATTAAAGCATACATAAATTGAGCGTTAACTTTTCCAAACACGGAAATTTCTAAGTCAGCGACCTTGACCTTTGGGGTTTGCGGGCACCATGGACTTTCTGTAGAATGATGCAGGATGTTGTTACAAATGCATGTATGGAATATTAAAGCATAAACTGAGCGCTAACTTTTCCAAATGAATATTAAAGCATAAACTGAGCGCTAACTTTTCCAAATGAATATTAAAGCATAAACTGAGCGTTAACTTTTCCAAACACAGAAATTTCTAAGTCAGCGACCTTGACCTTTAGGGTTTGCGGGCACCATGGGCTTTCTGTAGAATGATGCGGGATGTTGTTACAAATGTATGTATGGAATATTAAAGCATAAACTGAGCATTAACTTTTCCAAACACAGAAATTTCTAAGTCAGCGACCTTGACCTTTGGGGTTAGCGGGCACCATGAGCTTTCTGGAGAATGATGCGGGATGTTGTTACAAATGCATGTATGGAATATTAAAGCATTCCATTGAGGGAAACAATTACAATGTGTTAACCTGAGCGTTAAGGTTTAGAAACAGAGCTAAACGCAAAAACTTAACGTTGAATGCATGTGAAAAGTATGTCAATGAACCATGAAAAGTAGGTGAAGGTCACATGGGTTCCCTCTGTGTGAGATGGTTACACCACAGTGTTGATGTATACCAAGTATGGAGGTCGTAGGAGTTATAGTTTTCTGGAAACTGAGCTAAACGCAAAAACTTAACGTGAAATGTTGACGCCGCCGCCGCCGACGGAAAAGCTATGCCTATGTCCCGCTTCTGCTAAAGCAGACGGGACAAAAAAAGGTAACATGTTGGATATTAATATGTGGTGGGCACCCCTTGATTATGAAACTGTGAAAGTTTGGTGGTCCTAGGTGGTACAGTAACAAAGAAATGGACTCAAACACGAAAACTTAACATTGATTGTGGACGCCGCCCGCCTAGCTTTCGCCAATCCAATAGCCTGGATTTTTCCCCAAAAAAACCTGGCTAATAAAAGGATAACCAATGGCAAACTAGATTTGTAAGCGAGGCTTACGGAATACCCCCCCGCGTGGGCCCAGGTACCCCTAAATATGTAAAATTTTCCAAGTGTGTGGGCTTGTGACCTTGACTCTGTGCTTAGCGGGGGCGGCACGAACGTGAATGCGAAGCAGATCCGAGAAAGGAAATAGCAGTTATAACCGATTTCTCTGATGTTAAATTTTGTAAAGAGACTAAGTATGTGATCTTGACCTTGGGATCAGCGGGGATATGTCACAGCATGATAAGAGCCTTAGAGGAATGCATGCATGAAATATTAAGAATTTTAGATGAAGTTATAACATATTTCTCTGATGTTAAGAGACCATGTATTTGACCGTGACCTTGGGATCAGCGGGGGTTGGACAGTCGTGGATTTGGCACAGCATGGTAGTAGAGCCTTACAGGAATGCATGTGTGAAATATTAAACATCTTAGATGAAGGAAATAGAAGTTATAACAATATTTCTCTGATGTTAAGTTTTGTAAAGAGACTTAAGTATTTGACCTTGACCATGGGATCAGCGGGGGTTGGACGGTCGTGGATTTGGCACAGCATGGTAGTAGAGCCTTACAGGAATGCATGTGTGAAATATTAAGCATTTTAGATGAAGGAAATAGAAGCTATAACAATATTTCTCTGATGTTAAGTTTTGTAAAGAGACTAAGTATTTGACGTTGACCATGGGATCAGCGGGGTTGGACGGTCGTGGATTTGGCACAGCATGGTAGTAGAGCCTTACAGGAATGCATGTGTGAAATATTAAGCAGTTTAGATGAAGGAAATAGAAGTTATAACAATATTTCTCTGATGTTAAGTTTTGTAAAGAGACTAAGTATTTGACCTTGACCATGGGATCAGCGGGGGTTGGACGGTCGTGGATTTGGCACAGCATGGTAGTAGAACCTTACAGGAATGCATATGTTAAATATTAAGCATTTTAGATGAAGGAAATAGAAGTTATAACAATATTTCTCTGACAACCGGACTCCAGTATACACCCCCACAACTCGTTGCGGGGGGGTATAACTATGTATATATACCTACATGTGTATTATTGGTCTACGAAACTTTTTAATATGACTGTGAAGTGTTAATCTTCTCACTTGTCAGACAGTGTAGCAAAACACCAGGTCGAATTGGGCTGTTATTGTCAACTAAATTTTACACCATAAGGGTCTCAGCTCTTACGGATACAGAAAATATCAGATGGATGAAATAGTAAAACACATCCGTAGAGCTGAGATTTTCTCAGCTAATCATGAGCCTAAGGTTTACCATACCATCACTCTAACCGGCCGAGTTAACACGGCAAGAATACACACTTTCTACCCATTGCGAGTTACTTTACGTGAGCTGCATATTTGCGTAATATGCAATTGAAAAAAAATAAAATAAACAAGAAATGCGTCTGTCGAACGCAGATGCCACCTGCAACATATTTGAGAAACTGTGACAAAGTGGTTAACTGAAAAGTGTGACGGACGGACGGACAGACGGTCCAAACACTATATTCCACCCATTTCTTCGAAACCCGGTGGCATAAAAATAGCCATTTTTTTTCCAGAAAATCTAAACAATTAGACAAAATGCAAAAAATAATTAATTGTGCTTATTTGACAAGTTTTATCGGATTCATCAGCCTACATCATGACATAGTTGTGCAAACCTGTTAGTTTAGCTTCTAGATCATTTTTAAACAAGAAATGCGTCTGTTGAACGCGGATGCCACCTGCAGCATATTTGAGAAACTGTAACAAAATGGTTAACCGAAAAGTGTGACGGACAGACGGATGGACAGACGGACGGTCCAAACACTATATGCCACCCGTTTCTTCGAAACCGGGTGGCATAAAAAACCATCACCCCGATAGTGGTATCGGTATTACCGTCTGTTGTAGATACAGGATCCACCTCCTTCACCGGCTCCGGAATCGGCTCCGGAATCGGGTCCGGATGCGACGACCCGAATGAAATCAGAGGCTCGTTACTAGAAGAGCTGGCGGCATTTCTAAACTCGTCACTACCTCCAAATTCTGCTAACAAATCGTTAGCTTCATAGCCCTGATTGTATCTGTCCGCCTCAGCCATATCACCAGTCAAAGATGTGGAAGTGACGCTTTCGTCTTGGTGCGGGTCCACCTGCTCGAAATCGTCGTTATATAATAAATTATCCGGGCTACTTGCCATGTCCTATAATTGCTACAAACCACAAAAATAAATACAAACAAAACTTCTCTGAAACCCAGTGACTACTTAAACTCCTCTTAAATACGCATGAAAACTGTGTGTTCTTTTCAGCTGTTCTTTCACTCCACAGGCAGAAATGGCCGAGTTTAGGTACTCACTGATTACGCATGCGCAATGGATGTAACTAGTTTCAGAAGGTTCCCAGCTCAAATACTGTTATAAGGTCGATAGAGTTTCTTCCCTTAGTTTTCTGTGCTCGTCTGGGCGTGTTCGGGGTGACGGCGTCGTTGGCGGCGTCCTCGTGGTGGGCATGAGGACGGGGGACCCACGGGTCTCTTCAGCAATGAAGCCGGCGGACTCACTTCAGATCATGTAACCTCACTTCACGACGACAGCGCCTTCAGAGTCCCTCATTTGCCACCAAAAGACAATTATCCTAAACATACATTTTAAATAGGCTCGCAAACAATAATACCCAACAGCTACTTGGCGGGCATCAACACTTAATTCAGACAAGTGTCTAGCTCTCGTTTTAAATTTATTTTTATTATTATGTTCTGCTTTATGCAGACGGCGTGCAAGTCCATATAGAGTCAGTGCGGCCGTTAAGCATCAAGTTAAGTCAAGTATTCCTCCTGCATGTGTATACAGTTCATACTGTTAGTCTAGGTCTATAAATACGTAGTTTCTTAGCTACTTTTATTCTTGCTATTTCTTCTTTTTACTTAAATAATGGACGTCCTATGCTGCGCTGTTAATTATAAAAGGTAGGATTAATTTGAAAAAGGATGTCCCACCCAAAACTGATTAAGCCTACTTTTAAATTAATTTAATGAGGGAGCTTTGATAATATTATTCCGGAGATAAATCCAGCTATACACTACCCTGTTTCTAAACACACTCCTTCTGATTATTGAGTTAGAACGTTTCTTGAACAGTTTCATAGAGTTGCCTCTAGTGGAGTGATATACACTCATCGTAAGCTTATCCGTATCCACATTGTCTGGACATTGTAATATTTTGTACACCTGTATTATGTCAAACCTTATAGTCTTCTGTGCTCGAGAGTGGATAGTCATATTGTTACTAGGCATTCGCCGTATGGCTTAGTTTTTAAAGTTCCCTACCAACCTCTTTGCTCTCCTTTGTATGTTTTCGATGGCAATTTTGTCTTGTTGTGTAGTGTAGTGCCCATATGCATATCACCGTCGCATATTCGAAGTGCGGGCGAACTAGCAGTTGTTATCTGGTAAGCAGTTGCGATATTGGTGTTTATTCTTATTCGTATTATTGGTGTTTATAAATGACTTACTTGATCGAAAGCGGTATACAAGCATGCAATATACGGTACATCCAATATACATTACCGGTCCATGATAATATGTGTACCGTATGTCGTATTTATTATATGCACAATTCGCATAAAGAAGAAACAAACTAACGCAATACACAATGATAAACACATGACACTCGCATAGCGGTAGTCGAAGAGCCTCCAAAGTGACACAAACAAACGCTCCACGACAAGCGGTGTGCGGTCACAACAGCAAAGCAACGACACGTGAAATATCTATTATCAAAGTACGAAAAGAACTGAAATTGTATCGTCAGAAACAAAAAGTAGGAAAGTGTGCCTGCCCCACACTGACGATGTCCCATTGGCAGCCTTTATTACAATTTTAATCTGGTGTGGGGTGCCCTAACAACACACAAGATCACTTGGCTGATGCCATATTAAGGGCATAACTTGATCCAACTCAGATACACTTTACCCAGGTGCACAATAGGGGACCATAAAGGATGAATCCCATGTTACTCTACACATTGCTCCCAACCAAAGCAATTTGAAGTTGGTACTAAAATACTGACCTTTGCATCAGTAGTCGATTAATTCAGTTTCGTTCAGATCGGCTTGTCAGTTCATGAGGAAAGGGTAAATAATTGTACACACTGTTGTGGGATGGCGGCCATCTTGGATTGCGTGGCGCTGCAATTTTTATTAAATTTGAAAAGGCTTGAGCAAAGAACCATATCTGTAACATTCGACTAACATCCGCCGAGCGGTTCATGAGATATAGCAATTTGAAGTTGGTACAAAGACGTATGTGTCCATGTTCAGTGAAACCAATCATTCTCAGATAAATTTCCGCAATATTACCTTCAGCAAAATAAGTTCGTTTCTCAAATTCTGAGACATTGTGTAAACGACACTATTATTGTTAATGTATTGTCTGAATTTGTCCCTGAATGTATATAAATGGGTGGTGTATATTCGCCGCCAATATATTCAACATTAATATTCCACGATCCTGATTCAGAGACATAATACAGCCTAAATCCCAGATTATTTAAAAGGATACATCGATATCGCAAAATATACCTTTTGCCATTAATACGCTATTCATCGTAGCAAATGAGTATTTAAATTTAATAATTAGTGATAATTGGAATGAAGAACGCGACATCGGTCACGGATCTCCAGAGCAATGTTCATTGGATTGTCCAATCTGTTATATATATAGTAATTCTACCATGGAATCTCTACTACAATATCATAATACAGGCCCGTAGCCAGGGGGGGGGGGGGTGGGGGGGGGGGGGGTCGGAGCGGTCGGAGCGGTCGACGACCCCCCCCCCCGTCCCCCGCCCAGCCTCGAGGTCCACTTTTTTAGCCTCGAGGTCCACTTTTTTAGACCCCCCTAGATACCTCAGGCCCCTTGGGCCTTCGAAACGACCCCCCCCCCCCCCCCTTCAAACAGGTCTGGCTACGGGCCTGTAATATGGCTAACACATTGAAGCAGTTTTGCAGCTATCTGTAAGTTGTAACAGTGTTGCAACTGGTTGTAGTATAAAATTAGAACAAAGGCAGTTTCCAGCGGTTAATACATTAGATCAAAATACTGAAAGTACTGATACGAGGTTATCTTTAGAATGGGTTGAATGTAAGACAATATCTGAATTTATTCACAAAAATATACATGAAACTCGGAAATATAGCTTAGTGTGTGTGACTGGATACATGGGTCATATTGTCATTTGCTACAAGCCAGACGCTGATCTTGTGGCATCCACACGACCCTGCTATGGCTACACGAATGCGCATGTTTATCTGAGTCTACTGTATTGATCACACAAAAAATCCGTAAGCCAATTCGTTATTGTCACTATGCACTTGTAGTATATGCTGTCATACCCATTTTGTCGGCCGACTAACCGCGTTAATATGAAAACGTATTCACCCGGCGGCAGTGTCTAACATGAGGTGTTGGATGTGCAACCCTACTCTCCAAAATCCGTGAGATCAAACAAAAAACAGGGGTGCCGTGTGTGAAATGTAAGACATAAGTCATATCAACTAGGGGAGTGTTAGTAGTCATTCTTTTGACTGGCATGACGACACGCATCTGGCACGCGTATTGTCAGTTATTAATTGGGTAAATTTGATAATCACTTTATGTGGCGCGTGGCAAACAACTTTCAGCTGTACAGACTTAATTAGAATAACGTATCATAAAATGTGACGGTGTTTGGTCACACATATAAAAACAGAGGACTATTTCTAATCATATTCTGAAATTGGGCCCCGCGGCTGACAAAAAGACAGCTGTAGCCTCCTATCAGCTTGCACATACCTCAGTCTGACCAGGGTGCTGTTAATTTAGTCACTCAGACGGAACAACACCGCTGAATATGTTAGATCCTAATCTGAATGTGAATATGCACATGTTTTATATACTATGACATCCCTTTGTCAGCCGGCTGACCGCGTTAATAAATTAATATACATATTTTGCAACTGGTAGATCCATATATGGGCCTCCCGCTAACCTTTTTTTCTGATTCTGACCATCTTTTACTGTCACAATAGCCGGGTAGGGTTTTCTCGTTTTGTTGCTGACAATAAATATACGTCAGTTACTGAATGACAAACAGTGTAGAGCCTCGGAGTCTGCATTATTTATTTAGCGAAACAAAGGATACATTTCAATCATGATGTCAAGTGATTTTTATATATTATCTCCGTTGATAGAGATAGCATATTATGTCACGAACATTTCTATGGGGGCAGCCATATTGTCGTGCTACGCCTAAATGACGAGTACGACCAAGAAAATACTGCCCTTTGCCAACTTATCCTATGGCGTATTTGGTCTGTCTGGCTTTGTATCTAAAACTCTACATATACTATTCTCTATAGTTTTCACAGTTGTGTGCTCAGTGTATCAGTTAAATTCTTGAAAATACGAATCAACACATTTCGTGCGTATGAATACAGCAGCTATTATCTTTAGTTCTCACAGTTAGGTAGCAGTGACCAGTTAGCCGCCAGTTTCGTACAATGGCACCGGTGAATTTTATAAACAGGCCCGGGCCGTAGCCGGGGGGTCGGGGCGGGGGGGGGGGGGGTCGGAGCGGTCGAACGACCCCCCCCCCCCCCGCCCAGCCTCGAGGTCCGCTTTGTTAACCTCGAGGTCCACTTTTTTAGAACCCCCTAGATACATCAGGCCCTTTGGGCCTTCGAAACGACGCCCCCTCCCCCCCCCTTCAAACAGGTCTGGCTACGGGCCTGATAAATACACACATTATACTTTCTGCTGATTAAAATTTACTTTGTTTAATTATTATTTTCTATAATTTTTATTTTCATCAGATTTTGCATCGTATTAATTGATGAACGCTCATTTCAGGGTCACCTGACCTGTTCCCATTGGTCAGAAATGGGCAAATACGAATTGAGAGAATGTTTTGACAAAATAAATAATCAAAACAACAATATTTTCTGGGAGTTTCAAACAGTAATTTATTCTAGAGAAAACGTATGGATGTGAATGGATTTGCACCATTACAGTGCATTTGCCTCTGGATGATGATTGAGAAAATATGCAACTTTCAGTCTCTAGTTCCGCAAGTGATCAGTTTGTGTGGAGATAACATATTTCAGTACTTTCAGTACTTTCATTTATAGTTCTCGACGACTTGCCAAAAATACACAACAATAATTGTATGATTATAAAGTAATTTCACGTCAAAAGACGCATTAAAGGATCTGCTTGACAATTCAAGCCACAATTAAGACAGCTTAGAATATGCACACTGGCACATTATGTTAAATAAACAATTAGTATTTCAATCCATTGTTGGAACAGAACTAAAACCTATCGAACATGTGTTTTATTGCAACTTTTCAAAGTGAAAGTAGAATCTCTGGTACACCCCATCCAAATAGCAGGTCTCCGTAACATATGTAATCGAACTTTGTACTGCCTTGCGGTACAAGTCGGCTTTTATAACGACGTGGTAGTGTTCTCACGCATGCGGCCTGGATTCGACCATAGCTACAACAATTTTACCTCCGATACCCAAACCTGTTGTATGTAGGTCAAAATTTAGTAAACTATATATTTTATAGATTTAAACAAATAATTGTTGATGTAGAACTAGTACATTGCCAAAAATATAAATCATTTTCCCATGGAAGCCATATTATAATTATTGTGATTCTACACAGGCTATATGGTGAAAAAAAAAAAATATTGCCGTCTGGAGGTATGTTCACCCGAGGCGATAGCCAATCAAAAGCCGAGAAACTTATCTGCGGTATGACAATGTCTCTTCTTGTTGTTCAACATAACGAAATGAAGCTTTCAAATTTACAAGATATACATGTGAATGTCAGATAAACACCTTGGCACGATACAATAATCAATTGCTGCATGTGTATGTTCTTTATTAATAATTTATTGATACAGTTTTGACAGTTTTATATCGCCAACATATCAAACACGCCGGATAACCGATTGCAAAAAAAAAAGCACTCTTCCATGTGTTACATTAAAGATATGGGGTTAAATTGCTACCCTCGCGATATGTATGGAGCGGGGTAGCACTTCTGTTTCTAGGTTCGACCCCAGCCGGCGATAAGACATTTTTCACTTTATAACACATTCCACTCCTACTACATATATATCATATATGTTTATGAAATGCTAAATAATCATGGAAACTGTTTGTTTCATAATTGATAAACCCCTTCAAATCGTGCAAGGTGTTCTTTTAAAGATCCGTGGGATCCCTGATCATCGTTCGATTCAAACATATATAATAATTGGTTCCCAAATGGGATGAGATATATATGTAGAACACATCTGTGAACAATAGCTTTACTTGTTACTGTATACTATACGGCGCATGGAGTTTCTATGTCGACCATCGTAGTGTGTACAATCCATCAGTCAGTTTTACCTATTGTGGCATTTGACACATATACCACAAGTTGGTGCAATATCTTTGAAAGACGTTAAACAACAGCATCATATAGATGATTTTAATCACACTTATAGAATCAATTAAACATCTGATTTCTGAAGAGTTTGTTAACCTGTTTTTTTGTGTGTGTATTTTTAGACCCATGTAATGAATAAGATAAATGCACAGTGCTGTCGATAATCCAAGTGTATCTGATGGATTTAAAGGGGGACTATAAAGGAAGCTATATATATACCATGTCACAACAGAGGGTAACCGCACTCATCTAACTGGGCTATTGGTGATTATAAATATGATTGATGATGATGATGATGATGATGATGATAAATTCAAGAAATATATCTAAGTTTTGGACATTCTGGAATATATATATATGCACAATAAAAGCATATATTATAGACCTTATGAAAGCAATAACCCTCCCCCCCCCCTCCCCACCCCCCCATGTGGGATTTTTGGTGAGTATGATTTTCGGATTCAGTAGCCTATTCTCTATCAATCCTGGTTATCTGCGCTATAAAAGCCGCTGGATGAACAAATGGCGGCCATTTTTCAAGATGGCCGCCGAACATTATTATATTGTTTTATTAAGGACTGTTAACTTTCAGTCTGATCAATATTAACCGGGTAAATTGCTATAATTAAGTCACAATTTGAATGTGAAATGATTTAGAATACATCTTAAATTTAATTACGTCCGTAAATGGCAATATATTTCAAAATGGCTACCGAAATAGGCTGTTTTACAAATAAATTCTGCGAGTCGTGTGCTGTTATGAACAAATACAGACATTCATAAAGTTGAAACACATATACATTGCTTTCCCTTACCAATACAGGAGATAGTGATGCAATATCCTTCCACAATTTTCAGAAAAGTCAAAATGGCCGCCAAAATGTTCCTGTTTTGTTCTATTATTTACTGTATGGAGTTGTTATAAACAGTATTTCACGCACCTATTACATGTATACATACCAGTTTGAGGTATACAAATCAAATCAGTTGATAACATATACATATCCAGGTATACAATTCTATAATTATATATTCAAAATGGCCGCCAAAATGATCAGATGTTCAATAATATTGACGATGAAGCTGCAGTTTTCAGTAATTAAACAACACGAACATTGTTATGTATGTAGTGTGATATTCTGTGTGATAATTCAAAGACAAATACGGATGTATTTCAATCAGTTTGAGTATTGAAGAACTGTTTCAAAGTATTTCCAAAATGGATTGACTTTTGACAAGGAATACTATGTTATAATTGGTAACGAGCACACTTCTCACAATTAAGTGAGCATGCATGGCTTTCTCCCACATTAAGCATCCCGCATATGTCTTCACAGGTGACACTAATTTAAATTAACTCTTGGTCGTGAGTTGCATTGGAAAATAAATACAATCCATGGTAGCGATATGTAATTCATGTAGTCACTAGTGTAATCAGTTCTACATTAACCAATACATGTGCTGTATTTATTTTTCTAATTAAACATTATTGAAACTAATACACCCCAACAACCTAATCATATACAGTGTCACCATGACTGTCAGTGTCAAGATGACCATCTACATGCATGGTCGCTTTTGCAATTAGGAGATGTGATATTTACGGATCTATATGTACACTTTTAATACAGCTTAAATTTCTTAAAATAGTTGATAATGCCCTTAGCCCGAGGAGGTCCAGCATCTTGCGATGACACCAACATGTGCCTCCCATTAGACATTTCCTCGAATACATGTCTCTGATTGCTATACTAATGCAATATGATTGTCCATCAGCAATGTAATACATTTGTAAAACAACCATAGGGATTGTTATGCGGATTCAATGCCACATAGGGGTATATGGAGGCAAATACATGTCTATTAGCTACAAACTACGTGTGGTATGTATGTGCTACAATGTAAATATAATTATGTAACATGAAGAGAAAATATGCACCCGACCCAGGACTCGAAACCGGCACCTCCCGCTTACAAGGCGGTCGCTCTACCGACTGAGCTAATCGGGCACAGATACATATCTTCTCTCCTGAGTTACTAGATCCGTACCGTGACATACTCCCCTGCAAAATTGAAATTCGTCCTCGAATTACACATTTTTTGGGATTATAGTGATTATCTGTGGGACAATCTCGGAGTATATGTCAGTCACGGTCCCTCGTTGGGCGCCAAATGTAACATGAATAGAAAATATGCACCCGACCCAGGACTCGAACCCGGCATCTCCCGCTTACAAGGCGGTCGCTCTACCGACTGAGCTAACCGGGCACAGATACATATCGTCTCTCCTGAGTTACTAGATCCGTACCGTGACAATTATGCATTCAGTAAATAAATGTACACACGGTACATGATTATAGAGTTGTTCGATCATTAGAATGACATTACCTGTTGTCAAATAGAGAAATATATAGTCCGATGACACCAAAGAGCCAACAAAATACACAACTGTGGTAAACTGCGGCAGAAAACGCATTCCACACACCTGATCCTTACCGCCTTCGTAAATAGTTAGAATGACATGTAGCTAGACAATAGTTCAGTTGCATAGTAAAATCCAAAATGCAATGTGTCTCAATTGAAGCTATGTGATATTGTTTAGATGAACATTTTGATACATTGCATAATATGTTATGGAGATATGTTATCATGCATGGGGATTTAAACGTATATTGATGGTCCTATGAGTGTGTGTGGCTACACGTGGTAGATGTGCATACTTCTTAAACTAGACTAGATTGATGTTTGAATACACCGGAATGGCTTTTTCAGACTATATACATACTAATATTGACTTGTATATATAGTTATATAATTATATACATGAGCTTGGAGGACATATACATCTTTTCACATTTGTCAAATATTTATTTCAGCATAGTATGAAATGCAAAGACTACATTCAAGCGATGTACTTGTATATATGAAATCTGTAATGATGATGTTATCCAAATGTTATGCAGGTACATGTATATGCTAATCGGAACTATTACAAGTTGATTACAAACCTACATCCTTTTTGGTTATTGGTAATTTGACACAACATGTGTAAGAACATGTGTGCTATAATTAAGAACACCGAATATTGAAACATATTTTATGTATGCGTACATAACAGCTATATGAATATATTGGATATATTTGAAGAGCATATGCATGCTTTTAGAAAGATCATGTACCTTCAATTTCTTTGTTTATATGAAAATTATGAAATTGTATATCAACCTTACAGGTTATCAAATGTCACTATTGTGAAATCATGTTTAAATATTTACTTACAATTTCTCACTTACAAAATACAATATCGTAATGGGTACCTCTCAAATGAGACTAATGGAGTAACACACATGCATGTATTAGGCAATGGCCATGATGCATGCACTGGTGTGCACTTACACTGGTAATGAATGACGGTCATACACATTGGAACACACATGTTCTCGTATGACACATATTGTATTTCAGTAGTGATACAAGTTATGCATTGTGTTACTATAAACTAGTACATACGGAAGCTTAAAAGGGACAATTTGTTTTCTAAGTCGTTCCCACGACATAGAATCTCGTTCCCACGAGATAGCATCTCGTTACCACGACTTAGCTATGTCGTTCCCACGACATAGCATCTCGTTCCCACGAGATAGGATCTCGTTACCACGAGTTAGCTATGTCGTTCCCACGAGATAGCATCTCGTTACCACGACATAGCATCTCGTTCCCACGAGATAGGATATCGTTACCACGAGTTAGCTATGTCGTTACCACGACATAGCATCTCGTTCCCACGACATAGGTAGCCAATGAAAATGCAGCATAATTACCGCCAGTTTTTCTTTCAGCCATGGTTGAATATAGTCCGGCAGCCAAATACCGATTTGGGGCTTTACCTTGTTTTGAATAACATGTTATTTTATTACTGACTTTGCGTGTTCAGACCTTCTAGTTTTAAAATCCAACTGATGACAAGCTGTCACCCTTGAGCGGTTTAAGAAATTTGCACAAATTCAAGATGGCTGTCAAATAGATATAGTGCGTTATATAGTTGCATTAACGTGAGGAAATTCAGTAATTTAAGAGCGTAAACTGGGTGTATTTGACATAGTGATGAAAATTGGCAACGTTAAAATTCAATTCCTTAACTGCACTATGTGAAAAATCCAAGATGGCCGCCAAATGTGACCATTTGACGTAATTTCACTAGTTCGTCACAACAAAGAGTATGCTTTTTATAATACTGGGTTTATTGAAACAATGAATGTTTAGTTGTGTAACTTTTCTGTGAAATTGAATAACAGTCTAAATAGCAGAACTCCAAAAATGGCCGCCAATTATAAATATATTACATTATACGTGTAATCGTATCTCTACATAATAATTGCACTCAGACCCTATATCAGAGGAAATGTGCATACGAATATTGTATTTAGATTCACAATCATTTTAGTACCTTAGGTACGCAATTAGATCATTGTTTCAATAGCATTAGTCCAAAATGGCTGCCAACTATTTTGATATTATTGTAGCAATTAGCTTATATAATTGCACTCGTATGTCACATCTAAGAATGTAATTATACCAAATACTGGTATTAAGTCAAGATGATCATTTACTTTCTTAACTTAATATACACCATTAGACAACGTTCAATAACAGATTCTAAATAACAGCCGGATAATAATATAGTACATTATACTAGTAATTAGATCATATACTTAAAAATAGTACACTTGGTTATATGCGTTGGCTTATTCAGTTTATTTTGGAAAGCCTTCTTGTCTTGCCATTCCATATCAACATTCATGCTGACAATATTCTGACACCAAATTATGTAATTATAACTTATATAGTGGGCGTTGGCAAGAATATGTAGGGTGGAACTTTACAGTAAACATTAATGACTTCCTAATTTGAATGAATGCAATAGGTTTTCTTTCATACCATTGGTTCCAAACGCTTCAATGCTCAACAATTTCACTGTGAAATCACGCGAATTGGCTAACCTGGCTAGTACAAATGGAGAACACACATACATGTATATATATCCACGGTCCCATTAGCGTTATTCCCATAGCAACTAAGGACTCCCACTGATAGTATTACATTCCGGCAAGTTATATTTTCTCCAAAAGGTACATACTTTCCACTAAAGGACGAACTGTACAAGGTGATTTATGTACAACCTTTTAATATCACTTATCATTTGGTAAACTGCAAGCAACTGATATATATTCAGATGTGTATTGATTATGTAGAGCAAATTATATTTGTATGATGAGATAATGTAATATTTCTATAACTTTCTTGTTTTCAATGACAAGTCGGAATTCAACGTCTGACATGTATGTGCCGTATATTTTATTACATACAACTCAATATGGAGTGCATGCATATGACATGTTAACATACGTAAATGTTGAACAAAGAAATCAAATGTAATCACAAATTAAATAATTCTGAGAAAAACACAAAGATAATGTAGAATAAATATTATAGTGTGGACACAACTAATACACATTGGAATGATATATACGACAGTCATTCCAGTTGAGCCACTACTACATCACGGTAACAATAACTGTTATATTCATTGCAGACTACAATACACACAGTACACACCAATATATACAACATGACAGCATTCAATGTACAATGCAATGGATATACGAAATGCAGTAATCACGAAATTTAATATACTAATATGACAATGCTAAACAACGTAACTGTCATCCCTTGCGGCTAGAGTATTTGTGCCATCATATCTTTTTCTGTTCTTATAGTCATATCGAGGTAAGCGGGAGGTTTGCTAAACAGTTCAGTTTCAACCATCCGAGTGTTCTGTTTTATGCACTGTCCTGTCCAAGGTGGCATCCTTCTTGTCAAGTGTCCGTGTACTCTGTCCTCCATTGGGATCTGATTTTCCTGTTACTTTACCAGTAGTTCATTGGGGAATAGTTGTTGTTGTGCTTGCTCTGCATTTGTTATACTGTTTATGTAGTGTATGTACTGTTGCTTTCGTGATGGGACCGTACACCGCTGATCGTGGAGTGCATGTTTGTCAGCGTTGAAGGTTCTGCGACCACCGATGTGCGCATGTCATTTGCTTATTAGGAAGTATTTATTGCGTTGGTTTCATATGGGTCTCACTTTTCTACTTTTTCTATTTTAATAATCATGTCATTATTATGCGATCGGCATTGACATACATGTGTAAGCTATTGCTATAACAGTGTGCTCCCTATGGAGCTGGACTGAACTTAATTATATAACTTAATTATTAAACGATGATTGCTATAATTTATATTTGGCAGCCGTCTTGGACTTCTGCTATTGGAACACGTGTCTAATTACATAGCAAGGTTACAAAAGAACACAATACTGACATAAATATGTGTGTTTTCTTTGTAATTGGTCAACGTGACATTTCATATTTTAATCATTAGACATTATGATTGTCATTGCCAGGTAATTTATATCTGGCGGTCATCTAAGGCTTCTTCTATTGACACAATTGTCTAATATTGCATTTGAAAGTTAGATACAACGTTCAATGTGTCCATAAACCTGAGATATGTGTACTTATATGCTTAAATTAATCAATAGCCCCAGTAAGTAGTATGCAATTTGCGCAGTATAAGGCAACGTGACTTGTTTGTTAAATATTTGGCGGCCATTTTTGACTTCTGCTATTGCCACAGTCATTTAATTATGTGGCTAAGTTACTGAAAACGTTCAGAGTATGCCTACATCCAATACATCTATACCAATTTACAACGATATGGCGCTAATATGCAGTTATATACTTAGTTATCAGTCGTTTACATTATTGTTATATGATACTATATTTATATGAGGCGGCCATCTTGGACTTCCCCTGTTCAACAACTTGTCTACGAACATATCGAATGTACTGAAAGCGTGTATTGTGTCAATATATCCAATATCAGTATCATCTTTCCTTTGATATAGAGTGTGAGAGTAGTTATATGTAAAATATGTTACATTTGGCGGCCATTTTGGATTTTTTCCATGTCACAGTGAATTGAATTGAATATTAAAAATGTTGACCGCTTATCTGATAAGTCAAGTAAATCGACTTTACGCTCTTAAATTACTTCAATACCTCACACGGCATATTATAACTGTTTGGCGGCCATTTTGAATTTATGCAAATTTCTCAAAACGCTCAAAGATGACAGAGTGTCATTAGCCGGATTCTGGATGTGGATGGCATGGACAAGCAAAATCGCCAATAACAAAACTATGTTAATCAAAACAATGTTAATAATTAGCTCCCTGCTGTCGGACTAAAATGGCGGTAATTATGCTTCATTTTCATTGGCTACCTATCTCGAGGGAACGAGATGCGAACGACATAGCTAACTCGTGGTAACGAGATGCTATCTCGTGGGAACGACATAGCTAACTCGTGGTAACTAGATCCTATCTCGTGGTAACGACATAGCTAACTCGTGGTAACGACATAGGAACCGGGATATATCTCAGTTTCATCGGTTCTACTACCTAATTGTATTTGTATGTCACACAACCTCATGTACTTGCGTGGCTGTCATCTTGAAAGTGTATAACAATATATTTGTCCTGTTTTACTCCAGCTTAGCTTGCTCGTATTATTTATAACTATCTTAATGTTCTGTATTTTAGTATTTGCTGTGTCATACATGGAGTAATATGTGCTACAAATCATCCATTCAGCATGGTAGAAAAGGTATATTTTCTATATATAGTTTGCAAATTAGTACCTACGACCTATACTATTGACAGTAATAATTATTTATTTTTTTGTTTTTACTTAATGGTGTTTAAAGGTCTGTCAACAGCTGACAGTAATAATGATATGTATCAGAGACGTTCATATTGGAATACACAACATAGTAATCATGGTAATTGTCATGGTTGCATAAATATGAAATGGACATATAGAGAGATGAACAGACATTCATTCTGTATCTGAAATGTGTGTGGATAACTAATATGTGGCTGTGACTGGAGAAATGGGGCTTATGGGATTTGCTCCTGCTCAAATAGCACACTCCTGTACCCTGATAACGATATAATATGCTTGTTCGAAGCATGACGGGTGTTTCACTGATGCAATGGCGAACAGTGCAGATCCTGATCAGAATGTGCGGATACACAGGCTGATCTGGATCTACACTGGTCACAAAACTTATAAGCCCCATTTCTCCAGTCACAGCCACATATACAGGTGTTATAGCAGCTACACGTTCATATGAACCTTTCATAAGTATGATCCAGTAGCGGATTCAGCGAGAGGAGGGGCGGGGGGCCCGGGAGGCCCGGCCCCCCCCCCCCCCCTTCAGAAATCCAGATTTTTTTTGTTTTTGTTTTTTTGTTACGAAATATTGAGCGTAGAATGCAGGAAATGGCTTCCTCAATTCAAAAAATTTCCGGGGGGGCATGCCCCCGGACCCCCTACCCAACTCCATCACACCGCTCAGTCGACGAACGAGCATATCCCGATTTTTTTTTTTATGAAATATTGAGCGTAGAATACAGGAAATGTACGGAAGCTTAAAAGGGACATGCGCAATTTTTTTTCTCGTTACCACGACATAGCATCTCGTTCCCACGAGATAGCATCTCGTTACCACGACTTAGCTATGTCGTTCCCACGAGATAGCATCTCGTCCCAAACCGACTTAGCTTATGTCGTTCCCCACGACATTTGCAACCTCGTTCCCTCGAGATAGCATCTCGTTCCCACGAGATAGCATCTCGTTACCACGACATAGCATCTCGTTCCCACGAGATAGCATCTCGTTACCACGAGTTAGCTATGTCGTTTGCACGACATAGCATCTCGTTCCCTCGAGATAGGTAGCCAATGAAAATGAAGCTTAATTACCGCCATTTTAGTCCGACAGCCGGTAGCTTAACATTGTTTTGATTAACATAGTTTTGTTATTGGCGATTTTACTTGTCCATGCCAACCACATCCAGAATCCGCTAATGACACTCTGTCATCTTTGAGCGTTTTGAGAAATTTGCATAAATTAAAAATGGCCGCCAGACAGTTATAGTATGCCGTGTGAGGTATTGAAGTAATTTAAGAGCGTAAAGTGGATTTACTTGACTTATCAGATAAGCGGTCAACATTTTTAATATTCAATTAAATTCACTGTGACATGGAAAAAATCCAAAATGGCCGTCAAATGTAACATATTTTACATATATCTACTCTCACACTCTATATCAAAGCAAACATGATAATGATATTGGATATATTGCCACAACAAACGCTTTCGGTACGTTCGATATGTTCGTAGACAAGTTGTTGAACAGGGGAAGTCCAAGATGGCCGCCACATATAGCTATAGTATCATATAACAATAATGTAAACGGACTGATAATTAAGTATATAACTGCATATTAACGCCATATCATAGTAAATTGGTATAGATGTATTGGATTTAGGCATACTCTGAACGTTTTCAGTAACTTAGACACATAATTAAATAACTGTGCCAATAGCAGAAGTCAAAAATGGCCGCCAAATATTTAAGAAAAAAGTCACGTTGCCTTATACTGCGCAAATTGCATACTAATTACCGGGGCTATTGATTAGTTTAAGCATATTAGTATACATATCTCAGGTTTATTGACACATTGAACGTTGTATGTAACTTTGAACTTTCAAATGCAATATTATACGATTGTGTCAATAGAAAGAAGAAGCCTTAGATGACCGCCAGATATAAATTACCTGGCAATGACAATCATAATGTGTAATTATTAAAATATGAAATGTCCACGTTGACCTATTACAAAGAAAAAACACATATTTATGTCAATCTTGTGTTCTCTTGTAACCTTGTTATGTAATTAGACACGTGTTCCAATAGCAGAAGTCCAAGACGGCTGCCAAATATAAATTATAGCAATCATCGTTTAATAATTAAGTTATATAATTAAGTTCAGTCCAGCTCCATAGGGAGCACACTGCTATAGCAATAATTTACAAATGTATGTCAATGACGATCGCATAATAATGAAATGATTATTAAAATGGATAGCATAGTAGAAAAGTGAGACCCATAAGAAACCAACGCAATAAATACTTCCTAATAAGCAAATGACATGCGCACCTCGGTGGTCGCAGAACCTTCAACGCGGCACAAACATGCACTCCACGATCAACGGTGTACGGTCCCAAAACGAAAGCAACTGTGCATACACTACATAAACAGTATAACAAATGCAGAGCAAGCACAACAACGACTATTCCCCAATGAACTACTGGTAAAGTAACAGGACAGTGCATAAAACAGAACACTTGGATGGTTGAAACTGAACTGTTTGGCAAACCTCCCGCTTACCTCGCCATCAAGCTTCAAAAGGACATCAATATACAAGGCAATCAAAAAACGAATATTATATCATACGATAACGACAAACTAACTAAAACGAAATACACAGTATACATGAAATAATGAAAGTTAATATTGTAGATATGACTATCAGAAAAGAAGAAGATATGATGGCACAAATACTCTAGCCGCAAGGGATGACAGTTACGTTGTTTAGCATTGTCATATTAGTATATTAAACTTCGTGACTACTGCATTTCTTATATCCATTGCATTGTACCTTGCATGCTGTCATGTTGTATATATTGGTGTGTACTATGTGTATTGTAGTCTGCAATGACTATAACAGTTATTGTTACCGTGAGTTAGTAGTGGCTCAGCTGGAATGACTGTCGTATATACCATTCCAATGTGTATTAATTGTGTCCACACTATAATATTTATTCTACATTATCTCAGTGTTTTTCTCAGAATTATTGAATTTGTGATTAAATTTGATTTCTTTGTTCAGCATTTACGTATGTTAACATGTCATATGCATGCACTCCATATTGAGTTGTATGTAATAAAATAAACTGCACATGCATGTCAGACGTTGAATTCCGATTTGTCATTGAAACCAAGAATGTTATAGAAATATTACATTATCTCATCATACACATATACTTTGCTTCACATAATCAATAAAAATCTAAATATATATCAATTGTTTGCAGTTTACCAAATGATAAGTGATATTAAAAGGTACATAAATCACCATGTACGTACCGCCCTTTAGTAGAATGTATGTACCTTTCGCATAAAAAATAACTTGCCAGAATGTAATAATATCAGTGGCAGTCCTTAGTTGCTATGGGAATAACGCTAATGGGACATATATATATATGTGTGTTCTCCATTTGTACTAGCTAGGTTAGCCAATTCGCGTGATTTCACAGTGAACTTGTTGAGCATTGAAGCGTTTGGAACCAATGGTATGAAAGAAAACCTCTTGCATTCATTCAAATTAGGAAGTCATTAATGTTTACTGTAAAGTTCCACCCTACATATTCTTGACAACGCCCACTATGTAAGTTATAATTACATACTTTGGTGTCAGAATATTGTCAGCATGAATGTTGATGTGGAATGGCAAGACAAGAAGGCTTTCCAAAATAAACTGAATAAGCCAACGTATATAACCAAGTGTACTATTTATAAGTATATGATTTGATTACTAGTAGAATGTACTATATTATTATCCGGCGCCCATTTGTACACTTCTGTTATTGAACGTTGTCTAATGGTGTATATTAAGTTAAGAAAACAAACGAGCATCTTGACTTAATACCAGTATTTGGTACAATTACATTCATACGAGTCCAATTATATAAGCTAATTGCTACAATAATATCAAAATAGTTGGCGGCCATTTTGGACTAAAGCTGTCGAAACAATGATCTAATTGTGTACCTAAGGTACTAAAATCATTGTGTATCTAAATACAATATTCGTATGCAAATTTGCTCTGATATAGGGTCTGAGTGCAATTATATATGTTTTCTTATGAAAGAGATACGATTGCACGTATAATGTATTATATTTATAATTGGCGGCCATTTTTGGAGTTCTGCTATTTAGACAATTATTCAATTACACAGAAAAGTTACAAAAATAAACATTCATTGTTTCAATAAACCCAAGATTATAAAAAGCATACTCTTTGTTGTGACGAACTAGTGAAATTACGTCAAATGGTCACATTTTGCGGCCATTTTGGATTTTTCCTATAGTGCAGTTAAGGAATTGAATTTTAACGTTGCCAATTTTCATCACTATGTCAAATACGCACTTAAATTGCTGAATTTCCTCATGTTAATGCAACTATATGGTACACTATATCTATTTGACAGCCATCTTGAATTTGTTCAAATTTCTTAAGGGTGACAAGCTTGTCATCCGTTGGATTTCAAAACTAGTAGGTCTGGACATGCAAAGTCAGTAATACAAAAAAACATGTTATTCAAAACAAGGTAAAACCCAAAATCGGCCTTTGGCTGCCGGACTATATTCAACTATGGCTGAAAGAAAAAATGGCGGTAATTATGCTGCATTTTCATTGGCTACCTATGTCGTGGGAACGAGATGCTATGTCGTGGTAACGAGATGCTATCTCGTGGGAACGACATAGCTAAGTCGTGGTAACGAGATCCTATCTCGTGGGAACGAGATGCTATGTCGTGGTAACGAGATGCTAAGTCGTGGGAACGACATAGCTAACTCGTGGTAACGAGATGCTATCTCGTGGGAACGACATAGCTAACTCGTGGTAACGAGATCCTATCTCGTGGGAACGAGATCCTATCTCGTGGGAACGAGATGCTATGTCGTGGGAACGACATAGCTAAGTCGTGGTAACGAGATGCTATCTCGTGGGAACGAGATGCTATGTCGTGGGAACGACATAGAAAAAAGATTGCACATGTCCCTTTTAAGCTTCCGTAGAAATGGCTTCCTCAATTCAAAAAATTTGAGTATCTGGCAGCGTATAAAATAAGAAAAAGTATAACATGTAAAATGGTCATTCTAATTTCAGTGGGTGGGGATCGAATATGTAATTAAAAGTACTTTGTTTTAACATTGCATCATCTGCTGTAGACATTATGTAATCAGAATATGGGCATTCAATATATATTGCAACACTAGTAAGTACAATTACCATTGATACAATTAATAGATACAGAGAGAGATTTGCATATTGAGACATATAGCGTAGTTGTTACCATCACTAAGTAAATGCGACGCAGACGCACAGACGGACGAACACTAAGACACACTGTATCTGAAGTGTGCACGGATAGCTATAAGTAATGTCTAAGTAGTTGCATATGCATTTAAACCATTTATAAGTAAGTGACAGTGCATAAATTAAATTAATTACATGTAAAATTCCCATTGTAAAATTTGTGGGTGGGGAATGGTGAAAAATACTTTCTTTGTATCATAGACTGCAGCCATCAGATAATCGGCATATATGCTATTAACATGTCTAAGACTAATGAACACTACTAGGTACCATTGACACAAACAAAAGTACCATACTTTTATGGAGTTATCAAGCTAGCTACTTCAAAATGGTGCCAAACATTCATCCAGCTGGTTACAGAGCGCAGACATACGGCATAACACTCGTAATTGAATGTAGTTTCAAAAATAAATATGTCTGCAAAAATCCCACAGGGGGGAGGGTTTCCATTTCTGGCTCGCGGCATATTATAATTATGAAGTGTCTTTGCAATCATTAGTAATTGGACGCAGATTGAGATTTCGGGTATAATACGGACGGACGTAATTAATTATTTTGATCATTATGACTCCAATCAGTGGTCCAAATGATTTTCCGTACAATTGTTGTCTAGACTTAATTTATTTTCCAGGCGGCATACAGAAATCAATGTAAACTACGCGTGTCATGCCCGTTGCTGAACGTTACACATATCAGTATTAAATATCAGCCGACACGATGGTGCGCTTATTTTGTTAGAGGCCGCAATTAGTGTTAGGGGAACAAGGAGTTGAGGGCCAATAACTATCGGCGGTCGGATAGTTGACGACAGCACGCTGGTGTAATACCAGGCCCGTACGCAGGATTTTCTATTGGGGGTGCGTCAGGGGCGAGCCCCACGCAGTGGAGCGAGTACTAGCACGCTAGGGGGGTCCGGGGGCATGCTCCCCCTGAAATTTGTTAAACCTAGATGGCCTGAAATGCACTCTCCTGCATTTTAAGTCATTTAAATTCGGATTTCAACGGTGGTAAATTGTGACATTTTCATGCAAATTACCTGTATATTAATGCATTTCAAGATTTGTTGAGATTACTGTTTGAAAAATAGCGGACCTCGGCGAATTTAAGATTGTTTACAAGTTACAAGGCACGTTTTTACGTTCGCGTTGTGAATTTATTGTTTATTGGGGGGGTGCAGCCAAACAATAAACGCGGGGATTTGCTCCAAAATGCGCCAGAACGCAGCTCGTTCGTTCGATAATATAATATAGTCAAGTATTGCAAAATAGTTACCCCCCCCCCCCCCCCCCTCTAACACAAAATCCTAGATCCGCGCCTGGCATATGTGTCTGCATACACTTTAGGAACTTTATAAGTAATTGCATGGCTATGAGATAGGGGAAATAGTTTCACACTCTCAAGGCCCTCTAGAGTTTCGTTAAACCTCGTTCGATTACGACGGCCACTCATGTACGTATATTATCTATATATAGCATGCGCCTAAATAGAGCAACGGTCGATAATATTGAACAAGTAAAATTATTGATGAAATGGTACATAGCAAACTATTAATGGGCAGCTGTAATTCAGAATACGTACGTTTCAGTTTATGAGACAGGGCTAATACATATAATTTAGCTGGTGGGTTTAATTGGATCGTTCATTCTTTCAATTTGAAAATACTGGCGAATATTTTCGAGTAGGTGCGGATGTCCATCATATTTAATTACTTACCATATGATAAATTCTCTTCCTTTTCTACTACTTTGGAATGTAAATATATATTTGTCACGAAGCTACTACCGGTAGCAGTATTAGTAAATATTTGTTGTTGTGTATTGTGTGATAGAACTGGTGGCGGTAACCACTTTAGTACTACACTTGGACAATGTCGTCCCTCCGTTTGCGTCTTGCGTTCTGTGTCGTCCTATTGCTTTCTTCCTTATAGTCCTGTTTTAATGCTATCATATTATTCCGTAGTATAGTTATGTTTATAATATTACCATTTATGTCATACACACCATACATGTTTTCGTTGTTTGTCTTATTCGTCCGTTATATTGTTTATAGTCATGCCAAATTGTATTGCCTTGTTTAAATGCAACGTAAGCTGGAGGTTTGTGGCAGCGCGCTAAGCAGATTCAATTGTCCCATTCAAATATTTTTCTTATTGACAGTTCCATGGCAACACCATTGCAGGCCCCGACAAATCCACTTGACCGCTCGTATTGGCGAGTAAATTTTGGATCTAAACGAGTGCTAATTTTACTGTTTTTCGTTGAATTTCTTCTTTCCTGTTTATATATGTTACACTGATTGTTGCTGTCGTTTTGAAATTGTACTGTATCTGTCGTGGGATGCACGTTTGTGTTGTGCTCAGGACTCCTCGATCACTGCTCATTTGCGTGCCGTGTATTTATCATGGTGTATTCTGTTAGACTTTGGGCAGCATAGGGTCATTGATATCCTGTGTGCATCTTGTTCTCTGTTTGATAGTTTTGTCAAGCTATTTAGTTTAGATCTATTTTATAGTATAATTGCACAACCATTATACGTTTGAAATTATCAACCATATATAATGGATAATATCAAATTAATAATGGTTTATATACGCATGCATATACATCATATAGCTGAATGTGAATCAAGTAAATATAGACTGAAAGTCAAGAAAGTACATCATCTATATACATTTAATTAACTTGTATTAAGGAGCGTTGCCAGCTTTTCAGAAGGGGGTGGGGGAGGGGTCGAACAATTAAATCATATTATAAATCGCAATATAAAATAGTAAAAGTCATTTAACTATTCGATGATGAAATTTAACCTATAAGAGTTCCACAAAGTTTTAGTTTAAAAACAAATGTTGGCTCAAAAAGGGTGGTTCGGCGTACGAACCCCCTGACCCCCTCCCCCCCCCCCCCCCCACTTCCCCCCTGACGACGTCCTTGATTACCGTATACATGTAGTTATTAAACTGAGAGAAAGAGAGAGAGAGAGACTCGTGTACTCGCCATCATATGATTTTTAGTTTATGCGACACATCACATCTGCTAGCCACGATAGTGCACCCATAGTAAAAGTATGCCCCTTTATCAGTTACATTCTCACATTTTTACTAGTATTCGCCATTCCGTACTTTAGGCACACGCTATATTTATCGTGCAATATGCCGATTTTCCGGAGGTCAGAGGTCGTCACAGTTGCATAAACATGGTTGCTGAAGAATTGCAGACTGGGATGCTGCCTGAAAAGAAAACAGTAAACGGGTTTTCGAAACCGAAAAATGGTCGATTAAATGGCAGTACATTGAAGGTTAGTCATTTTCCTATTGTTTTACGGTAGTAATTTTCACGATTTCCCTTTTTCCAGTCTGCCTAAATGAGAAAAACGACGACGTGACTCGGAATAAATGCTTTGTAAATTTTCAGACAGACGTGCTGGAAGAATATTGCCATTATTGGTTCTGGAATGATTAAATATCTTCATTTTTATTACAAACGTGCTACCAATGTATTTATGGTTTTTAAATTTATAGATTTAAGATTATCAGCTGGTTTATTTGGGCGTTTATTGTATCATTTGCAGGTCATTGACCTTTGCGTGTGTTTTTAAACAGCTGGTCTTTTTCAGTCTTTGGGCCAGTTTTTTTTTATTTGTTGGTTTACGGAATTTTTTTCCGCGAGATCTGGTCGGTCGGTTGGAAAAAAAATAAAAATAAAAAAAAGTTTTTTCAATTTTTTTATTCTTTTTGGCACAGGGTTGGGTCAGTTGGGGGAAGAAAAAAAAAGTGTCGAACGCGGATGCCACCGGCGGCATATTGAAGAAACTGTGACAAACGGGTGAACCAAAAGTGTTAAGTCAAAGGGTGAAGGTCATATGTAGTATGGCAAGGCAGGTGTAGCATACATGCAAATGAAGTATGGAAATATTGAAGCAGTTAAGCAACTTATGTAGATGCTATGGCCAGTTTGAGAAACTGTGACAAACTGGTTAACCGAAATTGCTAAGTCCTTTCAGCAGCCCTGTGAAAAGGTTAAAGTAATATAAAGTATGACAAGACAGGTGTAGCACGCATACCAATGAATGATGTGTTGAAATATTGAAGAACTTGAGCAACTTATGTAGAAGATATGGCCGGTTTGAGAAACTGTTACAAAGTGGTTAACCGAACGTGTGACGGACAGACGGACGGTCCGAACACCATAAAAATCACCTTTTTAAGGCACATGGTTGGGTCGGTTCACCTTTTTAAGGCTCATGGTTGGGTCGGTTTGTGGTCGGTAAAAAACAAAAAGGCCAGTGATTGTGATAGAGTGAAACTTGTGTTAACCGGCATCGTCTCGGACCAAGAGTTTGTCGGTTAACGTAGGGAGTCGGTTCAGCAAGTTTCTTTATATTCTACATAGCAACTCAGTTTCATATTCACATACAGTTGAATGTTGATCACTGTGAATGGGTTGCGTAATGCGTGCATATTAATACTGTATCTGGTATAATTAAGTACAAGAGTTGTCAGAAGACAACGAAGCGGCGATATAGTTGAAACGAATATCAGTGGGGGTGGCACGAGCGTGGATTTATGGCAGGGTGGTAGAGAACCCTAGGAAGAACGCATACATGAAATATGAAGCACATCGGAGCAAGAAAACAGAAAATATAGGCCATTTACCCGAGCGTTAAGGTTTTGAATTTTTGCATTCAATACGAAAGGAGATAGGAGATATATCGAATCGTCCATTCGCAGGTTGTTGTTGTCGCTGCTGCTAAGGTCTCACGGGACAGTGGGCAGCTAGCTTTAAAAAGGGGGTGGACGATTTTCTAAATACTTCACTACCGACCCTGTAAGTTACACCAGTGTGTCTAGAAAAATAGGTTTATGAATATTTCTTGACTTTGGGAGGCTTGACAAGGTGTATTTTTTAGTGTATTTCATAATTCTACGAAACTGAATGTTAGCTCCAGTTGATTTTGACATCTTGGAAAATGTTGCCTGCTATGCTGTCTCGCCGGTACGGTTTCGCGTCAGAATTTAAGGTATTTTTCGGGCATTTGTAGCGAAAATTTGAGCTGGTTATGACCCCGCTTTGAAATCATTTTCAGAAAATGGTGTGGTGTTACAAGTGATAGAACAAGACATAACAAAGTATCTGTGCCTCATATTTTCATGAAAACAATTCCGATAAATTCAGTCGTGTTGAAACTTTTGGCTAAAAATATGTGGGTGGGGTAACTTTATAAAAAATTAATTGAACACATCTGATGCGGTTACTCAGAAAAGCAGTCAATTTTGGTTGTTTTCAACCATCCCGTGATGCCTAAGATCCGGTTTCCGCCACTTACTTTTCTCGGCACAGCAAAAAAATAATCTTGGATCGGAGGTAAAACAAATCTAAAAAAAAATCTGAAATTAAATTTTTTATTTTTTTTCCACATTGTCAAAAAATCGGGTCGGCGGATCTGTAAACCAACAAATAAAAAAAAAATGGCCTTGTGAAGAAAAAAATATACATGTACATGGGTCCTACCAATTATCCGGACAATCAATTTATCGGACAAATCAAAATAGCTGTTAATTAAACGCATTCATTTGATCCGATTTTGCAACGGACACATCTAAGTCACTCAGGTCCTTGCTGTTTCCATGCCAGTGTGAATAATATATCGCCAAGGTAAACATTTTAGTAAAATTTGCCGAAAACATTCCCCCACTATGTCCACAAGTTGTTTACAACGTCAAACGTCGCGCGGGGGCTTGTATCTGTCACTGCGCATAATTTGAGGCCCCCTATAGAGTGTTTCAATACTCTGTTGTGTGAAGTATGCAGACGATATGATGCATTCCTCCAATATCATTTTCAGACTGTTTAATACACAATGTACAATACAGAGCAGATAGGAAGGAATGCGAAAATGTATCATGATAGAAAAAGAACGAAGAGCTACTTATTCAAAAACAAATAATAATTGTTTCAAGGCGAAATCGCCCCAAGCCATTTCGGACCCAAGCCATTACACACCATTTCACACCCATATTCATTCATGGATAAAATCGACAGGTGCGAAAACACCAGTGTACGAAACGATCATTACCGCGGAATTTCCACCAAGGTATGAATTAAGAGCTCAAGCGAGTGCGCCCATTACGTCATTGCAGAGTTGTTCTATAAATACAATACATTCTATAAATACGATGTTTTCCAAGAAGCGAATGGTGATTGTGTTTTCTGCAAAACAACACAATGCTGTTTATACTGGTTTTCAGGCGATAAAAGTTATGATTTTAAGGTGAGAATACAAGTTATAAGACGGTTATACATTTGTCCGGATAATTGATTGTCGATGTTAATTTTGGGGCAATGTTACGACTGATGATCTGACCCAATTTTAAGTGAGAAAGATGGCACAGTTTGCTAAATAGTTTCCATGCGTTGAGAAAGCAAGAACCGACGATTGTTCTGTGAAAATTTTATGCCCGTAGCTGCTATTTTAAGAAAAATATCGTAACAAAACAGCCATTTTTGTCCGATAATCTGGAGGATCCCTGTATGCCCAAAGCGAACAGGTGTAAATTCGCGTTTTCGCTTACTGACATCTCGGCCATATGACGAGTCGGCCGATCGATACCTCGGGTGGGGGTCAAAATGTATCCGATACCTCGCTCCCGGTATGACTAGAAACCGGAGAGGACAGGAAAGGAGATTTCTGTTTCCTCGCCCCGGGTCGTTTCGTCCTATTTTCTTTTCTGTATGTGTTTATACTACAAGCCTATGATGAATTGGCAATGTCCGCTGATGTAATTACTGATGTTTTAATTAGAGATTGGCGAGCATTGTAAACAATGGTCGGACTACGCGAATCCCCTGCCTGGTCTGGCCGCTAATGCAATAAGCCGGGATTTGTCGGAGATCGAGACCCAATTCACATAAACACGTTTGTTGTGTCACTTTAGATTGGTTCCCGGTAGTATTGTTTCGCTAGGCTGCTCATCCGACAGGGTACCAGTTTAGTGTGGACTACGTGACTGACGTCAGCAATCGCGTGTATTGAGCTTTGATATGGCCTTGTGCCCCGCGGTGTGAAACTTACACGTAGTACACAATGTACTTGACAAGCGCGGTGTGTTTGAAGTCTTGGTCTTGTCACTGTAGACGAATCAGCATCGTGTAAACACAGTTTTCCAACTAATGATAGAGTTTTATGACTTACGCGGAATTGCATTTTGCCTATTGGAATACATATCGGGAATTACCGTTAATGGCGTTATGCAATATTTTTCATGGAAAATGTTTAATGTCGCCAAAATGACACCGACCATACCGGGCAAGGTAAATGTTTTGAAAAGAGCGTTGTGTCAATGTATGCGAATGTAATCGATGACTAATTGGATACGACCAGTTTCAATTCAAATGATAGCGGCCAGATTGGAACGAAAGGAAAATAGCGATTGTGGTGCTATTTATGTTTGCCGACAAAAACTTGACATGGCCGCTGTTCACATACAAAAATGCCATGTGGGAATAAAAATAGCTGGTCGCAGTTCGGGGTGGTCGTTATTCCAAGGTCTTATAAAGAACAAAATTGGACGGGGGTGGGGGGATTTTTACTATTCCCAGGTGGTCATTAGCACAGGTTTGACTGTATATCTATTTATTGTAATTATACATAAATTAATTAATTTAAAACATTATACTCAATTTATTTTAATGTTAGCAATACAGGGATCATTTTACAGGGTGAAATTCTCTCCCTAAATTGTCTGACTTATTTTGATTTCAGGGAGAAGTAGTTTTTCACTATATAAAACATAAATTATTGTTTACTCATATGGCCATATTATAAGTATTACTAACTAGAAAATGTCGATGGCGCGCCATCGCAATATACCCACTTTCCCCAAATGCTAAGTCTGAAAGGGGGAGGTAATCCATGGAGGGTCGGATAAAAAATCCGAATTCACTTTGCGCATCAGCACATCAAAACGAACCTACGAACCAAATATCAGACGCGTGGGTATTAAGGTGAAAAAGTTTTTTGAGTTACAAGGAAAAAATGGGAAATTCTGAGTCCGAAAGGGGGAGATAATCCATGATGGAGGGTCGGATGAAAAATCCGAATTCACTTTGCGCATCTGCACATGATAACGAAGCTACATAGCAAATATGAGGCGCGTAGGTATGAAGGTGAAAAAGTTTTTCGAGTTACAAGGAAAAAATGGGAAATTCTGAGTCCGAAAGGGGGAGATAATCGATGATGGAGGGTTGGATGAAAAATCCGAATTCACTTTGCGCATCTGCACATGATAACGAAGGTACATACCAAATATCAGGCGCGTAGGCATGAAGATGAAAAAGTTTTTCGAGTTACAAGGAAAAAATGGGAAATTCTGAGTCCGAAAGGGGGAGACAATCCATGATGGAGGGTCGGATGAAAAATCCGAATTCACTTTGCGCATCTGCACATGATAACGAAGCTACATACCAAATATCAGGCGCGTAGGTATGAAGGTGAAAAAGTTTTTCAAGTTACAAGAAACGTTACGGACGGACGGACACTCGTGACGAAAACAATATACCCATTTTTTCCCAAAAAAGTGGGTATAATAAATGCATGATATGCCACTTTATGTTAGTTACATATACTACTATACATTTAACCGCCAATAAGCGGGTAAGATTCTGCAAAATATATGGGCACCTAGAAGTTCATTCGGCAAGTAAATTTTTCAAGCCCACTTGCCCAAAGTTTTCGTGAAGACTGGTTCCAGATGTCTACATCGCGTGGGATTTTGTTTCAATGGTGGTGAATGGGAGTTTTATAAGTACTATATATTTACACCCGGGCGCATTTGAATTGTTTTGTACATTGTTTAGAAAGGTGTTTAATGTATATACAAACAATAATTGACCATTCAAGACACGCTAGAATCACCTGTGACCGAGAATAGCAAACTGTGTTGTCATTGGTTAGTTTATATAGGAAAAATCTTTGGTGGTGGAGGACCTTAATGCTCGGGTAAACGTCTTATAATTTCTGTTTCCTTGCACAGATCTGCTTGATATTTCACACACGCATTGCTCTAATGGTCCGCTACCACCATGTGATAAATCCACGATTGTCATGCCCCCACTAAGCACAGGGTCAACGGTTCGGAACTTGGTTAAGTGTCTTATACTGTCTGTTTACTTGCATGGATCTGCTTGATATTTCACACACCCATTGCTCTGATGGTCTGCTTTCATACTGTGACAAATCCACGCTTCTCTGGCCCTCTGTGTTTTCAAATTTGCCTTGTTTTAATTGGCTGCCAGGGGAGCATTCGTGCGCCGACAGGCCACATTTCTAGTGATTTTTTATTCCACCCCCAGGTCATTGATTATCTCCATCTTTTTATGCCCCATTATAGTGGAGGGTGAATTTAGTGTTACCCTTGTCCTTCCGTCCGTCACCAACCTTGTAAGTTATAAAACTTTAAACCATACTAGCTACATACCTGAAACTTGGTATGTAGCTTCCTTATGATGAGTAGATGCCAGGGTCATGGATTATCTCCCCCTTTTCGGCTTAGAATTTTCCAATTTTGGATTGTAAGTCGTAAAACTTTTAAACCCCAATAGCTACACACCTCCTTATGATGAGTAGATGCGCACATTTTTTTAGCTCGACTATTCGAAGAATAAGTAGAGCTTATGTTGTCACCCCGGCGTCACCGTCACGCCTTGGTTAAGGTTTTTTAGTCAAGTTTGTATATGGAATACTACTGGCCCTACACCCACCATACTTGGACAACTTCATCTCCTAGTGATGTACATCAATAACCCTTGATCTATATTTGACCTTGACCTACATTTCCTCTTGAATTACTTGGTTAATTCCCCTTGGTTAAGGTTTTTAGTCAACCTTGGTTAAGGTTTTTAGTCAAGCTTGTATATGCAATACTACTGGCCCTACACCCACCATACTTGGACAACTTCATCTCCTAGTGATGCACATCAATAACCCCTCATCTATATTTGACCTTGACCTACATTTCCTCTTGAATTACTTGGTTAATTACCCTTGGTTAAGGTTTTTAGTCAACCTTGGTTAAGGTTTTTAGTCAAGCTTGTATATGCAATACTACTGGCCCTACACCCACCATACTTGGACAACTTCATATCCTAGTGATGCACATCAATAACCCCTCATATATATTTGACCTTGACCTACATTTCCTCTTGAATTACTTACTTAATTCCCCTTGGTTAAGGTTTTTAGTCAACCTTGGTTAAGGTTTTTTTTCAAGCTTGTACATTGAATACTATTGTGCGTCCAGACACCATACTTCGACAACCTTTTCTCATAGGTATGTACATCAATAACCCCTGATCTATATTTGACCTTGACCGACATTTCCTCTTCAATTACTTTTGGTTAAGGTTTTTAGTCAACCTTCTATATGGAATACTACTGGCCCTACACCCACCATACTTGGACAACTTCATGTCCTAGTGATGTACATCAACAACCCCTGATCTATATTTGACCTTGACCTACATTTCCTCTTGAATTACTTACTTAATTCCCTTGGTTAACGTTTTTAGTCAAGCTTGTAGATGGAATACTGCTGGCCCTACACCAACCATACTTGGACAACTTCATCTCCTAGTGATGTACATCAAACAACCCCTGACCTATATTTGACCTTGACCTACATTTAACCTTAAATTACTTACTTAATTCCCCTTCCCCTTGGTTAAGGTTTTTACTCAACCTTGGTTAAGGTTTTTAGTCAAGCTTGTAGATGGAATACTATTGTGCATACAGACACCATACTTGGATAACTTTTTCTCATAGGGATGTACATCAATAACCCCTGACCTTTATTTTACCTTCACCTACATTTAACCTTGAATTACTTGCTTAATGTTTATAGTCAAGCTTGTATATGGAATACTTCTGGGCCTACATCAACCATACTTGGACAACTTCATCTCCTAGTGATGTACATCAATAATCCTGACCTATATTTGACCTTGACCTATTTTTATCCTTGGATTACTTAGTTATCTCCCCTTGGTTACTGTTTTTACTCAAGCTTGTATATGGAATACTCCTGGGCCTACAGCAACCATACTTGGAAAACTTTATCTCCTAGTGATGTACATCAATAACCCCTGACCTATATCTGACATTGACCTACATTTAACTTTGAATTACTTACTTAATTTCCCTTGGTTAATGTTTTTAGTCAACCTTGGTTAAGGTTTTTATGCAGGCCGCAGCCACCTTCTTTGTCAAGCTATGTGTACATCGACAACCCTCGTAGTCGAGCTATGCTGTTCTCCTACAGCTCTTGTTATTATACCCCCACAAACAAAGTTTGTTGGGGGTATATAGGAGTCAGCTTGTCGGTCTGTTGGAAATTCCCTTCCGCTCTATATCTTCTACACCGATGCATGGATTATCAAATGGCTTGGCACAAATGTTTGTCATGATGAGAAGGTGTGTCGCGATCAATAACCACGCACCTACGTCCAAGGTCACAGTTGAAGGTTGAAGGTCAAAGGTCAAACCTATAGAAATTCCCTTCCGCTCTATATCTTCTACACCGATGCATGGATTATCCAATGGCTTGGCACAAATGTTTCTCATGATGAGAAGGTGTGTCGTGATCAATAACCACGCACCTACGTCCAAGGTCAAGGTCACAGTTGAAGGTCAAAGATCAAATGTATTGAAATTCCCTTCCGCTCTATATCTTCTACACCGAAGCATGGATTATCAAATGGCTTGGCACAAATGTTTCTCATGATGAGAAGGTGTGTCGCGATCAATAACCACACACCTACGTCCAAGGTCACAGTTGAAGGTCAAAGGTCAAAAATATTGAAATTCCCAAATGGCTTGGCACCAATGTTTCTCATGATGAGAAGGTGTGTCGCGATCAATAACCACACACCTACGTCCAAGGTCACAGTTGAAGGTCAAAGGTCAAAATTATTGAAATTCCCAAATGGCTTGGCACCAATGTTTCTCATGATGAGAAGGTGTGTTGCGATCAATAACCACGCACCTACGTCCAAGGTCAAGGTCACTGTTGAAGGTCAAAGGTCAAGCCTATTGAAATTCCATTCCGCTCTATATCTTCTACACCGATGCATGGATTATCAAATGGCTTGGCACAAATGTTTCTCATGATGAGAAGGTGTGTCGCGATCAATAACCACGCACCTACGTCCAAGGTCACAGTTGAAGGTCAAAGGTCAAACCTATTGAAATTCCCTTCCGCTCTATATCTTCTACACTGATGCATGGATTATCAAATGCCTTGGCACAAATGTTTCTCAGGATGAGAAGGTGTGTCGTGATCAATAACCACGCACCTACGTCCAAGGTCATAGTTGAAGGTCAAAGGTCAAACCTATTGAAATTCCCTTCCGCTCTATATCTTCTACACCGATGTATGGATTATCAAATTGCTAACCACGCACCTATGTCCAAGGTCACAGTTGAAGGTCAAAGGTCAAACCTATTGAAATTCCCTTCCGCTCTATATCTTCTACACCGATGCATGGATTATCAAATGGCTTGGCACAAATGTTTCTCATGATGAGAAGGTGTGTTGCAATCACTAACCACGCACCTACGTCCAAGGTCACAGTTGAAGGTCAAAGGTCAAACCTATTTAAATTCCCTTCCGCTCTATATCTTCTACACCGATGCATGGATTATCAAATGCCTTGGCACAAATGTTTCTCAGGATGAGAAGGTGTGTCGCGATCAATAACCACGCACCTACGTCCAAGGTCAAGGTCATAGTTGAAGGTCAAAGGTCAAACCTATTGAAATTCCCTTCCGCTCTATATCTTCTACACCGATGCATGGATTATCACACTATGCCCAGGGTCAAGGTCACAGACTTGATGCGTTTGAAACCTTAACGCTCGGCTAAATGGCTTATAATCAAAAATGCCTCGTTTTCTTTGGCTGCCAGTGGGGGTATTCGTGTGCCGACAGGCCACATTTCTAGTTATTTTTTATTTGACCCCCGGGTCCTCGATTTGCTCAGTCTCCATTCACAGAATTGGTACATGTATGTAGCTTCCTTACAATGAGTAGATGCTCAAAGTTTATTGAAGTCCCCCCAGGGTCGTGGATTATCTCTATCTCCCCTTTGATACTTGGAATTTGGTCTTGTTTTCTATCAAAGCGATATGTGGGGTATCCGTGTTCTATGAACACATTTTCTAGTTGCTTTGACACTGAGCCATGGATTATCTCCCCCTTTTAGACTTGGAATTTTGCCTTGTTTTCTTTCAAAGCGGTATGTGGGGCATCCGTGTTCTATGAACACATTTTCTAGTTTATAAATCAGTTGCATTAATGCATAACTTTCATGATAAAACCGTTTTGACACGAGTGCAAATATGTTTTTTTATATATATACCGGAAATGTTGATATAACTAAGTAATTATCACTGTCCATTTTTGAGCACATATAGTTTTTGTTGCTTACATGTAAGTGCATGGAAATGCGAAAGAACAGGATACCCCTGGCATACAAAGTACATGTATGTCGAGGGGTTCTGTAGCCTATTTCATCAACATTGCAAAGTATACTTTACTAGCAAAGTATACTTTGATGGAGAAATTTTCAATTTTTTGAAAAAATTATTAATTTTTATTATACTTAATTTATTACATTATCACTGTGATAATGTAATAAATTCAGTATAATAATTCTGCATACTTTTAATCATGATATATATGCATTTGTTAGTTCTATATGAAATAATGCATTTCAGGAAAAATAAATGATTTCTCCCTCAAAGTATACTTTGCTAGTAAAGTATACTTTGCAATGTTGATGAAATAGGCTACTGGTACAGTGGAACCCCTCTAAACCGAACACCCTGGGGACAGACTGAAATGTTCGGTTTATAGAGGTTTTCGGTTTAGAGGGGTTTTCTATTTCCAGTTAAGGAAATGTATGTTTTCCATCATTAACTCTTGGATTTGTATAGTATATACCATTATTACCATATTGAAAGCATATGTACACATTTTTTCAATACATATGTCAAGTTTCTTTTTATTCTGAGCAAATAGTGCAGATTCGCAATGTAATCTGAGTACGTTGAAGTACGTTCTACACTGGTCGCAAAGGGCATATGACACATTTCGCGTGTGCTGTGTAGTTACCGCGAGCTGCTACAATAGCCCACAGGCTACAGTCACGAGTTTACAGCCTCATTAAATAATTATCAGATTTATCATTATCTCAATTAATCAGTCGGTGGATTCACAAATAATGTGCCAATTATTTTGTTTCCGTAATTGTTACGTACGCGTATAATTAAATTGTGAACCATGCTATTGTAATGAGCTTGTAAAACAGCAAACATGTCTCGTATTTAGGTCGCATGTATTGAATAGATTCTAACTTTGTAATGCCGCTTATGACGTTCAAAATACACGCCGCTTAGCGCATTACACGCATGGATAGCGCTTAGTTATTGTGCGTAATTTGATCAATTTTGTTATTTCTTCCACAATGTCAAGTTGGGAGTCCGTTAGAATCGTCTCATTCTCGTGGCTCCGCATTTTGGGAACCAGAGCTGAACAATACTACTGGGAACCAGTCTATTGTAAACACGGTGTGATTTTGAAACCCGCTTGAAACAACAACATTGAAATTGGGCGCAGTGTATTTCTTGAATGACATCCTGACAGGTGACCGTGTTTTCGGGGGTTATTTTAACGCTGAAATATGGTTTTGGGACTTGAAATCGCGTCCGGTTTACGGAGTAGAGGGGTTCCGGAATAGAGGGATAGAAACTAATGTGTTTATATAGCAGAATATTCGGGACGTGGTCGTATGTTCGGTATAGCGTGAATTCCGGTATAGAGGGGGTCCGGTTTGGAGGGGTTCCACTGTATATAGTTTTCGTCTTTTTATTTTACCCCGTGTCATGGATTATTTCTCCTTTCGACTTAGAATTTTGCCTCGTTTCTATCAAAGTGGTATGTGGGGCATCCATGTTTTAGGAACATGATGAGTAGTTCTCAAAGTTTATTTAAGCACTTTGTAAATTTTCAACTTTATTACAGTACTTTCACTACTCAATTTGAAAATAAACGCATATTTGCACATTGCTGTGAGTATTTTGTACTTCCACTTTTGATGATCCATGTGTATTCTGCTAAAATACGTGTAAAATACGCACATTTTTTGGAGCTCTGTAAATGCGTAAAATATATAAATAGGAGCTTATCTGGAGATCTGCAAATATTTTAGAAGGAGGACTGGACAGAGAATTACTGGGAGTCATTTGAGGAGACACCGTTGCTGCTGGCGGTGTTGACCTATTTCTGTCTGGGAATCCTCGTGCTCATCGGCCATATCCGCGACGGCCTGCAGGCGATCGGCATCCTCCACGTCAACACAAGTGAAGAACCAAAAGTGCCGGTAAGATTAACCCGAAATTTCTGTTTGTAGTGGGGCCTTTCCAGGGTTTCCACTGGAGAATTTTTTTTTTTTTAACTCACCTGAGCGAAGCTCGTGTAAGCTATTGTTACCGCAATGTGTCCGTCAAAACGTCTTCTCCTCGGTAACCATTTGGCCTATAGTCACCAAACTTCATGGTCCTTAGGTAGGGGGATTACAAAATTGTTAAAATGATGTCATTACATAATCCAAGATAAAAATAGATCAAATTCTTCAAAAATCTTCTCAAGAACCGCCAACCGGATTTCGACAAAACTTGGTAGGAATGAACGATGTACAATGCACTTTCAAAGTTGTTAAAATGGTGACCCCAGGGTCAAAAATGGGCGTGGATGGTCATGTCATCCAAGATGGCCGCCGAAAGGTCAAAATGTTGTTCTTTTGTTAGAGATTTCAAAATGCTTCTTCACACGAACCGCTTGACCCATGGTGGCCAAACTTCACAGTTATGGTCCATGGGTGAAGCCTTTTCAGATTTGTTAAAACGGAGGCTGTCGCTAATCCAAGATGGCCACCGTCTAAAAATAGCACAAATTCTTAAAAAATCTTCTTCTCATGAACCGCCAGCCAGATTTCGACGAAGCATGCCCGGAATACCATTGTCGGTAGCCTGACTGGTCGTGTTCCAATTTGACCAAAGTCTCTGCCAAAAATAAAACAGTATTAGTTCACCTTCTATTTTTCTGGTAATAACAAACAAAATTTCCAAGAAAGATTGACAGTTCGAAAATAGTTTATTTACAACTCCAGGCGGACATGTTTGCCTGATATTTGTAGTAGGCCTCTGTATTGCGTACCCAAACTAAAACGTACCCATTTTAAACAGTGGGATCAATGCTACCATCGAATATGATAATTTAATGAGGGAATTTAAAATTCTGTATACACTGATGTACGTACGTCTCTAGTTCGTTCAGATTTTTTGGCTGGACAGTTTAAATATATTATCAACAATGCAAAGCTCAATACCGCACGGCATTATTATATTCTGATGTAATTTTGACCAGATCCCGATAAAAGAACCAAATTAAATCATAACAAACAAGTCCGGAGTAAAGCTAAATTTACATAAGAAGTAGAACGATCTACGATTGGTTGATGGTGCTTCATTCACAAAATAGGAATTTGATTGATTGGAAGCTGTCAGAAATATACGCAAACAGAGCGTACCGTATTGATCATAAAATTATCTTGAAAAAAAAAAGTGAATTCTCATTGTGCCGACCAGTGACTCAGCAATTACACACAGTGGATGAAATGTGTCAAGCAACTTGTCCAAAAATCGTTTGTATTGGCTCAGGCATGCTGCTGAGCACCTGATTTTACTAACATCCACATCGCTAATAAATCTTGTGCCCTGATATGAGCATATTAAAATGAGTTCAACTGATATGGAATATTCTAAGTCACTTAAAGTTCTTGTTTTGTTGGGCTGGGAGGCAGAATCAGTGGACATTATAATTTGACATTTAATGAATCATTATTCATTGATCTGACACCTTGGATAAGATGAATTACATTCAAACACATTACCTATATCATCACGATCACTGATGTTAGCCGATTTGAAGTTTCGTGAAACTGTGATGGTACCTATATCATCACAATCACTGATGTTAGCCGATTTGAACATGCCTTAGTACCGGTACTGTGTTTCGTGAAACTGTGATGGTTAGTTCCATTAATTATATTTTCTCTTGTCATTTACAATGGCCTATACCTTTTTCAAATGTCCCCAACTTTGTGTATGAGGTGGGTCAACTGGCCCCACTTTAAAAAATTCCTGGAATGCACACTGAATAGGTTTCAAAACTGTCTGCTTCAATATTTCATAATTGATTACCATTGACATAAGCTTTATATGCATATAGTACCAAACAATCAGTACAATCGAGTCCTAGTTCCTACAAGTTCAATGGAACGTTAGTCGATAATAACTATACATGTATAATTTAATAAAAACTTTGATAAATTAATGCAAGTTACGCTTCACTAGGTCAGGGGTAGTACAAATTTTGTCAGGGCTAGTAGTTTCTAAAAGTACTAGCCCGACTGGTCTAGCGGAAAAAAAAGTTAGCGTTGAGCCCTGTGGGTGAAGCATTTTCAGATTTGGTAAAATGAGTCATCGCTTAATCCAAGATGACCGCCATCTAAAAATAGCACAATTATTTTAAAACACATATGAACTCCATGTCACATTCTCTTCTGGAGTTCATGGAGTCAGGTGAGCGAATTAGGGCCATCATGGCCCTCTTGTTTTGTAAAGCGCTCGCGAAAATTATTCAAATTTGAATATATTTTTGCGCACGCTTTGACAAAAAAAATACACATACATGTACAGTGTATCTACTAAGAACAATAAAACATGGTATCATTATGTTCATTTTGTTATTTTTGTCACACATCATTCATGATAAGATTTGACACATTGTGATCAATAATAAAATAAAATTAAATACATGTCATTTGACATAATACAGCAATATTTTCAACTTTCATTCAACATGTTTCACTACAACTTCACTTCCATACATTCAAGATTCACCTCTGCTTCTTCTCTGCCCACTTATCAAATGCTCTCTTGAAATCAAACATATCTGCACTTGGACCATCTAAACTTATCGACATAAAATCTGCGTTCAGTTAATTAATTAACACATAATTATTTGATTAGACTAACGCTGTTAACAGCCATCGTTAATTGCTAAATTACCGACATGGCTAATTGGTGAAAGTAGTTCACCTACACGCCCATTATTGAGAATAGCGTTAATTGCGATCGGTAATTACCCATCATGGCTTATTGGCGAAAAGAGTTCACCATAATTATACTTCTGCTTAATGAATTATTTAGGATATGGGATACATCAAGAAAGAAATCATGAAACGATGTTTGTATTGTTTATTTGAACATGTTACCAATTCTTACATGAATATCAATAACAAAATGACGAAAGTTTCAGGGCAAATGCGACTTTTCTTTTAACAGTCGCCAAATAATCGCTAGATTAAAATTTAAAATTTAAACTTTCATACAGTGTAGGACACACACAATGTTTGACAATAGAATACACACAATGTTTGACAATAGAATACACACAATGTTTCACAATAGAATACACACAATGTTTCACAATAGAACACACACAATGTTTCACAATAGTTTGACAATAGAATACACACAATGTTTCACAATAGAATACACACAATGTTTCACAATAGAATACACACAATGTTTCACAATAGAATACACACAATGTTTCACAGTAGAATACACACAATGTTTCACAATAGAATACACACAATGTTTCACAATAAAATACACACAATGTTTCACAGTAGAATACACACAATGTTTCACAATAGAATACACACAATGTTTCACAATAGAATACACACAATGTTTGACATGTTTAGATAAGAAAGCTGTGATTGTAAACAATTGTGTCTCACGTGTTGGGGATTATTGATTTATTCATTGGAAAACGTAGAGTTATAGACGGCGGATAGGGAAAATCCAGGTATGGCTGGCTGCCGGCTCGGAAAATTATAACTATAGAGATATTTTTATGCGCCAAATCAGATTTTTTTTCGCCACTTTCTTTTTAAATTCGCCAAATGCGAATGTGGCAATCGCCAACGGAAACCCTGCCTGTCAAAGGGAAATGTATGTTTTACACAAATCCTACATATGCATGGCTAAATAGTTCAGCAAATGGTCAACGACAATTACAGTTGTAATCAGGTATACATTATTACTTAAAGGTACATTCAGTAGGCACAAAATGTTCTTTATATCATATCGGAGACATCATCTCAGACATTTTCTGGCAAAATAACCATTCATTCCCCATTACCTCGCGTATTGATTGGCATTATTTACTGGAGTCAGGTTGTCCGTCCGTCACTAAACTTAACATCAGAGAAATATTGTTATAACTTCTATTTTTATGCCCCCGCCACCGAATGGTGAGGGGGGCATATAGTGTTACCGGCATCCATACGTACGTACGTCCCCGTACGTCCCGAAACCTTAACGCTGGGTAAATGGCTTATAATTTCTGTTTCCTTGCTCGGATCTGCTTCACATTTCACACACGCATTGCTCCAATGGTCCTCTACCGCCCTGTGACAAATCCACATTCGTCCCGCCCCCGCTAAGCCCAGGGTCAAGGTCACAGATTTGGTGCGTTCGAAACCTTAACGCTGGGTAAATGGCTTATTACGCCCCTGCCAGCGAATGGTGAGGGGGGCATATAGTGTTACCGGCGTCCGTACGTGACGTACGTCCGTATGTACGTCCGTACGTACGTACGAAACCTTAACGCTCAAATAAATGGCTTATAATTTCTGTTTCCTTGCTCGGATCTGCTTCACATTTCACACACGCATTGCTCCAATGGTCCTCTGCCACCCTGTGACAAATCCACATTCGTGCCGCCCCCGCTAAGCCCAGGGTCAAGGTCACAGTCTTGGTACGTTCGAAACCTTAACGCTGGCTAAATGCCTTATAATTTCTGTTTCCTTGCTCGAATCTGCTTCACATTTCACACACGCATTGCTCCAATGGTCCTCTGCCACCCTGTGACAAATCCACATTCGTGCCGCCCCCGCTAAGCCCAGGGTAAAGGTCACAGACTTGGTGCGTTCGAAACCTTAACGCTGGGTAAATGGCTTATAATTTCTGTTCCCTTGCTCGGATCTGCTTCACATTTCACACACGCATTGCTCCAATGGTCCTCTGCCACCCTGTGACAAATCCACATTCGTGCCGCCCCCGCTAAGCCCAGGGTAAAGGTCACAGACTTGGTGCGTTCGAAACCTTAACGCTGGGTAAATGGCTTATAATTTCCGTGTCCTTGCTCGGATCTGCTTCACATTTCACACACGCATTGTTCCAATGGTCCTCTACCGCCCTGTGACAAATCCACATTTGTCCCGCCCCCGCTAAGCCCAGGGTCAAGGTCAAATACTTGGTGCGTTCGAAACCTTAACGCTCAGGTAAATGGCTTATAATTTCTGTTTCCTTACTTAGATCTGCTTCACAGTTCACATATGCATTGCTCCAATGGTTCTCTACTGCTCTGTGACAAATCCACATTCGTCCCATCCCCGCTAAGCCCAGGGTCAAGGTCACAGACTTGGTGCGTTCGAAACCTTAACGCTCGGGTAAATGGCTTATAATCAAATATGCCTCGTTTTCTTTGGCTGCCAGTGGGGGCATTCGTGTGCCGAAAGGCCACATTTCTAGTCTTCATCTAAAATGCTTAATATTTCACACATGCATTCCTGTAAGGCTCTACTACCATGCTGTGCCAAATTCACGACCGTCCAACCCCCGCTGATGTCAAGGTCAAATACTTAGTCTCTTTACAAAACTTAACATCAGAGAAATATGCTATAACTTCTATTTCCTTCATCTAAAATGCTTAATATTTCACACATGCATTCCTGTAAGGCTCTACTACCATGCTGTAAAATCCACGACCATCCAACCCCCGCTGATGTCAAGGTAAAATACTTAGTCTCTTTACAAATCTTAACCTCAGAGAAAAATGTTACAACTTCTATTTCCTTCATCTAAAACGCTTAATATTTCACTTGTGCATTCCTGTAAGGCTCTACTACCATGCTGTGCCGGTGGGTGGAAGTTGGGTGCAAGCGATGGGTAATTTAACGATCGGGGTTCATCCTTACCGGAATTCCGATTGGTGACCTGGTTTGGCCCTCACATACGTCTTTGGCATTTTGTATGTGACAGTTGAATCTGGTTATACCCCTTATGTGAGTATTACGATTATTATACCCCCCGCAACGAAGTTGTGGGGGGTATACTGGAGTCAGTTTGTACGTCCGTCCGTCTTTCCGTGTTTCCGTCCGTCACAAAACTTAACAATTGTAAATTTCCTTTTAGCTTCTCTTTCCCTTTGCGGAAATCTTTCATATTTTACCCGCCCCTTCTCTGACACTCATACATCATTCTGCAACAAACCTATGACCCCCATTTATGCCAGGGGTCAAGGTCACAGACTTAGAAATTTAGAAAAAAAAACGAAAACTTAACAATTGTAAATTTCCTTTTAACTTCTCTTTCCCTTTGCGGAAATCTTTCATATGTTACCCGCCCCTTCTCTGACACTCATACATCATTCTGCAATAAACCTACGACCCCCATTTATGCCAGGGGTCAAGGTCACGGACTATAAACTTAGAAAAAAAACTAAAACTTAACAAATGTAAAATTTCCTTACTTCTCTTTCCTTTGCGGAATGCAGTGATACCCGGCCCCTTCTCTGACACTCATTCTCATTCTGAACTAGTTCCCCATTTATGCCAGAGGTCAAGGTCACGGACTTAGAATGTCTAGTTTGCTTTTTTCAACTGGAACCACCATCGCACTCTCCATATGTGCTGACATAGTCTTTTATCTGAAAATGATAGTATGCGAGCTGGAATTCATTCTAGGTCAGGGCTGACGCGGGGGGGTATTCCGTAAGCCCCCGCTTACTGACAAATCTAGTTCGTAATCCTATTTTATGGGAAGGGGCCAAGTGACTTTAGTGTGGTATGGACCTGCCACCAGGTCAGGTTATTCTAATTTCACAGCTGAATATATTGTTTCTCGATGTAAATATTCAGTTGTGATTTTGGAATTTTCCCCCCAATGCAGCAGGTTAAAACGGGATCGAACCCGTTTGCCCGGCCTTACATGACCTTAGCCGTTGAACACCAATAAACAAACAAAACCATGCTGTGCCAAATTCACGACCGTCCAACCCCCGCTGATGTCAAGGTCAAGGTCAAATACTTAGTCTCTTTACAAAACTTAACATCAGAGAAATATTGTTATAATTTCTATTTCCTTCACACATGCATTCCTGTAAGGCCAAGTGCCCGCTATATATATGTATAAATGATTTAGTAATATTTACTTTAATGATAGTGACTGGCGGTTGTTGTGTATCAGGCTATTTTCGTATTTATTTATACAAATTAAATGTCACCTGAAAAAATAATATTTTTCGACAAAATATGATCATTGCACATTTAAAAAAAAATACAGAGAGTAAATTGTAATGTCTGTTAACGTTTTAAGGAAACACGGTTATCGCCCCTGATATCAGTGTGGAAATTTACGTCTGATATAAAATGTATAATAAAGCCAATACGGGGGGGTAATGGTGAATGAATGTTTATTTTGCCAGAAAATGTCTCGGATGATGTCTCTGATATGAAGAACAGATTGTGCCTACTGAGTGGGCATATACCTTTAAGTAAACAAAATAGTTATACAATAATACCAGTAATAAAACCACCAAAAGAATATATGTTTTGATTCACTAATATCCCTACATGTAATTACTAATGATAATTACTATAAATAACAGTGAAATTAAAGGGGAGTAATTATATTAATTTCATGAAAATCGAAAATGTCATGGTGTTGGAATAAATATGTTTTAAGAGATTTATTTTTGCAGTTACAAGTTGTTTTGTTGAGATAAATGTTCCAATAACATGTAGTATGAAGGAATTGTGATATTTGAATTAGTTGACATAAAGTTGATGCATTAGTTTTCTGGCTGTGAGTTGCCCAGCGTTTCAGACACTAATTTATGTTACGGTAAGATCAGCATTGCTTAGGTGCTTGCCAAATTGATATTTTATTATGTACCCCGGCACATATAGATGCCACCCTGTCCGTTCTACTACGTTTCTGCAACCAATGGTGCAGAACGCTCTCTGGGCTGTTTCACTTTTTGCGCATCCTCTATGCACAATAAATGTAAATTCATCAATTGAATATCCAGACGATCCTAAATTTGCACTTATGAACATTTTAGTTGTAAGAAGTTTAGTGAAACGGGCCCCTGATCTTGTCTGCTTTATGTTTGACCTGGCTATTACTGTTGAACGGAGGTAAATCCCCAATCAATCAGTCACCAACATACCATCAGGGATTCCGCTGGCGATCGCCACTTTCGCAATTGGTGATACAAATAAACAATTGGCGATAAAAATCCTCTTTTTTTCTCGAAAATTGTAATTTTTTATCCTATTGGTTATTTTATTTTTTTTAATTGGCGATTTTTTTTTCCCCAGCAGAATCCCTGACCATCATTGCAATTCACCATGTCAGACACGCAGTTTTGGTATTTTTCAGGGGTTTGTTCCACTGTTTTACACATGGGAGAGTTTCTACACACGCCACATCTACCGACGGGCCTCGCATTGTGTTTGCTTCCCGGTGGGAAATTGCCCCGGCGCCACAATTGGCGTACTTGATAGAGAATCAGATGACCATGGATGGAACTACAAGTAAGCGTAGCTCTTTATTTCCAACAAGCTCATCCCAGGCATATTGTAAACAAACTTATGTGAAAGTATAACCATTTGACAAAACTGCCCATGGACTATTTGAAAAACGGAATCAATGAACATTTCCTTCTATTTGGTGCCATTTTGCTCAGTTACACTTTCACCCAAGTAGATATTAACATCGTTAACACAGTGATTGCATGCCCTATGGAGGTTCCCGATTGATTGCACACACGATCGTCAGATCAAAAATACATTCAGTGATCACTTACAATAGGACACAGACCGAAACCTTGAAGAAATTGTCTTATTGTCTGAGACCTACATCAGAGCTCCAGATAAGGTGCGTATTGGCGTATTTTACGCAATTATTATACCACGAGTTCTGGGGGGGTATACTGGAGTCAGGTCGTCCGTCACTAAACTTAACATCAGAGAAATATGTTGTAACTTCTATTTCCTTCATCTAAAATGTATAATATTTCACACATGCATTCCTGTAAGATTCTACTACCATGATGTGCCAAATCCACGACCGTCCAACCCCCGCTGATGTCAAGGTCAAATACTTAGTCTCTTTACAAAACTTAACATCAGAGAAATATGTTATAACGTCTATTTATACCCCCCGCAACGAGTTGTGGGGGGGGGGGGTATACTGGAGTCTGGTTGTCCGTGCGTCCGTAAACTTAACATCAGAGAAATATTGTTATAATTTCTATTTCCTTGATCTAAAATGCTTAATATTTCACACATGCATTCCTGTAAGGCTCTACTACCATGCTGTGCCAAATCCACGACCGTCCAACCCCCAACCGCTGGATCCCAAGGTCAAGGTCAAATACTTAGTCTCTTTACAAAACTTAACATCAGAGAAATATTGTTATACCTTCTATTTCCTTCATCTAAAATGCTTAATATTTCACACATGCATTCCTGTAAGGCTCTACTACCATGCTGTGCCAAATCCACGACCGTCCAACCCCGGCTGATCCCAAGGTCAAGGTCAAATACTTAGTCTCTTACTAAAAAACTTAACATCAGAGAAATATTGTTTTTATAACTTCTATTTCCTTCATCATCTAAAATAACTTAATATTTCACACATGCATTCCTGTGAGGCTCTACTACCATGCTGTGCCAAATCCACGACCGTCCAACCCCCGCTGATCCAAAGGTCAAGGTCAAATACTTGGTCTCTTTACAAAACTTAACATCAGCGAAATATTGTTATAACTTCTATTTCCTTCATCTAAAATGCTTAATATTTCACACATGCATTCCTGTAATGCTCTACTACCATGCTGTGCCAAATCCACGACCGTCCAACCCCCGCTGATCCCATGGTCAAGGTCAAATACTTAGTCTCTTTACAAAACTTAACATCAGAGAAATATTGTTATAACTTCTATTTCCTTCATCTAAAATGCTTAATATTTCACACATGCATTCCTGTAAGGCTCTACTACCATGCTGTGCCAAATCCACGACTGTCCAACCCCCGCTGATCCCAGGGTCAAGGTCAAATACTTAGTCTCTTTACAATTTAGCTTAACATCAGAGAAATATTGTTATAACTTCTATTTCCTTCATCTAAAATGCTTAATATTTCACACATGCATTCCTGTCTCTACTACCATGCTGTGCCAAATACACGACAGTCCAACCCCGCTGATCCCAAGGTCAAGGTCAAATACTTAGTCTCTTTACAATTTAACTTAACATCAAAGAAATATTGTTATGACTTCTATTTCCTTCATCTAAAATGCTTAATATTTCACACATGCATTCCTGTAAGGCTCTACTACCATGCTCTGCCAAATCCACGACCGTCCACCCCCCGCTGATCTCAAGGTCAAGGTCAAATACTTAGTCTCTTTACAAAACTTAAAGGTACATGCCCACTCAGAAGGCACAAAATGTTCTTAAAATCAGAGACATCATCTGAGACATTTTCTGGTAAATAAACATTCATTCACCATTACCCCACGTATTGATCAGCATTATTATACATTTTATAACAGAGGTAAATTTCCACACTGATATCAGGGGCGATAACCGTGTTTCCTTAAAATCTTAACGGACATTACTATATATTGTCTGTATTCATTTTTAGCCAGGTTTTTTGAAAAAAAATCCAGGCTATTGGATTGGCGAAAGCCGGGCGGGCGGCGTCCACAATCAATGTTAAGTTTTCGTGTTTGAGTCCATTTCTTTTGTTACTGTACCACCTAGGACCACCAAACTTTCACAGCTTCATAATCAAGGGGTGGCCACCACATATCACTATCCAACATGTTACTTTTTTTTTTAACTTCACCCATTTTTTCCGCGCAATCGACTTAGCCATTTTCAATGTTAAGTTTTCGCGTTTTCAATGTTAAGTTTTCGTGTTTAAGTCCATTTCTTTGGTACTGTACCACCTAGGACCACCAAACCAAACTTTCACAGCTTCATAACCAAGGGGTACCTACCACATACAACTATCCAACATGTGACCATTTTTAGCCAGGTTTTTTGAAAAAAAATCCAGGCTATTGGATTGGCGAAAGCCGGGCGGGCGGGCGTCCACAATCAATGTTAAGTTTTCGTGTTTGGTGTTTCCATTTCGTTCCACTGTACACCAAACTCGCTGACTTGTTAACGAACCTTTCAGTACCACCTATTTCACAGCTTCATAATCAAGGGGTGCCCACCTCATACACTATCCAACATGTTTAAACTCCCCCATTTTTTCGCGAGTCGTTACATTTTCAATGTTAAGTTTTCGGTTCAGTTAAGTTTTCTTGTTTATCCCATTTTTTCTTTGGGACTGTACATTGACAGCTTCATAATCAAGTCCACCCAATCACTATCCAACATGTTACTTTTTTTTTTAACTTCACCCATTTTTTCCGCGCATCGACTTAGCCATTTTCAATGTTAAGTTTTCGCGTTTACAATGTTAAGTTTTCGTGTTTAAGTCCATTTCTTTGGTACTGTACCACCTAGGACCACCAAACTTTCACAGCTTCATAACCAAGGGGTGCCTACCACATACAACTATCCAACATGTGACCATTTTTTTACCTTCACCTATTATTTCTACGTAATTGACTTAGCCATTTTCAACGTTAACTTTTTAATGTACGTCTGGTTAAAGTTTTTTGGTTAAAACTTTTTCGTTATACTATATCTCTGCAACTGCTTCGCCCATTACCTTGAAACTTCACATGGGTGTTTATCATCATCCATATTTTCATTCTAACCCCCAACCGTGCGGCCCCTGTGCCCAATGTCAAGGTCAAATTACTTTGATTTTTTTTGTTAAAGTTTTTTCGTGTACTATATCTCTGCAACTGCTTCACCCAATACCTTGATACTTCACATGGGTGTTTATCATCATTGTCGCACCTGCTTGCGGAAAGCGCGATATCGTCGGCATTTTGGCATACGTCCGTCCGTTCGTCCGTGTGTCCGGTTAAAGTTTTTTTGGTTAAAGTTTTTCCATCTACTATATCTATTTTTTTAGTGTCCATGCCTCGCCCCAAGGCGCGACATGCAGGCCACGGCCATCTAGTCTACAAAAAGTGGGTATAATTATGTTATCCAAGTGTCTATGCTTGGAAAAAACCTGGCCTTCGTGGCTTTGCCTCGTTTCTTGTTTTTTAACTTGACCCATTTTTTCCGCGCAATCGACTTAGCCATTTTCAATGTTAAGTTTTCGCGTTTTCAATGTTAAGTTTTCGTGGTTTAAGTCCATTCTTTGGTACTGTACCACCTAGGACCACCAAACTTTCACAGCTTCATAATCAAGGGGTGCCCACCACATATCACTATCCAACATGTTACTTTTTTTTTAACTTGACCCATTTATTCCGCGCAATCGACTTAGCCATTTTCAATGTTAAGTTTTCGCGTTTTCAATGTTAAGTTTTTGTGTTTAAGTCCATTTCTTTGGTACTGTACCACATAGGACCACCAAACTTTCACAACTTCATAATCAAGGGATGCCCACCACATATCACTATCCAACATGTTACTTTTTTGTTAACTTGACCCATTGTTTCCGCGCAATCGACTTAGCCATTTTCAATGTTAAGTTTTCGCGTTTTCAATGTTAAGTTTTTGTGTTTAAGTCCATTTCTTTGGTACTGTACCACTTAGGACCACCAAACTTTCACAACTTCATAATCAAGGGGTGCCCACCACATATCACTATCCAACATGTTACTTTTTAGCCATGTTTTTTGAAAAAAAATCCAGGCTATTGGATTGGCGAAAGCCGGGCGGGCGGGCGGCGGGCTGGTGGCGGGCGGCGTCCACACAATCAATGTTAAGTTTTCGTGTTTGAGTCCATTTCTTTGTTACTGTACCACCTAGGACCACCAAACTTTCACAGCTTCATAATCAAGGGGTGCCCACCACATATCACTATCCAACATGTTACTTTTTTTTTAACTTGACCCATTTTTTCCGCGCAGTCGACTTAGCCATTTTCAATGTTAAGTTTTCGCGTTTACAATGTTAAGTTTTCGTGTTTAAGTCCATTTCTTTGGTACTGTACCACCTAGGACCACCAAACTTTCACAGCTTCATAACCAAGGGGTGCCTACCACATACAACTATCCAACATGTGACCATTTTTTTACCTTCACCTATTATTTCTACGTAATTGACTTAGCCATTTTCAACGTTAACTTTTTAATGTACGTCTGGTTAAAGTTTTTTGGTTAAAACTTTTTCGTTATACTATATCTCTGCAACTGCTTCGCCCATTACCTTGAAACTTCACATGGGTGTTTATCATCATCCATATTTTCATTCTAACCCCCAACCGTGCGGCCCCTGTGCCCAATGTCAAGGTCAAATTACTTTGAATTTTTTTGTTAAAGTTTTTTCGTGTACTATATCTCTGCAACTGCTTCACCCAATACCTTGATACTTCACATGGGTGTTTTATCATCATTGTCGCACCTGCTTGCGGAAAGCCGCGATATCGTCGGCATTTTGGCATACGTCCGTCCGTTCCGTCCATCCGTGTGTCCGGTTAAAGTTTTTTGGTTAAAGTTTTTCCATCTACTATATCTATTTTTTTAGTGTCCATGCCTCGCCCCAAGGCGCGACATGCAGGCCAGGCCATCTAGTCTACAAAAAGTGGGTATAATTATGTTATCCAAGTGTCTATGCTTGGAAAAAAACCAACCTGGCCTTCGTGGCTTTGCCTCGTTTCTTGTTTTTAACTTGACCCATTTTTTCCGCGCAATCGACTTAGCCATTTTCAATGTTAAGTTTTCGCGTTTTCAATGTTAAGTTTTCGTGTTTTAAGTCCATTTCTTTGGTACTGTACCACCTAGGACCACCAAACTTTCACAGCTTCATAATCAAGGGGTGCCCACCACATATCACTATCCAACATGTTACTTTTTTTTTAACTTGACCCATTTATTCCGCGCAATCGACTTAGCCATTTTCAATGTTAAGTTTTCGCGTTTTCAATGTTAAGTTTTTGTGTTTAAGTCCATTTCTTTGGTACTGTATACCACATAGGACCACCAAACTTTCACAACTTCATAATCAAGGGATGCCCACCACATATCACTATCCAACATGTTACTTTTTTGTTAACTTGACCCATTGTTTCCGCGCAATCGACTTAGCCATTTTCAATGTTAAGTTTTCGCGTTTTCAATGTTAAGTTTTTGTGTTTAAGTCCATTTCTTTGGTACTGTACCACTTAGGACCACCAAACTTTCACAACTTCATAATCAAGGGGTGCCCACCACATATCACTATCCAACATGTTACTTTTTAGCCATGTTTTTTTGAAAAAAAATCCAGGCTATTGGATTGGCGAAAGCCGGGCGGGCGGGCGCGGGCGGGCGGGTGGTGGCGGGCGGCGTCCACACAATCAATGTTAAGTTTTCGTGTTTGAGTCCATTTCTTTGTTACTGTACCACCTAGGACCACCAAACTTTCACAGCTTCATAATCAAGGGGTGCCCACCACATATCACTATCCAACATGTTACTTTTTTTTTAACTTGACCCATTTTTTCCGCGCAGTCGACTTAGCCATTTTCAATGTTAAGTTTTCGCGTTTACAATGTTAAGTTTTCGTGTTTAAGTCCATTTCTTTGGTACTGTACCACCTAGGACCACTAATCTTTCACAGCTTCATAATCAAGGGGTACCCACCACATATCACTATCCAACATGTTACTTTTTTTTTTAACTTCACCCATTTTTTCCGCGCTGTCAACTTAGCCATTTTCAATGTTAAGTTTTCGCGTTTACAATGTTAAGTTTTCGTGTTTGAAGTCCATTTCTTTGGTACTGTACCACCTAGGACCACCAAACTTTCACAGCTTCATAACCAAGGGATGCCTACCACATGCAGCTATCCAACATGTGACCATTTTTTTACCTTCACCTATTATTTCTACGTAATTGACTTAGCCATTTTCAACGTTAACTTTTTAACGTACGTCTGGTTAAAGTTTTTTGGTTTTAAAACTTTTTCGTTATACTATATCTCTGAAACTGCTTCGCCCATTACCTTGAAACTTCACATGGGTGTTTATCATCATCCATATTTGCATTCTAACCCCAACCGTGCGGCACCCCTGTGCCCAATGTCAAGGTCAAAATTACTTTGAATTTTTTTGTTAAAGTTTTTTCGTGTACTATATCTCTGCAACTGCTTCATCCAATACCTTGATACTTCACATGAGTGTTTATCATCATTGTCGCACCTGCTTGCGGAAAGCGCGATCCTGTGCCCAATGTCAAGGTCAAATTACTTTGAATTTTTTTGTTAAATGTTTTTTCGTGTACTATATCTCTGCAACTGCTTCACCCAATACCTTGATACTTCACATGGGTGTTTATCATCATTGTCGCACCTGCTTGCGGAAAGCGCGATCCTGTGCCCAATGTGAAGGTCAAATTACTTTGAATTTTGTTGTTAAAGTTTTTTCGTGTACTATATCTCTGCAACTGCTTCACCCAATACCTTGATACTTCACATGGGTGTTTATCCCATTGTCGCACCTGCTTGCGGAAAGCGCGATCCTGTGCCCAATGTCAACGTCAAATTACTTTGAATTTTTTTGTTAAAGTTTTTTCGTGTACTATATCTCTGCAACTGCTTCACCTAATACCTTGATACTTCACATGGGTGTTTATCATCATTGTTGCACCTGCTTGCGGAAAGCGCGATCCTGTGCCCAATGTCAAGGTCAAATTACTTTGAATTTTTTTGTTAAAGTTTTTTCGTGTACTATATCTCTGCAACTGCTTCACCCAATACCTTGATACTTCACATGGGTGTTTATCATCATTGTCGCACCTGCTTGCGGAAAGCGCGATCCTGTGCCCAATGTGAAGGTCAAATTACTTTGAATTTTGTTGTTAAAGTTTTTTCGTGTACTATATCTCTGCAACTGCTTCACCCATTACCTTGATACTTCACATGGGTGTTTATCATCATTGTCGCACCCGCTTGCGGAAAGCGCGATATCGTTGGCATTTTGGCATACGTCCGTCCGTCCGTACGTCCGTGTGTCCGGTTAAAGTTTTTTCGTTAAAGTTTTTCCATCTACTATATCTATTTTTTTGGTGTCCATGCCTCGCCCCAAGGCGCGACATGCAGGCCACGGCCATCTAGTCTACAAAAAGTGGGTATAATTATGTTATCCAAGTGTCCATGCTTGGAAAAAACCTGGCCTTCGTGGCTTTGCCTCGTTTCTTGTTTTACCTTCACCTATTATTTCTACGTAATTGACTTAGCCATTTTCAACGTTAACTTTTTAACGTACGTCTGGTTAAATTTTTTGGTTAAAACTTTTTCTTTATACTATATCTCTGCAACTGCTTCGCCTATTACCTTGAAACTTCACATGGGTGTTTATCATCGTCCATATTTTCATTCTAACCCCCAACCGTGCGGCCCCTGTGCGCAATGTCAAGGTCAAATTACTTTGAATTTATTTGTTAAAGTTTTTCGTGTACTATAAACTCTGCAACTGCTTCCAACCCATTACCTTGATACTTCACATGGGTGTTTATCATCATTGTCGCACCCGGCACCCGCTTGCGGAAAGCGCGATAATCGTCGCATTTTGGCATCACGTCCGTCCGTCCGTCCGTACGTCCGTGTGTCCGGTTTAAATTTTTAAAGTTTTTTCGTTAAAGTTTTTTCCATCTACTATATCTATTTTTTTAGTGTCCATCTGCCTTGCCCCAAGGCGCGACATGCAGGCCACGGCCATCTAGTCTACAAAAAGTGGGTATAATTATGTTAATCCAAGTGTCCATGCTTGGAAAAAACCTGGCCTTCGTGGCTTTGCCTCGTTTCTTGTTTGATTTGAGTGCAATGATCATACTTTACTAATCTTGTCGAAAATATTTTTTTTTTATTTTTTTCAGGTGACGCTTTAATTTAAGTTATAAATTTAATTAAAAAAATATCATGACTTAATTTGCATTAATGCAAATATTCTGATTACCCCACCGCGAGTCACTTATCAGTTAAAAATAAACATATTACTAAATTATTAATACTCTGTATAAGCGAGCACTGGTAATTTTTAGAACTGGTGGAATATTGACACAATTATACACTTATTATACCCTCCGCAACGAGTTGTGGGGGGGTATACTGGAGACGGGTTGTCCGTGCGTCCGTCCCGTCCGTGCGTGCGTCTGTAAACTTAACATCAGAGAAATATTGTTATAACTTCTATTTCCTTCATCTAAAATGCTTGATATTTCACACATGCATTCCTGTAAGGCTCTACTACCATGCTGTGCCAAATCCACGACCGTCCAACCCCCGCTGATCCCAAGGTCAATGTCAAATATTTAGTCTCTTTACAAAACTTAACATCAGAGGACTATTGTTATAACTTCTATTTCTTTCATCTAAAGTGCTTAATATTTCAAACATGCATTCCTGTAAGGCTCTACTATCATGCTGTGCCAAATCCACGACCGTCCAACCCCTGCTGATCCCATGGTCAAGGTCAAATACTTAGTCTCTTTACAAAACTTAACATCAGCGAAATATTGTTATAACTTCTATTTCCTTCATCTAAAATGCTTAATATTTCACACATGCATTCCTGTAAGGCTCTACTACCATGCTGTGCCAAATCCACGACCGTCCAACCCCCGCTGATCCCATGGTCAAGGTCAAATACTTAGTCTCTTTACAAAACTTAACATCAGAGAAATATTGTTATAACTTCTATTTCCTTCATCTAAGATGCTTAATATTTCACACATGCATTCCTGTAAGGCTCTACTACCATGCTGTGCCAAATCCACGACCGTCCAACCCCCACTGATCCCAGGGTCAAGGTCAAATACTTAGTCTCTTTACAATTTAACTTAACATCAGAGAACTATTGTTATAACTTCTATTTCCTTCATCTAAAATGCTGAATATTTCACACATGCATTCCTGTAAGGCTCTACTACCATGCTGTGCCAAATACACGACCGCCCAACCCCCACTGATCCCAGGGTCAAGGTCAAATACTTAGTCTCTTTACAATTTAACTTAACATCAGAGAAATATTGTTATAACTTCTATTTCCTTCATCTAAAACGCTTAATATTTCACACATGCATTCCTGTAAGGCTCTACTACCATGCTGTGCCAAATCCACGACCGTCCAACCCCCGCTGATGTCAAGGTCAAATACTTAGTCTCTTTACAATTTAACTTAATATCAGAGAAATATTGTTATAACTTCTATTTCATTCATCTAAAATGCTTAATATTTCACACATGCATTCCTGTAAGGCTCTACTACCATGCTGTGCCAAATTCACGACCTTCAAATCTCTGCTGGTCCCAATGTCAAGGTCAAATACATAGTCTCTTTACAAAACTTAACATCAGAGAAATAAGTTATAACTTATATTTCCTTCATTGAAAATTCTTATTATTTCACTTGTGCATTCTTCTAAGGTTGTACTATCATGCTGTGACAAATCTATGACCGTCCAACCCCCGCTGATCTCAAGGTCAAGGTCACATACTTAGTCTCTTTACAAAACTTAACATCAGAGAAATATGTTATAACTTCTATTTCTTTCATCGAAAATTCTTAATATTTCATGCATGCATTCCTCTAAGGCTCTACTATCATGCTGTGACAAATTCCCTCTGATCTCGAGGTCAAGGTCACATACTTAGTCTCCTTACAAAACTTAACATCAGAGAAATTGGTTATAACTTCTATTTCCTTGCTCGCATCTGTTTCACATTTCACACACGCATTGCTCGAATGGACCTCTACCACCCTGTGACAAATTCACGTGCATGCCGCTCCCACTAAGCCCAGAGTCAAGGTCACAAGCCCACACACTTGGAAATTCTTACATATTTTAGGGGTGCCTGGGCCCACGCGGGGGGTATTCTGTAAGCCTCGCTCACTGACCAATCTAGTTAGTAATGAAGAAAATCAATAATCCATTTGTAAAAGTAAAATACGCAATGATTTTTAAATCGTATTTGTTCTATTTCAGAGTGAGTAAACATCAGAATCACGTCCTCAACTTCGGCTCCTATAATTACCTTGGCTTCTCCCAGACCCACGGGAGTTGTGCTGACGGGGTGTCAGAGGCCACCAGCAGCTATGGGCTTACGGCCTGTGCTAGCCGTCAGGAACTCGGTAGGTCATACAATACTATTCCAGGTGGAGAACATTGAAGGTTTGCTTCGCTTTCTCCGTGAAACTAACTTGTATCGGAAAGTTTAATTTTATCATTGTATACATGTTTCTCATTTCTATAATTTAATCATTGTATACATTTTACTCATCTCTATTGCTCATCGTATTAATATTTTTACCCTAATCATCTATACCACATATATATATCATTCTATATTACTATTTATCTACATTGCTTGGCCCTAAATGATACTCTTTTGTGTTGATGGGCTGTTAAGCACCATTCCATTCGGTAGTTCATAGTGGCGTCTTTATAGGGCAACTTTTGGTGATTGGGTAGATCATAGGAACATGTTCATACAGATATGCTTGGTGAATATGTGGGTCATATGTGACTGTGAATGGAGAAATTAGGCTTATGGGTTTTGTGACCAGTGTAGATCCAGATCCGCACAGTCTGATCGGGATCTTCACTGTTCGCCATTTCACAAATGAACCACCTGTCGTGCATCTAACAAGAAATACAGATAGTTAGCGAACTACAGTAGTGTGATTTGTTGAGCCCCGTTGTTACATGTAACTGGTTCATTATCAATGATCACGTGGTTACAACAACAACAAGTACTGAAACTTCCAGAAGCCCAATAGTATTCTTTTATTTTGTCCTTTAATATTATGTAACGGATTTTGATGAAATATGACGCATCAAACATTTTTTGTTAAAGCTGCATTTGGTGGATTCCGTACTTTGGCACAAACTTCTGTCGATCCTGATCTATCATTTTGTCTCGTGTGACATTTAAAATTAGAAACAGAAGACTGGAAAACAGTTTTTTGTCTCATTTCTTAACAAAAACATGTTGACAACACATGAGATGCGTCTCCATTGGTGACGATTCTGATGCACTGCCTAATCATTGAATTTGTAAATCATTGACAAATGTTGACAGCATTATCTACTGTCATATGATAAATGAATAACAACAAAACAGAATAAAGAAATCAACTTTTATTATTAAATCAAAAGCTAGGGATGTCGGAGTTGTTTCAAAAATTGAGATTTTTATGGATTGTTTGGTATCAAATTAAAGCTGAGGAATGTAGTTGTGCAATGCAAGTTATTTCATCAAGATATTCAATTTTGAAATTGGAGAATTTCGGAAATTTTCTGACCATCTGCCAACTTTGTATTTAAAGATTTTTTTATTTTTTTAAATGTAATGGAGTGTTATTTCGAGAAATAAAAAAAATTGTAAAATAAAATAATTTTTTTTTTAATTTAGCGGATATTTTTTCCAAAAGAGTATGCAGTATGGAGTGTTTGATATCAAATTAAAGGTATTAACGAATGCAAAACAATGACAGTTGTTTCATCAAGATATCTTAATTGGTTAAGAAGTTATTCAATTTTTTATTTCGAGAAATAATTTATTTTATATAAAAAATATTGCCAATTTTGAATGTAGTGCATATTTTTTCCAAAACAAAAGTGTGCATTATGGAGTGTTTGGTATCAAATTAAAGGTATTGAAAATATGCAAAACAATGGAAGTTGTTTCATCAAGATATCTTGATTGGTTTAGGAGTTATTCAAATTTTCAAATTTGGGGGGAAGAAAGATCTTAAATTGGATAATATACATGCACCACTTGATAGTAAGTAGCTCAATTATTTTTTGCACAAAGATGTTCATGTCAAGATTATAATGTGTTAATGAATAGAGCTGTTTGGTGTGTTTATAACATTTTTTTATTAAAATATTACTAGTTATTCACAAACTGAATATTAATGGCCGAACTAATGAATGGACCGAATTACAAAAACTTTTGATCTATCCAAAATACAAGGTCGGCGGTGAGATTAACTAAGATAGTTCGCTCTCATTTAATTAACCAACAATTAGTCAACAGTGGCTCCCACGGATTTATTGATAATTTGTGTTTAGCGGCATATCAACAGCTAAGGTCATTTAAGGCTTGGCCAACGGGTCTATCCCATATTTAATGTGTCCATAATGAGAGAAATTCCCAAAACCAGAACTGAATATTTAAAGAAAAATCAATATTCAGCCATGAAATTAGAATATCCTATCCTGGTGCTAGGTCCATTCCACACCAGCCACTTAGCCCAACCACAAAAGTAGTATGATCAACACTAAAATAATTTGATCTGACATGTGGCTGCAGAGGCAACAAGAAAATATGGCTTGTCGGCACACAAATGCCCATGGTGGCAGATTGGAGAAACTGTGTCACAAGTTAATTTAACCCAGTATGATACCGTTTATTTCACAAGCGTAATTTGTGAACGCTCAAAATATGTCAAAGTCATATTAAGGCCAGCATGGATGTATGGCATTTGTCCACATGTGCGATGTATTAAAATATTAAAGTAATCCATCAAGGGAAATAGAAGTGATGACAGAAATGAGAAACTCGGGCAAATTTCTTAATGTGTGAAAAGGTTGTGACGGTCAAGGTCATAAAAATGGCAACATGGATGTGTGGCATTTGTCCACAGGTATGCTGTGTTGAACTGTTTATGTTCAAATGATATATAAGTTATGACAGTTTGTTGGTGTTTAACGGCCTATCAAGCAGCTATATATGGTCATATAAGGTCGGGCCAACGGGTTCGATTACGATTAATCATACTCAGATAAGAGGTACAACTCTCACATACAAGAAAACCAAAGACGTATACGAGGGCCAAACTAGGTCTCCGGTCGGGATTCCGGTAAGGAAGAATCCCGATCGTTAAATACCCCACCGGGTTACCCACGAAGAAATGAACAACTCTGCCGAACTTCTTAACATGCGAAAAAATTCAAAGTTGTGAACGCCAAAAGGTGAAGGTCATATTAAGGGCAGCATGGATGTGTTTAGTGTCTCAAAAAAAAAAGATCGCTAAATACACAATACTCAATAATAATGATTCAGCTCAATTTGATTGATAATAACATTGTGATTTGGAGTTGAATTTTATTTTTTTATTGAATTGTTGAACATATATTCAAAGTGAATCTACAAGGACCCACACACACAGAGGCATCATTAAACAACAATTTTGCACTTTAATATTACACTAAAAACGGCCAGCTCAACTGTAACGCTGGCTTTTTCGATGTGGAAGTGAAAATAAAATTGTCGCGAAAACCCATGACACGGCTCGTGTTCCGAACTTACGGTTTTATATGAGGTTACTAAAAAAGTTTGCCACCGAGTGCGCACAAGCCAGACGGTTCAATAAAGTGTTTCTTGGGCACATTAATGATTGTTAAAGAAACTGTCGATGTCCTAGGATGTCGAATCCAGAGGTTCTTATAAAAATCACTGTTCAAATATTTACCTCTTTCTAGCACCAAAAACACGATTTTACTCTCAGATATTTCAACATCAGACAACAGAATCGTGTAGAGGGTGCATTTTTCTTTCCGTTGACATGCCCAAATTAAATATCCATCAAGAAATGATCGCGTTATCGAAATTAAGCTACACCACCTATCACGTGATTTTTCAAAATGGCAGCGTCCACAAAAATAAAGTGAACCCGCAAGTGATTAGAATTTATCGATTAAAAGTCATCCACATGTTACATATTTGGAAAAAAAACATCGTAAATCATAAAATATACATTACACAATGTGCGTGTATGTTTTTTATTAACTAAATCGTCCAATATTGATAAAAAAAATCGACTTTGAAAACGGCCAAATTTAACATTGGGTCAGAAGGCAAACCGTAAATCGGGGAAAACTCAGACATCCCTACAAAAGCAGTACACATCTATGTCAACAATACAAATGAATACACGTATGCGGAAAATGTCATTGCGAACAGAAGTGATTTTGATCGACCCGATGTTCGTGTTTATAAGACACACGGTGTATTCACTCAGTTATGACAGGTCAATCAGTTGATGGACTGTTTAATGAATATTAATTTGGCGTTAATAAATTTGATAATAATAAATTTGATCACCTTATTTCAATTGTTATACCACGCATTAATTGGTTAAAATCGCGGCTTGAGTTTATTCACCGTTTAATTCATTTTTAGCCAGGTTTTTTTGTGTTTTTTTAAATCCAGGCTATTGGATTGGCGAAAGCCGGACGGGCGGGCGGCGTCCACAATCAATGTTAAAAAAAAAAGAAAAAAAAAAAGAAGTTTTCGTCCATTTCTTTGGTACTGTATCACATAGGACCAACAAACTTTCACAGCTTCATAACCAAGGGGTGCCCACCACATATCACTATCCAACATGTTACCTTTTTTTTAACTTGACCCATTTTTTCCGCGCAGTCGACTTAGCCATTTTCAATGTTAAGTTTTCGCGTTTTCAATGTTAAGTTTTCGTGTTTAAGTCCATTTCTTTGGTACTGTACCACCTAGGACCACCAAACTTTCACAGCTTCATAATCAAGGGGTGCCCACCACATATCACTATCCAACATGTTACTTTTTTAGCCAGGTTTTTTTTTTAAAAATCCAGGCTATTGGATTGGCGAAAGCCGGGCGGGCGGTGGGCGGCGTCCACAATCAATGTTAAGTTTTCGTGTTTGAGTCCATTTCTTTGTTACTGTACCACCTAGGACCACCAAACTTTCACAGCTTCATAATCAAGGGGTGCCCACCACATATCACTATCCAACATGTTACTTTTTTTTTAACTTGACCCATTTTTTCTGCGCAGTGGACTTAGCCATTTTCAATGTTAAGTTTTCGTGTTTGAGTCCATTTCTTTGTTACTGTACCACCTAGGACCACCAAACTTTCACAGCTTCATAATCAAGGGGTGCCCACCACATATCACTATCCAACATGTTACTTTTTTTTTAACTTGACCCATTTTTTCTGCGCTGTCGACTTAGCCATTTTCAATGTTAAGTTTTCGCGTTTACAATGTTAAATTTTCGTGTTTAAGTCCATTTCTTTGGTACTGTACCACCTAGGACCACCAAACTTTCACAGCTTCATAATCAGGGGGTGCCCATCACATATCACTATCCAACATGTTACTTTTTTTTTAACTTGACCCATTTTTTCCGCGCAGTCGACTTAGCCATTTTCAATGTTAAGTTTTCGCGTTTACAATGTTAAGTTTTCGTGTTTAAGTCCATTTCTTTGGTACTGTACTATATCTATTTTTAGCTCACCTGAGCAAAGCTCATGTGAGCTATTGTTATGGCAAAGTGTTCGTCGTCCGTCGTCCGTCCGTCCGTCCGTCCGTCCGTCCGTCCGTGAACATTTTCAATCATCTTCTTCTCCCGAACTGCTGAGCCGATATTGGTCAAACTTCACAAGGATGATATATGGGTGATGCCATTTCAGATTTGTTAAAATGGAGGTCATCGACAATCCAAGATGGCCACCATGGAAAAGTAGGTCAAATTCTTAAAAAATCTTCTTCTCACGAACCGCCAGGCCGATTTCGACGATACTTGGTATGAATGATCGATAGTTAGCGCTGTTTCAGATTTGTTCATATGGTGGCCCGTGGGTCAAAAATGGGCGTCGTCCGAGGGGTCAAATAGGGGTCAAATTTTATTTTTAACCGAATATAGTCATGTAATATATCAAATCGAAGGTATCGACGAGACAATCACTCTGGAACATTTTTTGTCTAAATCATATGATTACGTCATCCAAGATGGCCACCGATAGTTCAAATGGTCATTCTTTTACTAAAGATTTTGTCTAAATCAGATGATTTTGTCATCCAAGATGGCCACCGAAAGGTAAAAAAGTTGTTCTTTTACTAAATATTTCAAACGTATTCTTCTTGTGAACTGCTTGGCCGATATTGGCCAAACTTAACTGTAATGGTCAGTGGGTGAAGCCTGTCCATTTTTCTTAAAATGGAGGTCATCACCAAATCCAAGATGTCCGCCGTTGAAAAGTAGGTCAAACCTGGCCTTCGTGGCTTTACCTCGTTTCATGTTTTGTTATTATACCCCCCGCAACGAGTTGTGGGGTGGGTATACTGGAGTCAGGTTGTCCGTCCGTCCGTCCGTCCACCGTCCGTCCGTCCGGGTCGGGCACATTAGGGTACTTATTGTGGAGGGTACTATGTGGGCTAGCCCCACAGGGTTATGGACTTGGTAAAGGAGGGTTAGGGTTGGTTACAATTAGCCACCTAAAACCTTTTACTAAAAATTCCTTTTATGTGGCTAAAAATCGTTTTATGTGGCTAATATTTCACATGTGATAAGCCACATAAGTATAGTACTGTAAGAACGTCCGTCCGTCCGTCCGTCCGTCCGTCCGTCCGGGCACACATTAGGGTACTTATGTGGCTAGCCCCACAGGGTTATGGACTTAGTAAAGGATAGGGTTGGTTACAATTAGCCACCTAAAAAATCCTTTTATGTGGCTAATATTTAACATGTGATAAGCCATATAAGTATCCATTTGTAAGAACGTCCGTCCGTCCGTGTGTCCGCGTAAACTTAACATCAGAGAAATATTGTTATAACTTCTATTTCCTTCATCTAAAATGCTTGATATTTCACACATGCATTCCTGTAAGGCTCTACTACCATGCTGTGCCAAATCCACGACCGTCCAACCCCCGCAGATCCCAAGGTCAAGGTCAAATACTTAATCTCTTTACAAAACTTAACATCAGAGAAATATTGTTATAACTTCTATTTCCTTCATCTAAAATGCTTAATATTTCACACATGCATTCCTGTAAGGCTCTACTACCATGCTGTGCCAAATCCACGACCATCCAACCCCCGCTGATACCAAGGTCAAGGTCAAATACTTAGTCTCTTTACAAAACTTAACATCAGAGAAATATTGTTCTAACACTTTCTATTTCCTTCATCTAAAAATGCTTAATATTTCACACATGCATTCCTGTAAGGCTCTACTACCATGCTGTGCCAAATCCACGACCGTCCAACCCCCGCTGATCCCAAGGTCAAGGTCAAATACTTAGTCTCTTTACAAAACTTGACATCAGAGAAATAAGTCTAACTTCTATTTCCTTCATTGAAAATTCTTATTATTTCACTTGTGCATTCCTCTAAGGTTGTACTATCATGCTGTGACAAATCTACGACTGTCCAACCCCCGCTGATCCCAAGGTCAAAGTCACATACTTAGTCTCTTTACAAAACTTAACATCAGAGAAATATGTTATAACTTCTATTTCTTTCATTGAAAATTCTTAATATTTCATATGCTGTGACAAATCCCCGCTGATCTCGAGGTCAACGTCACATACATACCGTATACCTCTAATTAACGCCCCCCCCCCCCCCCTCCCCCCCCCCCCACCCCCCCCCCTCCCCCTCCCCTCTAATAAACACCCCCCTCCCCCCAAATAAAAATATAAATAAATAATAATATATATTAATACCACTGACCGCAATTCAAACACAAATAATCCTTAAATCCTTCTAAATATTTGTGTTTGAAATTGGCTGTCCTTGGTTTTTAATAACCCCCCCCCCCCCTCCTCCCCCCCCACCTTTTGTAAAATGTAACGCCTCCGGGGGCGTTAATTCGAGGTTATACGGTAGTCTCTTTACAAAACTTAACATCAGAGAAATCGGTTATAAGTTCTATTTCCTTGCTCGGATCTGCTTCACATTTCACACACTCATTGCTCCAATGGACCTCTACCACCCTGTGACAAATTCACGTTCATGTCACTCGCGCTAATCCCAGAGTCAAGGTCACAAGCCCACACACTTGGAAATTTTTACATATTTTAGGGGTACCTGGGCCCACGCGGGGGGTATTCCGTAAGCTTTAAGTGGTCGTGCAACTTTTAGCGCATTTTAGCGGCGGCGGTGTCTTTGGTTTCTGTAGTAGACGTGTGAAAACTTACCTGAGATAATCGCTCTGATTCAGACTTGGCGGCGCCGGGCGCTTTAAGTAATTTTTACATCGACATATCGTAATACAAATGTGAAGGAAACATACTATCGGGACTCAATTTCCACTTCGACTAAACCGATATATCGACATATCCGATATCGAGTTATCAGGAGTAAAATACATATATGATTTATATAGGGAACTCTGTCGTGACCTCGGACGTATATCGAGATAAGCGATATCGAGATAACGAGATTCAGCTGTAATGTATTCTGTGTATTTTCAGGGTATTTGGACATTCACAAAGAGTTGGAGGATTTAATCGCAGACTTTCTGGGTGTTGAAGCCGCCATGACGATTCCAATGGGCTTTGCCACCAACTCCATGAATATGCCTTGTTTTGTGGGAAAAGTAAGTTTCTTTTTTATACGATAATTTGAAAAAAGGGGACAATTGGTATAATGCTGCCCGGCCGTCCGATTTGCGTTAAAGTTTTCTGGTACCTATTATCTCTGCAGACTATTAAGTCTGATTAATTTGAAACGTTATATTTCTGTTTATTACCATCTATATTTTCATTCCATAGCCAACGCATGCGGCCCACATGCTCCAAGTCCAATTACTTAATAGAAATTTGTGTTAAAGTTTTGTAAAATTTATGTTATGTTTTTGGTTATCATCATCCATATTTTCATTCTATAGTCCACCCATACGGCCCCTGTGTTCAAGGTCAATTGACTTGGGCAAGTAATGTTAAAGTTATATAATGAAGAAACTTGTACAAACCTTTTGACTTTGGCATTTGAGTTTGAGTTAAAAGTTTTTGAGGGGCATACAGGTATCCATCCAGTGTTATTGATTTCTGTTTACATGGAGTTTTCCCATGTTGCATGTCTCCAGTAGCCTATTTCACCAACATTGCAAAGTATACTTTCCTAGCAAAGTATACTTTGAGGGAGAAATTTTCAATTTTAGGATAAATTTATTAATTTTTATTATACTGAATTTATTACATTATCGGCTGTGAAGTATACTTCGAGGGAAAGAATTTAAATTTGTTATTAATTGTTATTATACTGAATTTATTACATTATCACAGCCATTTTGGCTGTGATAATGTAATAAATTCAGTATAATAATTCTGCATACTTTTAATCATCAAATATATGCAATCGTTAGTTCTGTATGAAATTTCTGAAAAATCAATGATTACTCCCTCAAAGTATACTTTGCTAGATAAGTATACTTTGCAATTTTGATGAAATCGGAATTAGTAATTGAGTATTTTCACTCCACCATTTCTGAAGCAATTGGGTATTTCAATATTTTAATTAGGTAAAATAAAATCACACTACTGTTTGCACATCAACAGACAGCAATTATTGAATAGTTTGCTTCGAAATGAAAACATGTCTTGGCATTTCATGGAGACAATTCTAATGAAATACCAAGATGTGTTTTCATGGAAAATAAGAAACATATGCTATATTTGTGTGGTCTGTTTATTGTTTTCTGTAGCATAATAAAGGTACCACAAATTTGTTATTGCTTTTTGATACTCGCTTCTTCTGATTTCCATTGGGTTTTTGGAAATTTTAATTGGGTATTTACGCAAATACGTAGCTTATCTGGAGCACTGACATATGGATGGGTTGTGGCCTAGGGGTTAGAACACCTGACTCCCAATCCGGAGGCTGTGGGTTCAAACCTCGCCTAGGGCATTAACAAATACTTTCATAGTGTTTCCATCCAACTGGTCTGTCGTATGAGACTTTAAACTGTGGTCCCGTCTCTATATGACCTTAGCTGTTGCTGGGATGTTAAACCCTTTTACTTTCACTTTTTTTTTGTTTCATACATATTAAATTATCATTCTTGTTGGATCCTTGAGAAGCATTTATATTTTTTAGGAAATTAGCCTACTTAAAGATATATGCAAATGTTGCATAGTTTCAGATTTGCTTGTCCAAACACATCTGTGGGATAATGTCCCTATTAATTGCTTGAGGCAACAGTTTTATTTTTATTGCTCATATCATGTGGCTTTCACTGAAGACATGGGTGTTATTGGATTTCTGACCAGCGTAGCTGCTGATCAAATACCACACTCCTGGAGCCTAAATTACTTATTAGAAGCTTGATGGGTCTTTCACTGATGGAATGTCAAACAGTGCAGACCCTGATCAGACTGCGCAAACGCGCAGTCTGATCTGGATCTATACTGGTTGCAAGTCCCACAAGACCCATTTCTCCAGTCACAGCCAGTTATGTAATAAATGGCTTTACCAGGTAATTAAGTTGTGGATATCATTGACATGTGGCACTGGCGCGTCACAAGAATTTAAGATTCAGTATTCCAAATTTGTCCAGGATTATACTATAGTCCCAGATCAGCCTTCATATATTGTATCTGTGCAGTTTGATACGGATCTGTTTGCTATTCTCTTAGTAAAATTTTCCTGATGTTTGTCTAAAAATCAAAAATATAGACCATTATCAGGGTATGACAGCTGTTTTATAGGAGAGCAGGAGTTATATGGTGAAATATTCACCTAGTCCCATTTTCTTGTGAGCTGTGACTACTGCTGTGTCATGTCTGGGCAGAACATAGGGGATTATTCCTGTTCATGTAGATGGGTGAAAGATTTTGTTTGATACATGAATGTTTATATGGCTCAATAGCAAACAGTGTAGGTACTGATCAAGCACAGTCTGATTAGTGGCTACACTGGTTGCTGCTTATTATGGCCCCGCCGAGAATCGCCGGTACCCTATAAGTTTCTGTCTGTGTGTACGTTTATATTTTGAAAGTTTCTCAGATCACCTATAATTTCTGTTTGCCTTCAGCTAATATTCATATTGCACACATGCATTACTTACATTCTTCCACATTAAGACAATTACCCTTGCTAGCTACTGATTGTTAGTCCGTCCATCTGTCTGTTTATTTTTTTTTAAAGTTTTCGGACCAATTTCTCAATTCACCTATAATTTCTGTTTGCACACATGCATTAGGCAACAACAAATTAATGTTTAGATTCTCATCCAAATTTTGGGGGAAAATGGGGCGGGTGGGACAATTTTATTTTTTATTTTCAGTCAATACTAAAACGAGGTGTTGAACGGCAAGGTGCAGTTGCGTGCAATAGTGTTTTGTAATAACATGTTCATATTGAAGTATTGCTAATCTGGAGGGGGCGGGTTGCTGTATTGCGCTACGTAAAACATTCAGATAAAAATTTAAATAAAAAAACCTTGGGCGGGCCATTTTATTAGGGGCGGGCGGGGATGAGAATCTAAACATTAATTTTGTATAGTCTTACTTGAGTACCGGTGACGATACATCCCTCTACATTAATGCTAATGCAACCATTACGCAAACACGTCTTATTTGGAATTAATAAATCACTCAACTACTTTCGGCAAGGGAGATAATCAATATCACGCGAACTATTTTCATACGAGCCAAGCGGATTGTTCATTTATGATTAGTATATATAGTTTTAAGCTATCTCCTGTGATATATAATGATACATTACTTTGTTATGTTATGGGTACTAATACATGTTGTTTCAATACTCGTATCTCTGTAACGGTATCGTATCGTAGTTGCAAATAATTTAATAATTATTACGTTCAAATGGTTGCGTAATACTGATAGCACTTCTGTATAACTGTGATTGTCGTAAATGGCGCAATAGTCGTGAGGTTAAGGTCGCCGACTTCAATGATTTAATTAACGATTCCCGAAAGGGTCGGTGGTTCAAACCTCGACGTGGTATACTTTTTTTTCTCCATATATATTAATATATATACACAGACAGTTTGTTACTGTTTTTTTAAGTTTAAGTAATATATACACAGACAGTTTGTTACTGTTTTTTTAAGTTTGAGGTACTGTCTATACCATATAATGTTTTACTGTCCCAAAATCTATTTTTTTGGTTGTCACAATTAATTAATTCGGACAGGAAACATTTTTTTATGAATTTGACATAATTATTGTCCTCCATCTGCTCACAACACTGTTCGAACTGCGCCTGTGGCTACCACGACCAGAATTCACTGGCCGCAAAACACAGTAGCCATCGGCGTCTATTTATTTGAATTCCGCGTGAACGCTGCATTTTGTGTCAACACCATTTACAGAAAATATTGGTGATTTTCTAAACGAATATCGGAGAAATGCGGCTATATATTTTGTCAATTTTCAATACCATTTACGGAAAAAAATTACTGATTTTTTAAAACAATATTGGCACAACTAAATACGGTGATAGAATTTTTGTCAACTTTTCAACACCATTTACGGAAAATATTACTGATTTTCTAAAAACAATATCGTCAAAGGTGTACTGAACTACTCTTTATTTTAAATAACCAGCCGTCTAATAGGTCTGTATATAATCGAGAGTATATCGTTAATTGTCATGTTGTCTCCGACAGTGAGGTGTTGCGGCACACATCAAAACGACACGTCAATTTCAAAACATTGCCTAAGGGTCACAGCTGTGTGGTGTCATCAGATCAACACCTCGTCACACACAACTACGCATTATCGATTTTTTTCCCCACACAAAGCGACGTGTATTTACAACTAGATCTGTGTAATGTGTCGGGTGTACTAAGCCAAAGACCATACATAAATTCGTAATTAGTCACAGTTGTAGCCTTAAAATATAATCGATTTCCTTAAATTACGTCCGCAAGTTGACAGATATTTCAGAGCAGACGTCATCGTAATTTGCCGTTATTTATTTCCAAAATTAGCCATATATTCTGTAAATGGCGTTGAAAGTTGACAATAAATTAAGACCAGATCAGTACGTTAAATCGCTATCGACGACAACTGACGATCCGATGAGAGAGTAATACCGTTTACGCGTATCCAATGTTAAATATACATCGTTATTTTGTATGACTTTCGTAGTTTTTACCGAGAAATTCAAACCGTTTCCAATTATTGGGGAAAATAATATCATGATTAGCACACCGTTTCACTAAGCAGCGGCTACTCAGGGAATGGGATCACACGGTCTATTGTTTACACTGGATTAATGGCGGCCCCCATGAGGTCTCGGGTAAATTGTATTTTTAAATAATACGACTGTGGTTTCTTCCTTTTAGTGATGACCATGTTGCAGCCGTTAACACTTATTTAGCAGCATTATTTATGTAGTTAGTCTGAACATTCTACAGAGAAATTTGAATAGGACGGAATCGAGCGTTGTTTGAACTTAGTCCTGTTCATATGCACAGATCAAAATATGAACTGAAAATGGCGCTTTGTGTGACAGAAATCCGTACGCGGACGAATACAAAAATTATTTTGTTATAAATATCACATATAGCGAAACAGCGGTAGTATATATGCATACATATTGTAATTAATGTTTAATAGTGATATACTGATGAATAATATACGATACTATGGTTTATACTCCAGTGCTATGTTTTAAGGCTGTGTGATTTGCCTCAATATAAGCTGGATTAATTAATACTTATATTCATGCGCTTCATGAGAACATCAATACATTTAAAATATACAAATATTACTTAAAGGGGTATCGATATGATACATTTTAATAATATAAATATTGAAAATACACATTACAATCGCTTACAACATAAGTTATTGATCGAAAATAGTCACTGCATCGTGACCTATTTGACCGCATTACCTATTGCGCGGCTACCTCATCATACCCCTGTTTACATAGGTAACTGGGGGTATAGTGAGGTATGCTCGCTAATACAATGTTTGCGTAATGTACCCTCCCTACTTTTATCATTTGTCCGTCTGTCTGTTTATTTTTTGAAACTTTTTGTAAGAGTTTCTCAAATCACCTATGGGGGCCCTAAGCACAATTTCTAGTTAAACCTGTTTTTATCATGGTGAGTCACATGGATTCTATATCCATTACAAGGTTGAGTGCTGTCTAACATGTAACATACATGATATAACTAAACCAGGCTTAAATCAGTCGTATATCTGTGACTGGAGAAATTGGACTTACAGGTATTGCGACCAGTGTAGATCCGCAGTCTGTAGCCGATTTCACCAACATTGCAAAGTATACTTTTCTATCAAAGTATACTTTGAGGGAGTAATCATTTATTTTTCCCGAAATGCATTATGTCATATAGAACTAACGACTACATATATTTGATGATTAAAAGTATGCAGAATTATTATACTGAATTTATTACATTATCACAGCCATAATGGCTGTGGTAATGTAATAAATGGCTGTGGTAATGTAATAAATTCAGTATAATAACAATTATTAAATTTATCCTAAAATTTAAAATTTCTCCCTCAAAGTATACTTTGCTAGATAAGTATACTTTGCAATGTTGGTGAAATCGGCTACTGATCAGGATCTGCACTATTCGCCATTGATTCCATCAATAGAACACTATCACGCTTCTAACAAGCGATATAGATAGTGTTGATATTTGATCTAGTTCTATCTGTGGTCACAAATTCCATAAGCCGCATCTCTCCAGTCACAGCCACATATCATTTCTGATCACTGTAGGGAGGGCTAGTCTACATGTACATCAGGCAGGGTTGGCCGGGAAATACCGGCGGCGGGTATTCCCGGCGGGAAATATCGGTATTTCACGGGAAATACTTTCCCATCCCGGGAAATACTCCCCAAAGTGGGAAATAGCGGGAAATATGAATTTTGATGTTATTATTTGATAATTAAAGTTATTTAAATTAAGTTTTAAGCTCACTAATAGTTAATTAAACAATCAACAACTTAATAATTAGATATACATATAGGGGTTAATTACAATTACAATGTATAGATCTGTTTCATTCCCAACTAGGGGTACTCATCAGGTGGAATATTTGGCAACCATGACTTTTATATTTTGGTTGTATTATGATCAGACTATGTTTAAACATCAGGCTGTTAATTGTCAACCTTCTCCCACACTAATATTCGGTATCAAGAAATTCGAATAAATGATCTTAGCATGCATGATGTGCATACACAGTCTCTTACAAGTCTTATATGACTGACAATTGTTTTATGCTTTGCATTTGTATTACTTATTTGCATTATTATTATGACATTTATTTAACGTGCAGACTGGCCACGATGGTACGTATGAGATACAGTACCTAAAATCGTTAAAATTAGCCAAAAGCCTACTACATTGTATAAATGTCTACTTATTTGCATGTACATTGATGAGACTTTAATATACTTTAATAAACCATCACAACAGGCTGTTAATTGTCGGCCTTTTCTCACACCTTTAGTGTCATACTGTATAATAAGAACCCAGGTGGTCTGTATATGGAAGGTGTCTGTATACCGGGTATGGAAGGTGTCCAAGCCAATTCCCACCCTTAAATATGAGCCGAATATGAATATGACTGTATATGGTCATGTCAAGTTGTAAAACAATTACACTTACACTGTACATGGGTTATCCCTGTTATCAACAGCGATTTTCTCAAAATTCCAAAAGCAGCTTTTATTAGTGGCAGGTTACTATAGTAATGAGGGGTGTTCTCATATACAACTAGAAAAAGTCGATGGCGCACCATCGCAATATACCCACTTTCCCCAAATGCTAAGTCCGAAAGGGGGAGGTAATCCATGATGGAGGGTCGGATAAAAAATCCGAATTCACTTTGCGCATCAGCACATCAAAACGAAGCTACGAACCAAATATCAGACGCGTAGGTATTAAGGTGAAAAAGTTTTTCGAGTTACAAGGAAAAAATGGGAAATTCTGAGTCCGAAAGGGGGAGATAATGCATGATGGAGGATCGGATCAAAAATCCGAAATCACTTTGCGCATCTGCACATGATAACGAAGCTACATACCAAATATCAGGCGCGTAGGTATGAAGGTGAAAAAGTTTTTCCAGTTGCAAGGAAAAAATGGGAAATTCTGAGTCCGAAAGGGGGAGATAATCCATGATGGAGGGTCGGATGAAAAATCCGAATTCACTTTGCGCATCTACACATGATAACGAAGCTACATACCAAATATCAGGCGCGTAGGTATGAAGGTGAAAAAGTTTTTCGAGTTACAAGAAACGTGACTGACGTACGGACGGACGTACGGACGGACGGACACCCGTGACGAAAACAATATACCCATTTTTTTTTTCTAAAAAAGTGGGTATAATAAAATAGACAGTTGGCAAATACTACATAGACTTGTATATAGGGAAGAAAATTGTCTAGAAAATAATGATGTTTTTTTCTCTAAATAAACTTATTATTTCTTTTTTTATTGCAGAATGTTTAACCTGTAGCCTTATCAGTCTACACAGATATAAACCATAGTAGATATAGGGGAATATAGAGAATCATCTTGACATTTTGGAATTAAAAAGACCACCAAGATTCATATTTCCCGTTATTTCCCAGTATTTCCCACCGTCCTGGGGAAATTGCCAACCCTGACATCATGGGCTGTTTCACTAAACTTTGTACGACTAAAATGTTCGTAAGTGCAAAATTATGATAGTCTGTAAATTTGACATTAACAATGTTTTCTTATAAACAATTATTGGATTTACATTTATTGAGCATCGGCTGCATATGCAGCCTATGCTCAATAAATGTTAATCCATCAATTGAAATTTCCAGACGATCATAAATTTGCACTTATGCTCAATAAATGTTAATCGATCAATTGAAATTTCCAGACGATCATAAATTTGCACTTATGAACATTTTAGTCATACAAAGTTTAGTGAAACGGTCCCCAGAGCTCCAGATAAGTTTTGTATCTAAAGAGTATTATACCCTCATTCAAATTCAATGTGTATTTTACTTTTACAAATGTATTATTGATTTTCTTTCTTATTAAATAGGGAACAAATGATAAAAAAAAAACACATTTAAAATTTGTTCTCTTATTTGAACTGCAAAAAGCAAACACAGCTCATCTAAGTAAATTCAACTTTATTACAGTATTTTCACGACTCAATTTGAAAATCAATGCATATCTTCACATTGATGTGAGTATTTTGTATTCCCACTTTTGATAATGAGTGCATATTCTGCTAAAATAAGTACGTAAAATACGCCAATACACACTTTATCTGGAGCTCTGCTGCATGTAGTTGGACTACAATAGCAAAGGTTGTGGGTTCAATCCCTGCCTTAGGCATGATAGTATACTGTCATAGTATTTCCACCCCGCTGCGCTTTCGGATGAAACTTGAAACCAATGCCCCACATCTGTATGACCGTTGCTGTTGCTGGCACGTTAAACCCATGATTTTATTCTCACCATAGTAGTTCCTGATCTGTTGCCCCACACAGTTTGCTTATATTTCACACTGATGGTAAGAGACCCAATGCATGGTTCTTTGACAGAATTGCGAACATTTTAGACCCTGATCAGACTGCGCAAAAGCAAAATACACAAAATCTGGGTTTACTAACTTGTAGCCCATACTTGTATGATGTAGTTAAACCGATCTCCAGATATGTTACTACCTACCAATGCACCGTATCTATTCTAATAGTAGATCTCCCCTCCCATATTTGCATTCAAAATGTTATTTTCACATACAAAAGCCATTTTTAAAATGGCTTTTGTATGTGAAAATAACATATTTTGATCCTAATTTCCACGTTTTGATCCCCACAAATTGCATAGCTCTGTGGGCGTTTATTAGAATTAGTACGGTATTTGCCCACATCAGAACAATGGTAAAATATTATTGGAAAAACCAACTGCACTAGTTAGTTATATCTAACACTTGGTATGGGTCTACACTGGCCGCATAATCACGGAGCCACGCAGGCGACATGAATTTTTATTTATTAATTCGTTCCCACGTAATAACAATTTGTTCCCTCAATTTAACAATTTGTTCCCTAGAATCAACAATTCGTTTCCACGAAATAACAATTTGTTCCCTTGAATTGACAATTCGTTCCCACAAAATAACAATTCATTCCCACAATATAACAATTTGTTTCCTTGAATTAACAATACGTTCCCACGAAATGACAATTCGTTCCCTCGAATTAACAATTCGTTCCCACGATATAACAATGTTAATTCGAGGGAACGAATTGTTATATCGTGAGAACGAATTGTTATATCGTGAGAACGAATTATGCGTTGCTCCGTACATAATACACGTCTGGGTTTATTAAATTGTAGCCCACACTGGTTTGATGTAATACATGATACACTGCAGAACAAGGATATTATTGGAAAACCATCTGCACCAGTTAAGTTATATGCCAATAATCATAATACCAGATGTACATAAACCAATATTAGGCCGGAGACAATTAATTTTCAGGTTCTGGCTTCGTGGCTTTGCCTCGTTTCTTGTTTTATGATGAATTTGTTAGGATTTTTCAGATTTTTTAAAACATATTCCTCATGTGTGGCTGTGACTGGAGAAATGGGGCTTATGTGTTTTGCGACCAGTGTAGATCCAGATCAGCCTGTGCATCCGCACAGTCTGATCAGGATCTGCACTGTTCGCCATTCCACCAATGAAACACCAGTCGTGCTTCTAACAAGCAGTATAGATCATTATCTGGCTAGAGGAGTGTGATATTTGATCACTGATTATAAATCCCATATGCTGTGAAAATTTCATCAACTTTCTATGTCATTTACAGAAAATATCTTCAATTTGAAAATATATTTTATGAAAAATCGCACATGTTCTTGGGTACAGTGTCGGATGACGCGACTCATTTGTCAATGGTGAATCTCATTGGGAGTCCGACGTAGGGGTGGGTGGCAGCTCTGATGGGAGCATGCGATGGGTAATTTAACAATCGGGATTCTCCTTACCGGTATCCCGAATGGAGACCTGGTTTGGCCCTCTAGCTTAAATGACCTTATAGGAATGAATGGCCTTTTTGTGGAATTTATCGGAAGGCCTCGTCCAGTATTCCCGCGACTTTTCCAAGTTTATATCCCCGATAAATTCCACAAAAAGGCCATTCATTCCTTATAATGCCAGCATTTGAAAGAAATTCATCAAGGAAATGTGTTTATTTTCCGTTTTCTTAAGAATTATTTTAACTGCGCCTCACGGTTACGGAAAGTAGTTCGGCATGGAGTTTACTGGGATATAAATTTTGGACGGATACTTGCAACGGACCAATCAAATGTTAGGGAATTGTGTAAATATTTTTGTGTTGGAATTATTAGGTGTTAAACACCAATAAATCAAATGAGACCTAGGGTTAAGTGATCCAGTGTGATATGGATGTTCCAGGGCGTCCAGTTAGAGAGTTTTCACTGTCTAGGTTAGCTGTGCATGGTATCAATCCAGATAAGGAGGAAGTACAGTATCGTGCCATAAGTCTTATTCACACACGGCCGTTGCAGCTGCAACAGGCAAGGGGGGACAACTGCGATTGGCGTTCTATAATAGCCATAACCTTTGATGCGCCCCTTATAGTAGTAGTATTAATAGTTGTGACATGTTACTTCATTTCCTGTACTTCCTGTTCGGGTGTAAACAAAACATTGTGAAAGATGTCAAACAAATCATGATTTCACTTTACTTTGCTGGAATACGGCCACTGTAAATAACAAATAGATTACACAATTACACTCTTGTATTTGTCAAAACTTCATTGTTGCAAAATTGGCATGTCAGCCATCTTGGTTTTTGAACGATAACTTATGGCACAATACTGTAGCTAAGAAGGAAGTAGGTATGGTACATGTACATTCTCCAGATAAGGCACGTACTGATGATTTTGCACATTTATTTTAGCCAAATACACATTGATTATCAAAATTGGGAATACTCACAATAATTAAAAAAAATACTCATTTAATTTTAAATTGAGGAGTAAAACTGCTCTAATATAGTTAGAAGATTCACTTATTGAAGCAGCAAAACGCAAACGGTGAATAAGTGAATTTTCAACTGTGTGTATCCCCGTTTTCACTAAGCCATTGTGCATTTTAGACACAAAGGCTATACTGATCCAAATAACCACGTGCAGACAGTTCAAATGACTGGTAACAACACATACTTTTACAGGTTTCAAGCTAGCCCTATAAAATAGGGAGAAGAGTTCACTAAAAACTTTAGATTATAAACCAATTTTTTCCAAAATTTCTGTTTTATAGAGTGAAAAACTTCTCCCTCAACTCAAAATAGGGAGAAGTCGGGCAATTTAGGGAGAGAAATTCGTCTCGCCCACTTCACCCTGTAAAATATCCCTGCTTTTATGGAAAATAATCAGATTTTTTCAATGAAAAGTAATGCATCCATAGACTTCAATTTTTTGACAAATCCTGTGCTAAACTGGCTACAAATTTGCTAAGCCCCATTTTTCCAATCACACCCACTGTATGAACGGTACGTGTACTGGTATTGTTGAATGGACATAAAACACCATGAATAATTTTCAATTGTTATTACAGGGTTGCCTTATAATCAGTGACGAGCTGAATCACGCGTCCCTTGTACTGGGCAGTCGACTCACCGGGGCCACAATTCGGACCTTCAAGCACAACAGTAAGTAACATACTAATGGGTCACACTGTATATGGCGAAAATCATTATTTTAACACTTAGACTGCTATCTTAATTTGTTGTCGTCTGCTGTTTATTTTCCATTTTTTGTCCCGCCTGCTTTAGCAGAAGCGGGACATAGGCATAGCTTTTCCGTCGGCGGCGGCGGCGGCGGCGGCGGCGTCATCATTTCACATTAAGTTTTTGCGTTTAGATAACTTTCAACAAAACTATAACTCCTACGACCTCCATACTTGGTATACATCAACACTGTGGTGTAACCATCTCACACAGAGGGAGCCCATGTCACCTTCACCTACTTTTCATGGTTCATTGACCTACTTTTCACATGCATTCAACGTTAAGTTTTTGTGTTTAGCTCTGTTTCTAAAACTTAACGCTCAGGTTAATTTTCATTGTAACTTCTGTTTCCCTCAATGGAATGCTTTAATATTCCATACATGCATTTGTAACAACATCCCGCATCATTCTACAGAAAGCCCATGGTGCCCGCTAACCCCAAATAACCCCAAAGGTCAATATCACTGACTTAGAAATTTCCGTGTTTGCACAAATTAACGCTCACTTTATGGTTTAATATTCCATACATGAATTTGTAACAACATCCCGCATCATTCTAAAGAAAGCCCATGGTGCCCGCTAACCCCAAATAACCCCAAAGGTCAAGGTCACTGACTTAGAAACTTCCGTGTTTGGAAAAATTAACGCTCACTTTATGGTTTAATATTCCATACATGCATTTGTAACAACATCCCGCATCATTCTACAGAAAGCCCATGGTGCCCACTAACCCCAAATAACACCAAAGGTCAAGGTCACTGACCTAGAAATTTCCGTGTTTGCACAAATTAACGCTCACTTTATGGTTTAATATTCCATACATGCATTTGTAACAACATCCCGCATCATTCTACAGAAAGCCCATGGTGCCCGCTAACCCCAAATAACCTCAAAGGTCAAGGTCACTGACTTAGAAATTTCCGTGTTTGCACAAATTAACGCTCACTTTATGGTTTAATATCCCATACATGCATTTGTAACAACATCCCGCATCATTCTACAGAAAGCCCATGGTGCCCGCTAACCCCAAAGGTCAAGGTCACTGACTTAGAAATTTCCGTGTTTGGAAAAATTAACGCTCATTTTATGCTTTAATATTCCATACATGCATTTGTAACAACATCCCACATCATTCTACAGAAAGCCCATGGTGCCCGCTAACCCCAAATAACCCCAAAGGTCAAGGTCACTGACTTAGAAATTTCCGTGTTTGCACAAATTAACGCTCACTTTATGGTTTAATATCCCATACATGCATTTGTAACAACATCCCGTATCATTCTACAGAAAGCCCATGGTGCCCGCAAACCCCAAAGGTCAAAGTCGCTGACTTAGAAATTAACGCTCAGTTTATGCTTTAATATTTCATACATGCATTTGTAACAACATCCCGCATCATTCTACAGAAAGCCCATGGTGCCCGCTGACCCCAAAGGTCAAGGTCACTGACTTAGAAATTCCCATGTTTGGAAAAGTTAACGCTCAGTTTATGCTTTAATATTCCATATATGCTTTTGTAACAACATCCCGCATCATTCTACAGAAAGCCCATGGTGCCCGCTATCCCCAAAGGTCAAGGTCACTGACTTAGAAATTAACGCTCAGTTTATGCATTAATATTCCATACATGCATTTGTAACAACATCCCGCATCATTCTACAGAAAGCCCATGGTGCCCGCTAACCCCAAAGGTCAAGGTCACTGACTTAGAAATTTACATGTTTGGAAAAGTGAATGCTCAGTTTATGCTTTAATATTTCATACATGCATTTGTAACAACATCCCGCATCATTCTACAGAAAGCCCATGGTGCTCACTAACCCCAAGGTTATGACAAGCTCCTTATATACTATCAAACTGCGCCAGGCGGGACATTTTGCTCCACGGAGCTCTTGTATCATCAAAAACATGCTTTGACAGCACTTTAGAATAATTTACAACATGCTTTGACAGCACTTCAGAATCATTTCCATTGGAATCCATTGGAAATGATTCTGAAGTGCTGTCAAACCATGTTTTTTGTCGCGCCCGCTTGCGGAAAGCGCGATATAGTCGGCACTTTGGCGTACGTATGTACGTACGTACGTGTGTACGTACGTACGTCCGGTTAAAGTTTTTGGTTAAGTTCTTTGGTTAAGTTTTTTGGTTAAAGTTTTTGGTTAAGTTTTTTGGTTAAAGTTTTTGGTTAAGTTTTTTGGTTAAAGTTTTTCGTTATACTATATCTCTGCAACTGCTTTGCCCATTACCTTGAAACTTCACATGGGTGTTTATCATCATCTATATTTTCATTTTACCCCCTCCCGTGCGGCCCCTGTGCCCAATGTCAAGGTCAAATTACTTTTAAATTTTTGGTTAAGTTTTTTGGTTAAAGTTTTTGGTTAAAGTTTTTGGTTAAGTTTTTTGGTTAAGTTTTTTGGTTAAAGTTTTTTGTTATACTATAACTCTGCAACTGCTTTGCCCATTACCTTGATACTTCACATGGGTGTTTATCATCATCTATCATTCTACCCCCCTCCCGTGCGGCCGCTGTGCCCAATTGTCCAAGGTCAAAATTACTTTGAAGTTTTTGGTTAAGTTTTTTGGTTAAAGTTTTTTGGTTAAGTTTTTGGTTAAGTTTTGTGGTTAAATTTTTTGTTTTTTGGTTTTTTAAAGTTTTTTTGGTTTAGTGGTAGTTTTTTGGTTAAAGTTTTTCATTATACTATATCTCTGCAACTGCTTTGCCCATTACCTTGAAACTTCACATGGGTGTTTATCATCATCTATATTTTCATTCTACCCCCCTCCCGTGCGGCCCCTGTGCCCAATGTCAAGGTCAAATTACTTTGAAGTTTTTAGTTAAAGTTTTTTTCGCGCCTGCTTGCGGAAAGCGCGAGTCGGCACTTTGGCGTACATACGTACATACGTACGTGTGTCCGGTTAATGTTTTTGGTTCAGTTTTTTGGTTAAAGTTTTTCGTTATACTATATCTTTTTTTTTAGTGTCCATGCTTCGCCACAAGGCGCGACATGCAGGCCGCGGCCATCTAGTTGTATCCAATTCCCTATCATTTCTACTTTACACTCTACTTTTCTATCTCTGCCTAATTAGTATACATGTTTAGCACAACGAGATGAAGAAATAATGCTATAGACTTTCAAATTCTCATTGTTTCTTGCCTTGGTGACAGCTTCACATTTCTGAATCTTCGCTGTCTGGCCCATATTCGACGGGCGTATTTTGTCACTTGCGGCACTCTTGTTCGTTATACTATATCTCTGCAACTGCTTTGCCCATTACCTTGAAACTTCACATGGGTGTATATCATCATCTATATTTTCATTCTACCCCCCTCCTGTGCGGCCCCTGTGCCCAATGTCAAGGTCAAATTACTTTGAAGTTTCTGGTTAAATTTTTTGGTTAAGTTTTTTGGTTAAGTTTTTTGGTTAAAGTTTTTCGTTATACTATATCTCTGCAACTGCTTTGCCCATTACCTTGACACTTCACATGGGTGTTTATCATCATCTATATTTTCATTCTACCCTCCTCCCGTGCGGCCCCTGTGCCCAATGTCAAGGTCAAATTACTTTGAAGTTTTTGGTTAAAGTTTTTTTCGCGCCCGCTTGCGGAAAGCGCGATATAGTCGGCACTTTGGCGTACGTACGTACGTACGTGTGTCCAGTTAAAGTTTTTGGTTAAGTTTTTTGGTTAAAGTTTTTCGTTATACAATATCTTTTTTTTTAGCTCACCTGAGCGAAGCTCATGTGAGCTATTGTTACCGCAATGTGTCCGTCGTCCGTCGTCCGTCGTCCGTGAACATTTTCAAACGTCTTCTCCTCGGTAACCATTGGGTCTATAGTCACCAAACTTCATGGTCATGGTCCTTAGGTAGGGGGATTACAAAATTGTTAAAATGACGTCATTACGTAATCCAAGATGGCCGCCGTCTAAAAATAGCACAAATTCTTAAAAAATCTTCTTCTCAAGAACCGCCAACCGGATTTCGACAAAACTTGGTAGGAATGATCGATGTACATTGCTCTTTCAAAGTTGTTAAAATGGTGACCCTGGGGTCAAAAATGGGCGTGGGCCGTGGGGTCAAATTTTATTTTTGACTGAATATGGTCATTTCATATATCAAATTGAAGGTATCAATGAGGCGATCACTCTGGTGCATTTTTTGTCGAAATCGGATTGTTATGTCATCCAAGATGGCCACCGAAAGGTCAAAAGGTCGTTCTTTTATTAGAGATTTCAAAATTCTTCTTCACATGAACCGCTTGGCCCATGGTAGCCAAACTTAAAAGTTATAGTCCATGGGTGAAGCCTTTTCAGATTTGTTAAAATGGAGGTCATCGCTAATCCAAGATGGCCGCCGTCTAAAAATAGCATAAATTCTTAAAAAATCTTCTTCTCATGAACCGCTTGCCGGATTTCGACGAAACTTGGTAGGAATGATCGATGTACATTGCTCTTTCAAAGTTGTTAAAATGGTGACCCCGGGGTCAAAAATGGGCGTGGCCCGTGGGGTCAAATTGGGGTCAAATTTTATTTTTGACCGAATATGGTCATGTCATATATCAAATTGAAGGTATCAATGAGGCGATCACTCTCGTGCATTTTCTGTCGAAATCGGATTGTTATGTCATCCAAGATGGCCGCCAAAAGCTCAAAAGGTCGTTCTTTTATTAGAGATTTCAAAATTCTTCTTCACATGAACCGCTTGGCCCATGGTAGCCAAACTTAAAAGTTATGGTCCATGGGTGAAGCCTTTTCAGATTTGTTAAAATGGAGGTCATCGCTAATCCAAGATGGCCGCCGTCTAAAAATAGCATAAATTCTTAAACAATCTTCTCATGAACCGCTAGCTGGATTTCAACGAAACTTGGTAGGAATGATCGATGTACATTGCTCTTTGAAAGTTGTTAAAATGGTGACCCCGGGGTCAAAAATGGGCGTGGCCCGTGGGGTCAAATTGGGGTCAAATTTTGTTTTTGACTGAATATGGTCATGGCATATATCAAATTGAAGGTATCAATGAGGCGATCACTCTGGTGCAATATTTTTCGGAATCGGATGATTATGTCATCTATGATGGCCACCAAAAGGTCCATTTATTCAAGATTTTTAACGTCTTTTTCTCAGGAACCACATGGCCGATGCTGGGTGAAGCATTTTCAGATTTTGTAAAATGAGAGTCATCGCTTAATCCAAGATGACCGCCATCTAAAAATAGCACAATTTTTTTAAAACACATGAACTCAATGTCACATTCTCCTCTGGTGTTCATGGAGTCAGGTGAGCGAATTAGGGCCATCATGGCCCTCTTGTTTAGTGTCCATGCCTCGCCACAAGGCGCGACATGCAGGCCGCGGCCATCTAGTATTGAGAAATAAGGCAAGATATAAAAGCAACAGCAAACAACAATTGTTGTGAGTAGCGGTAAGGTTAAGGGTTAATTGTTGGTGAAGGGTTAAGTTGGTGTAAGGGTTAATGTTGTGGAGTAGTGGTTGTCAGGGCTAATTGTTGTGAGTTAGGGTTGTAATTGGTTAATTGTGGTGTGAAAGTTCCGGCGGTTGTAGTTAATTGTTGTGTAGTGGTGTTAAGTAATTGTTTGTGAGTATGGAAAAGGGTTAAGTTGGTTAATTGTTGGTTGGGTATCCCGGTGTAAGGTTATTGCTGTAAGGGTTAAGAGGTGGTAAGGGTTAATTGTGAGTAGTGGTGTAAGGGTTAATTGTTGTGAGTAGTTGGTGGTAACGGGTGTTAATTGTTGTGGTGCGGTGTAAGTTATGCTGGTGTAAGGGTGGTTGTAAGGTTAATGTTGTGAGTAGCGGTAAGGTTAATTGTTGTGAGTAGCGGTGTAAGGGTTAATTGTTGTGAGTAGCGGTGTAAGGGTTAAGTTGTGAAGTACCGGTGGTAATTGTTGGTGTAGTAGCGGTGTAAAGGGGTTAATTGTTGTGAGTAGCGTGGTTAATTGTTGTATTAGCGGTGTAAGGGTTAATTGTTGGGGTGAGTAGCGGTGTAAGGGTTAATTGTTGTGAGTAGCGGTGGTTAATTGTTGTGAGTAGCGGTGTAAGGGTTAATTGTTGTGAGTAGCGGTGGTAATGGTTGGTGAAGTTAGCGGTGTAAGGGTTAATTGTTGGGGTGAGTAAGGCGGTGTAAGGTTAATGTTGTGAGTAGTTGTAAGGGTTACTGGTGTGGTTAGGGTTGTGTAAGGGTTAATTGTTGTGAGTGTGGGGGTGGGTTATTTGTTGTATGTTAATTGTGAGAGTAGGGCGGTGGTAAGGGGTTAAATTGTTGTGAGTTAGTGGTGTAAGGGTTAATTGTTGTGAGTAGCGGTGTAAGGGTTAATTGTTGTGAGTAAGTTGGTTGTAGTTATTGTTTGTGAGTAGCGGTGGTAAGGGTTAATTGTTGTGAGTAGCGGTGGTAATTGTTGTGAGTAGCCGGTGTCAAGGGTTAATTGCTGTGAGTAGTGTGTAACGGGTTAATTGAATTGTGAGTAGCGGTGGTAAGGGTTAATTGAATTGTGAGTAGCGGGGAATTGGTTAAATTGTGTGAGTAGCGGTGTAGCGGGTAATTGGGTTAATTGTTGTAGTAGCGGTGGTAATGTTGGTGAGTGTTGGAGTAGCGGTGTAAGGGTTAATTGGTTGTGAGTAGCGGTGTAAGGGTTAATTGTTGTGAGTAGTGGTGTACGGGTTAACTTGTTGTGTGAGTAGCGGTGTAAGGGTTAATTGTTGTGAGTAAGTTGTGAGTAGTGGTGTAAGTTTTAATTGTGTGAGTAGTGGTTGTAAGGGTTAATTGTTGTGAGTAGCTGGTGTAAGGGTTGAATTGTTGTGAAGTAGTGGTGTAAGGGTTAATTGTTGTGAGTTAGTGGTGTAAGTTATGTTAAGGGTTGTTGTGAGTAGTGTGTAAGGTTAAATTGTTGTGAGTAGTGGTGTAAGTGTTAATTGTTGTGAGTAGCGGTGTCAGGGTTAATTGTTGTGAGTAGCGGTGTAAGGGTTAATTGTTGTGAATAGCGGTTAATTGTTGTGAGTTGCGGTGTAAGGGTTAATTGTTGTGAGTAGTGGTGTAAGGGTTAATTGTTGTGAGTAGTGGTGTAAGTGTTAATTGTTGTGAGTAGCGGTGTCAGGGTTAATTGTTATGCCACCGGGTTTCGAAGAAACGTGTGGCATATAGTGTTTGGACCGTCCGTCTGTCTGTTTTGTCTGTCTGTCTGTCCGTCCGTCCGTCCGTCCGTCCGTCCGGGCACACATTAGGGTACTTATGTGGCTAGCCCCACAGGGTTATGGACTTGGTAAAGGATAGGGTTGGTTACAATTAGCCACCTAAAAAATCGTCTGTCGCACTTTTCGGTTAACCACTTTGTCACAGTTTCTCAAATATGCTGCAGGTGGCATCCGCGTTCGACAGACGCATTTCTTGTTGTGAGTAGCGCTGTAAGGGTTAATTGTTGTGAGTAGCGGTTAATTGTTGTGAGTAGCGGTGTAAGGGTTAATTGTTGTGAGTAGTGGTGTAAGGGTTAATTGTTGTGAGTAGCGGTGTCAGGGTTAATTGTTGTGAGTAGTGGTGTAAGGGTTAATTGTTGTGAGTAGCGGTGTAAGGGTTAATTGTGGTGAGTAGCTGTGTTAGGGTTAATTGTGGTGAGTAGCGGTGTAAGGGTTAATTGTTGTGAGTAGCGGTGTCAGGGTTAATTGTTGTGAGTAGCAGTGGTTAATTGTTGTGAGTAGCGGTGTAAGGGTTAATTGTTGTGAGTAGCGGTGTAAGGGTTAATTGTTGTGAGTAGCGGTGGTTAATTGTTGTGAGTAGTGGTGTAAGGGTTAATTGTTGTGAGTAGCAGTGGTTAATTGTTGTGAGTAGCGGTGTAAGGGTTAATTGTGGTGAGTAGCGGTGTAAGGGTTAATAGTTGTGAGTAGTGGTGTAAGGGTTAATTGTTGTGAGTAGCAGTGGTTAATTGTTGTGAGTAGCGGTGTAAGGGTTAATTGTTGTGAGTAGCGGTGTAAGGGTTAATTGTTGTGAGTAGCGGTGTAAGGGTTAATTGTTGTGGTAGCGGTGTGTGGTAATTGTTGTGAGTAGTGGTGTAAGGGTTAATTGTTGTGAGTAGCGGTGTAAGGGTTAATTGTTGTGAGTAGCGGTGTAAGGGTTAATTGTTGTGAGTAGCGGTGTAAGGGTTAATTGTTGTGAGTAGCGGTGTAAGGGTTAATTGTTGTGAGTAGTGGTGTCAGGGCTAATTGTTGTGAGTAGTGGTGTAAGTGTTAATTGTTGTGAGTAGCGGTGGTTAATTGTTGATAGTGGTGTAAGGGTTAATTGTTGTGGTAGCGGTGTAAGGGTTAATTGTTGTGAGTAGTGGTGTAAGGGTTAATTGTTGTGAGTAGCGGTGTAAGGGTTAATTGTTGTGAGTAGCGGTGTAAGGGTTAATTGTTGTGAGTAGCGGTGTAAGGGTTAATTGTTGTGAGTAGTGGTGTAAGGGTTAATTGTTGTGAGTAGCGGTGGTTAATTGTTGTGAGTAGCGGTGTAAGGGTTAATTGTTGGTAGTAGCGGTGTAAGGGTTAATTGTTGTGAGTAGCGGTGTAAGGGTTAATTGTTGTGAGTGGTGGTAAGTGTTAATTGTTGAGTAGCGGTGGTTAATTGTTGTGATAGTTGGTGTAAGGGTATTGTTGTGAGTAGCGGTGTAAGGGTTAATTGTTGTGAGTAGTGGTGTAAGGGTTAATTGTTGTGAGTAGCGGTGTAAGGGTTAATTGTTGTGAGTAGCGGTGTAAGGGTTAATTGTTGTGAGTAGCGGTGTAAGGGTTAATTGTTGTGAGTAGTGGTGTCAGCTAATTGTTGTGAGTAGTGGTGTAAGTGTTAATTGTTGTGAGTAGCGGTGGTTAATTGTTGTGAGTAGTGGTGTAAGGGTTAATTGTTGTGATAGCGGTTGTAAGTGTTAATTGTTGTGAGTAGCGGTGGTTAATTGTTTGAGTAGTGGTGTAAGGGTTAATTGTTGTGAGTAGCGGTGTAAGTGTTAATTGTTGTGAGTAGCGGTGGTTAATTGTTGTGAGTAGATGGTGTAAGGGTTAATTGTTGTAGTGTGGTGTCAGGGCTAATTGTTGTGAGTAGCGGTGTAAGGGTTAATTGTTGTGAGTAGCGGTGGTTAATTGTTGTGAGTAGTGGTGTAAGGGTTAATTGTTGTGAGTAGTGGTGTAAGGGTTAATTGTTGTGAGTAGCGGTGGTTAATTGTTGTGAGTAGTGGTGTAAGGGTTAATTGTTGTGAGTAGCGGTGTAAGGGTTAATTGTTGTGAGTAGCGGTGTAAGGGTTAATTGTTGTGAGTAGTGGTGTAAGTGTTAATTGTTGTGAGTAGCGGTGGTTAATTGTTGTGAGTAGTGGTGTAAGGGTTAATTGTTGTGAGTAGCGGTGTAAGGGTTAATTGTTGTGAGTAGTGGTGTAAGGGTTAATTGTTGTGAGTAGCGGTGTAAGGGTTAATTGTTGTGAGTAGCGGTGTAAGGGTTAATTGTTGTGAGTAGCGGTGTAAGGGTTAATTGTTGTGAGTAGTGGTGTCAGGGCTAATTGTTGTGAGTAGTGGTGTAAGTGTTAATTGTTGTGAGTAGCGGTGGTTAATTGTTGTGAGTAGTGGTGTAAGGGTTAATTGTTGTGAGTAGCGGTGTAAGTGTTAATTGTTGTGAGTAGCGGTGGTTAATTGTTGTGAGTAGTGGTGTAAGGGTTAATTGTTGTGAGTAGCGGTGTAAGTGTTAATTGTTGTGAGTAGCGGTGGTTAATTGTTGTGAGTAGTGGTGTAAGGGTTATTGTTTGTGAGTAGTGTGTCAGGGCTAATTGTTGTGAGTAGCGGTGTGTAATTGTTGTGAGTACGGTGGTTAATTGTTGTGAGTAGTGGTGTAAGTGTTAATTGTTGTGAGTAGCGGTGGTTAATTGTTGTGAGTAGTGGTGTAAGGGAATTGTTGTTGTGAGTAGCGGTGTAAGTGTTAATTGTTGTGAGTAGCGGTGGTTAATTGTTGTGAGTAGTGGTGTAAGGGTTAATTGTTGTGAGTAGCGGTGTAAGTGTTAATTGTTGTGAGTAGCGGTGTTATTGTTGTGAGTTAGTGGTGTAAGGGTTAATGTTGTGAGTAGTGGTGTCAGGGCTAATTGTTGTGAGTAGCGGTGTAAGGGTTAATTGTTGGTAGTAGCGGTGTAAGGGTTAATTGTTGTGAGTAGCGGTGTAAGGGTTAATTGTTGTGAGTAGCGGTGTAAGGGTTAATTGTTGTGAGTTGCGGTGTAAGGGTTAATTGTTGTGAGTAGCGGTGTAAGGGTTAATTGTTGTGAGTAGCGGTGTAAGGGTTAATTGTTGTGAGTAGCGGTGTAAGGGTTAATTGTTGTGAGTAGCGGTGTAAGGGTTAATTGTTGTGAGTAGCGTGTGGGTTAATTGTTGTGAGTAGCGGTTAATTGTTGAGTAGCGGTGTAAGGGTAATTGTGTGATTGTGTAAGGGTTAATTGTTGTGTGCGGTGTAAGGGTTATTGTTGTGAGTTGCGGTGTAAGGGTTAATTGTTGTGTAGTGTGTAAGGGTTAATTGTTGTGAGTAGCGGTGTAAGGGTTAATTGTGTGAGTAGCGGTGTAAGGGTTAATTGTTGTGAGTAGCGGTGTAAGGGTTAATTGTTGTGAGTAGTGGTGTAAGGGTTCATTGTTGTGAGTAGTGGTGTAAGGGTTAATTGTTGTGAGTAGTGGTGTAGGGTTAATTGTTGTCGTTGTGTGTGTAAGGGTTCATTGTGTGAGTAGTGGTGTAAGGGTTAATTGTTGTGAGTAGTGTGAAGTTCATTGTTGTGAGTAGTGTGTAATTAATTGTTGTGAGTAGTGGTGTAAGGGTTAATTGTTGTGAGTAGCGGTGTAAGGGTTAATTGTTGTGAGTAGTGGTGTAAGGGTTAATTGTTGTGAGTAGCGGTGTAAGGGTTCATTGTTGTGAGTAGCGGTGTAAGGGTTTTGTGAGTAGCGGTGTAAGGGTTCTTGTTGTGAGTAGTGGTGGTTAATTGTTGTGAGTAGCGGTGTAAGGGTTAATTGTTGTGAGTAGCGGTGGTTAATTGTTGTGAGTAGCGGTGTAAGGGTTCATTGTTGTGAGTAGCGGTGGTTAATTGTTGTGAGTAGCGGTGTAAGGGTTAATTGTGGTGAGTAGCGGTGTAAGGGTTCATTGTTGTGAGTAGCGGTGTAAGGGTTAATTGTTGTGAGTAGCGGTGTCAGGGTTAATTTTTGTGAGTAGCGGTGTAAGGGTTAATAGTTGTCCCAGCGTTGCCAATTCTTCCAAGGATAGTATGATGATGGGTGTAAGTATCCTATGGATGAATCCATTCTTAAGAATTCATATCTTATTCACAACTGGGGCGACAAATGAAACGTCAGATTTCAATTCGTTGTTACCCGGATATTCGTATCAGTTCAATGGCTGATACAGCGACATGCTATCAGTCCGTATGAATTCACAGGGGTGTAAATTTTCCTTTTCTCACAGGATTTCCTCTTTTTTAATAAAATTTAAAAAAGATTTGTTGAAACTGCCCAAAAATCATACGTTTGTGGAGGGAGTGAATGGGTTTCCTCTGTTTTGTCACATTTTGTGCTGATTTCCTCTTTTCTCGCAATGGATGGGTTGTTGCCTAGGGGTTAGAACACTGACTTCCAGAGGTTGTGGGTTCAAACCTCTCCTAGGGTATCGAAAAATAATTGGTACATAGTATTTCCATCCCACTGTTCTGTCGGATGAGATTTTAAACTGGTCCCGTCTCTATAGGACCTTAACTGTTGCTGCGACGTTTAACCCATTCACCTTTCTTTTCTCGCAATGTACTGCTCATACCCCTGATTCAGACAATAGAAAGCTCTTTCCATCATTTTCCAACATCATTTACAAAATAAAAATTAAAGTAATTTTGACATTCTCGAAGACACTACGGCACCAGATCAGGAAAATATCACAAAATCACACATTTCTGTGTGATTTTGTGATATTTTCCTGATCTGGTGACAGTCATACACCAAATTGTTGTTATGCCACCACAACGATAGTTGTCGATGGCATAATAGTGTTTACCCTGTCCGTCCATCTGTCGGTAGACAATTTTCCTTGTCCGGCGAACTACTTTTTCAGTTTTTGGCTGATTCTCTTCATATTCGGCATACAGCCCTACCATCAACTTCAGGAGTGCGTAGCGTAAACTTTTTCTCTGTCCCACTAATCCATCCGCAAGTATTCCCCCTTTTTCGACTCTGAAAGTATTCTTTTTTCCTTATCTGGTGAACTACTTCTACAGTTTTTGGCTGGTTTTCTTCATATTTGATATACGACTGTACCATCAAGTGCAGGAGTGTGTAACGTCAAGATTTTCGCTGTCCCACTGATACATCCAGAGTTATGCCCCTTTTTCGACTGTGAAATTATTATTTTTCCTTGTCCGGCGAACTACTTCTACAGGTTTTTGCCAATTCTCTTCATACTCGGTATACATCCCAACCATCAAATGCAGGAGTGCATAACGTAAAAATGTTCACTGTACCACCGTTCCATCGGCAGTTATGCCGCTTTTTATGCCCCACCACGATAGTGGAGGGGGCATTTAGTGTTACCCTTGTCCGTCCGTCCGTCCGTCACAAAACTTTAACGCTCGGGTAAATGTCTCATAATTTCTTCATCCTTTGACCGATCTGCTTCATATTTCATATACACATTGCCTGGTCCTCTACCGCCCTGTGCCAAATCAACGTTCATCGTGCCCCCGCCAAGCCCAGGGTCAAGGTCACATAGTTAGTGCTTCAAAAACTTTAACGCTCAGGTAAATATCTTATAATTTCTGTTTTCTTTCACGGATCAGCTTCATACTTCATATACGCATTGCTCTAATGGTCCTCTACCGCCCTGTGCCAAATCCACATTTGTCCTGCCCCCGCTAAGCCCAGGGTCAAGGTCACATACTTGGTGCTTTAAAAACTTTAACGCTCGGGTAAATATCTTATAATTTCTGTTCCCTTTCACGGATCAGCTTCATACTTCATATACACATTGCTTTAATGGTCCTCTACTGCCCTGTGCCAAATCCACGTTCGTCCTGCCCCCGCCAAGCACAGGGTCAAGGTCACGTACTTGGTGCTTCAAAAACTTGGAATTTGGCCTCATTTATTATCAAAGCGATATGTGGGGCATCCGTGTTCTATGAACACATTTTCTAGTTTTTACATATTTACGGGTACCTGGGCCCACGTGGGGGGTAATCCGTAAGCCTCGCTTACTGACCAATCTAGTTTTTAGCTCGACTATTTGAAGAATAGTTAGAGCTTATGTGGTCACCCCGGCGTCGGCGTCGTCACGCCTTGGCCCTACACCAACCATACTTGGACAACTTCATCTCCTAGTGATGTACATCAACAACCCCTGACCTATATTTGACCTTGACCTACATTTAACCTTGAATTACTTAGTTAATTCCCTTTGGTTAAGGTGTTTAGTCAACCTTGGTTCAGATTTTTAATCAAGCTTGTAGATGGAATACTATTGTGCATACAGACACCATACTTGGATAACTTTTTCTCATAGGGATGTACATCAATAACCCCTGACCTATATTTTACCTTCACCTACATTTAACCTTGAATTACTTACTTATTTCCCCTTGGTTAAGGTTTGTACTCAAACATGGTTAAGGTTTATATTCAAGCTTGTATATGGAATACTCCTGGGACTACAGCAACCTTACTTGGACAACTTAATCTCCTACTGATGTACATCAATAATCCCTGACCTATATTTGACATTGACCTACTTTTATCCTTGGATTACTTAGTTATTTCCCCTTGGTTAAGGTTTTTAGTCAAGCTTGTATATGGAATACTCCTGGGCCTACAGCAACCATACTTGGAAAACTTCATCTTCTAGTGATGTACACCAATAACCCATGACCTATATCTGACATTGACCTACATTTAACCTTCAATTACTTACTTAATTTCCCTTGGTTAAGGTTTTATGCTCAAACACAAAATTGTTGTTGTAGATATGGAGAGTTTAGAACAAAAACTACGGGACGCGGTCGTGTATGGCCAGCCACGATCTCACAAGGAGTGGAAGAAGATACTCATCATCGCCGAAGGTGTTTACAGGTATTATACAGTATTATACCCCCAGATTTCAAATTCAATGTGTATTTTACTTTTACAAATGTATTACCGGTGTCACAGGAAATTCTCCCCCCCCTGGAAATCTCACTCCCCCCCACCCCCGCGTTTCCAGGGTCGACCCTAGGAAATTCTCCCCCCCCCCCCCCCCACCCTGGAAATTCTCCCCCCACCCCCCACCCAAAAGTTTGAATGCTACAAAGCAGAATTATTTCCCACCAAACATGACATGTGCACATAGGAACAATGTATGTCATTTGGTAGTATAAGAAAGGGGAACATAAAAAATCACCTCCCTCACACCCCACCCCAATCTACCATATGTATAGTGTAAGTCCCTTGATAGACAAGAATATCACAAGATTTGGGGAAGATTTCTGATCAAGTGAAAATGTTTGTGTAGAACAGTTAGCATGTGACGCATATTGGCGGAGGGGGGGGGGGGATTTTCCTAGGAAATTTCTTCCCCCCCCCTCCTCCAACCATCTACCATATGCATAGCGGATTTAAATGTTTCTTTGTAAACAAGAATAACCCACGATTGGGGGAGTATTTCTGATGAAATAATGTATGTTGGTGTAGAACAGATAGCATTTGGCATGTATTGAGAGAGAGAGGGGGGGGGGGGGTTTCCTAGGAAATATTCCCCCCCACAACCATCTACCATATGCATAGCGGATGTGAATGTCTCTTTGTAGACAAGAATAACCCACGATTGGGGGAGTATTTCTGATGAAATGAAATGAAAGTTGGTGTAGAACATATAGAAATAAGTTATAACTTCTATTTCCTTCATCTAAAATGCTTAATATTTCACACATGCATTCCTGTAAGGCTCTACTACCATGCTGTGCCAAATCCACGACCGTCCAACCCCCGCAGATCCCAAGGTCAAGGTCAAATACTTAGTCTCTTTACAAAACTTAACATCAGAGAAATATTGTTATAACTTCTATTTCCTTCATCTAAAATGCTTAATATTTCACACATGCATTCCTGTAAGGCTTTACTACCATCCTGTGCCAAATCCACGACCGTCCAACCCCCGCTGATCCCAATGTCAAGGTCAGATACTTAGTCTCTTTACAAAACTTAACATCAGAGAAATATTGTTATAACTTCTATTTCCTTCATTGAAAATTCTTATTATTTCACTTGTGCATTCCTCTAAGGTTGTACTATCATGCTGTGACAAATCTACGACTGTCCAACCCCCGCTGATCCCAAGGTCAAGGTCACATACTTAGTCTCTTTACAAAACTTAACATCAGAGAAATATGTTATAACTTCTATTTCTTTCATTGAAAATTCTTAATATTTCATATGCTGTGACAAATCCCCGCTGATCTCGAGGTCAACGTCACATACTTACCGTATAACCTCGAATGAACGCCGCCCCCTCCTAATAAACGCCCCCCTCCAAATAAAAAAAATAAATAAAATTACCAAGTAATTTTTTTTTTTGTTTGTTTTTAATTTCTATTTCCTTGCTCGGATCTGCTTCACATTTCACACACTCATTGCTCCAATGGACCTCTACCACCCTGTGACAAATTCACGTTCATGCCGCTCCCACTAATCCCAGAGTCAAGGTCACAAGCCCACACACTTGGAAATTTTTACATATTTTAGGGGTACCTGGGCCCACGCGGGGGGGTATTCCGTAAACCTCGCTTACTGACCAATCTATTTTTTTTCTAGACCCACCCCCACCATGTGCTATACATTTATACCAATCATATGCAACTCTCTACCAGCCAACATACATAATAGTTATGGTACGGTAATGGGGAATTATTGCATATACCGGTAAATAGAATCTCTACTGCCCCACCACCACTATATTGTCTATGTATAGGCGGGGGGGAGGGGGGGATATTTCCTGTTACACCTGTATTGATTTTCTTATTAAATAGGGAACAAATGCTAAAATAAAAAAAAGAATTCACTCAACTAAGTAAATTTTCAACTTTATTACAGTATTTTCACATTGCTGGGATTATTTTGTACTCCCACGTTTGATAATCAATGCGTATTCTGCTAAAATAAGTACGTAAAATACACCAATACGCACCTTATCTGGAGCTCTGAGGATTAAAAATACACCAATACGCACCTTATCTGGAGCTCTGAGGATTAAAAATACACCAATACGCACCTTATCTGGAGCTCTGAGGATTAAAAATGGTTACGTGGTAAGGCCAGAAAAAAGGCACATTTAGAGCATAAACATTGAAAAAAGGCACATTTAGAGCATAAACATTGAAAAAGGCACATTTAGAGCATAAACATTGAAAAAAGGCACATTTAGAGCATAAACATTGAAAAAGGCACATTTAGAGCATAAACATTGAAAAAGGCACATTTAGAGCATAAACATTGAAAAAAGGCACATTTAGAGCATAAACATTGAAAAAAGGCACAACATTTAGAGCATAAACATTGAAAAAAGGCACATTTAGAGCATAAACATTGAAAAAAGGCACATTTAGAGCATAAACATTGAAAAAGGGACACATTTAGCATGCGATACAATATTTTGTAATGTAACACAAGGTTGTGTGGGACTTAGGAAAACCAGCTATAAATTAATATTCTTCGCATAATTATGTTCTAACAATGCTATTTTAGCAAGATAACAATATTTCTCAAATGAACATGTGCACTTGACGCCAAATTATTCATGTGTCAACAAAATTACGGAATTTGTTACGATCTGAACAAAGCTACAAGCCTTGTTGTTCGTATATACTATATTATAGTAATAGCAAAAAGTGCCGAAACACGCCGAATGCCTGTGGTTGAACAGAAAATTTAACTTCATCCAATATATAAATCCATGATTTCAATACTAGAAAGATATTGTGAATTCATTACAATGAGCATGTATAAAACACCACACCAATCAATCAATCCATGTTTCAGCATGGAGGGGTCAATTGTGAAACTGCCGGAAGTCATGCGGTTAAAGAAGAAGTACAAGGCGTACCTGTACCTGGACGAGGCCCACAGTATCGGGGCCATGGGGCCGCACGGCCGCGGCGTCATCGACTACTTCGGGGTCGACCCCCGGGAGGTCGACATCATGATGGGCACGTTCACCAAGAGCTTTGGCTCTGCCGGCGGCTACATTGCCGGCTCACGGGTACGTACACAGCAGAAGTTCTTGGGGAAACCTGGGGGCCGTTTCACTAAACTTTGTATGACTAAAATGTTTGCTCGTGCAAATTTAGGATTGTCTGGAAATTTCAATTTATGGATTTACATTTATTGAGCATAGGCTGCAACCTATGCACAATCAATATAAATTCAATAATTGTTTACAAGAAAACATGGGAAATTTACAGACTTTGCACATATACAAACATTTTAGTCGTACAAAGTTTAGTGAAACGGCCCCCTGATCATTTCCAACCAATGTTATGCTATTTACAGCTTTTAGCATATGTTCTTGGGGAGACCTGATCATTCCCGCCAATTTGTCACCTTTGAAATGTCGCTCTCGTTAGGGTCCAGTATGCCACGGGGGCATACCCATGTTTTACAAACATAATCTATATATTATATATATATATTTAGTAGTTTACAATAGGTTTCTGTGCAGACCTACTGGTGTATATCACTTTATGAACTGGCTCAAACGTGTGATTGAGCCAATGTGAATGGGTTTATTTATAGATCATATAATAATTGTGATTACAGAAACTGATCAACCACCTGCGTGTGACCTCGCATGCGTCCGTCTACTCCACGACAATGCCCGCTGTCTGTGTGAAGCAGGTCATCTGCACAATGCGCATCCTTATGGGCCTTGACCACAAAGGCGAAGGTAGGAGATTTTATATACCTATCACATTACTAAGACAGAAATGTAGGCTTAAGTTTGTCCAGGGCTCCAGATAAGGAATTAGTAATTGAATATTTTTACTCCATCACTTCTGAAGCAATTGGGTATTTCAAAATTTTAATTGGGTAAAATAAAATCACACTACTGTTTACACAACAACAGACAGCAAGTATTGAATAGTTTGCTTCGAAATGAAAACATGTCTTGGCATTTCATTAGAATTGTCTCCTTTGAGACAATTCTAATGAAATACCAAGATGTGTTTTCATGGAAAATAAGAAAAATATGCTATATTTGTGGTATTCTTGGAGAAAATTCTAATGAAATACCAAGATGTATTTTCATGGAAAATAAGAAAAACATGCTATATTTGTGGTATGTTTATTGTTTTTTGATACTCGCCACGTCTGATTTCAATTGGGTTTTGGGTAATTTTAATTGGGTATTTAAGCAAATGCGCAGCTTATCTGGAGCTCTGTTTGTCAGTAATCCCCCAAATGACCTTTATAGCTGTTGCTGGGATGTTCAACCTATTCACCTTCACGTTTCTTCGAGTAGTCAAAAAAAAATAAAGCAAAACCAAGACACATATTTTCTCACTTGAAAAATTAGAAGGACCTTGATTATAAGATGCATTTACTGTCTGTTTCACAAAACCTGCCCAAATTGTACGGCCATATAAACAATGCAAAAACAATATTCTTTTCGGTAATATTAAATGTTATCAAAATTTATGAATGAGCCTTCTTTTATTTCGTGAAATTTGGTCAAATATTGATTTTATTATGAAAAATGTAGTTGTGTTTGGGAAAACGATGTGGAAGAGCTGGGGTAGGAGCCAAAAAGAAACAAAGAAAATATTGGAAATTGACTCTGAAATGCTTGGAAATGATCTAACTAAGAAAACAAAAGTTAAATTTTGAAAATCGGTCCAGTATTTCTGAAATTCGAAAGATTTTTAAATCCCCATAGACATCTTCACTCTATGGGGATTTAATATGGGGAAATTGTTTTTTTTCACAATATTTGACCAAATTTCACGAAATAAAAAGAATGCTCATTCTTAAATTTTGCTTTAATTTGATATTATTAAAAAAAATATTGTTTTTGCATTGTGTATATGGCCATAAAATGTGGGCATGTTTCGTGAAACAGACAGTAGGTCCTTCAGGGGCCATCCTACTGGACTGTATCGACTTTACCGATATTACTTCAATGTTACTTCACTTGCGGAGGAGTTCTTCCAGGTGGAGAACATTGAAGGGTTGCTTAGCTTTCTCCATGAAACCGAGCATAGGCTATATGTGAAAAAAAGATACGGTGGGTAGTTTCTGTGATGCAGTGCAGACAGGGTATATACATGTCGCCAAGATGGAGTTGCGGGACGACAGCAGGTGAGTGTGAGTTTAATTAAATATTTTACAGCTTACAGGACATTATCAGCAACGTCTGTGGTATGTACAGAAATTAATATGATTTCCACAAGTTCATATATTGACCACGCATACAGAAATACATATTAAAAAGAAAAAAAAATTTAACAATAATATTGTGGCTGGCAGGTGGGAGCATGCAATTGATAATTTAACGATAATGATTCTTCCATACCGGTATCCCTTACGGAGACCTTGTGTGTCCCTCAGTTACGTCTTTGGCACTCTTGTATGTGATGGTTTAATCTGGGTATACCCATTGTATGAGTAATAAGATTATTCCTAAATTGGGCATTTGACCTTGTTTTATAATTATAATAGGAGAATACGAGCAACTGACAGTCAATGATGCTGTAATCAACGTACCTTATGTCAGCTGACTCTGAAGAGAAATATGCGACACACCGTATCTATTTTGTCGCGCCGGTACAAACCGTAGCTTGTTTTCGCGCAACATCGTATCCTTTTATACAATTTCTTACGGAAACTCTGCACCATAACAGGGGGTACACACCATAACGAGATAAATCAGAAAATGCCATAAAAAACATGTCATATCCTGCGTGTAGAGAGCTGACACTTTCCACGGATCATTTAGAATGTATGTACTCGATAACATCACCGAAAAGGGACAATAAGACATGTTTGTTAGCCAGAAATCGGCACTTTCATCACGCTCCCTTGATTCAAAATTCACGCACAAAAAGGTTTGCAAGCGAATTATTCAGAAAATACGTTGTCATTCGTATTGTGATCGTTGGAAATCATATTCATTTCTGCGTCTGTACATACCAGATACGTTGCTGATAATGTCCTGTAAGCTGTAAAATATTAAATTAAACTGACACTCACCTGGTGTCGTCCCGTGACTCCATCTTGGCGACATGTATATACCCTGTCTGCACCGTTTCACGGAAACTACCCACCGTATCACAATACCGACAGTGCATATGCTCAGCTCAATAAATGTAAATCCAATAATTGTTTACAAGAAAACATTGTTAATGTACTCGCACTTTTGATAATCAATGTGTATTCTGCTAAAATAAGGGCGTAATATACGCCAATACGCACCCTATCTGGAGCTCTGAAGAAGGTTGTCGCCAATCTGCCACCGGGAGGCGGCATTTGTGTTCCCACAGGCCGCCGTTTCTTGTTTTATGTTCCTTTTCAATTCTATTTTTGTGATAATTGATGGCACGTATAGTCTGGGGACTATCTTTAATTGAATTTGTCAATGGAAGAAGGGGGCTAACTCCTTCATGTGGCTAGCCTCCTTCTTTTACAGACCCGTTAAATTATAAAACAGCAATGGCAGCAATACATAGCAGTAGGTTATTTGGACATGTTATCAATATAGAATTCTATGTCCATCGAAGGCGTCAGTGGAATAAGGAGTGGAATTATATGTCAATTGAAGGCTCCTTCATGGAGTTAGCCTCCGTCTTCCACCGACACCTTCAATTATTTTTTATACCACAGGGAGAAAGAGAATGCAACAGCTGAAGTGGAACCTGCGCTATTTCCGTCGACGATTACACGAGATGGGTTTCATCATCTACGGCAACAAAGACTCGCCCGTCGTGCCGCTGTTGTTGTTTATGCCGACACAGCTAGTGTGAGTAGACTCGGACACGTATTACCACATTAGTTAATAAATAAAGGCTAATGTATAAATAAATACAAGGGACATTGAAATGCTGCAAGAGCCTAACATTGGGTCAGAATTATCACTGCAACTCGGCAAGGTTGACAATATTTTGGATTATCCACCACATTTTAGGATAAAATTGATAAGTTGTTAACGAGGCTTACATTTTGTGCTACACTGAAATGGGTTAAAAATTAATGCAAAAAAAAACAACACACGATGCTTTCTAATTGTTTTGAAAATACAGTCGGACCTGTGAACAACGACCGGCAAAGGGAAGTGGCCAAAGTGGTCGTTGTTGACAGGTGGTCGTTGTTCCAAGGGTCGAACAACAAAGTCGGCCATGTATTTAGCATTCTATTGTAATCTATATGCATGCATAGAAAACGTCTTGGCTGTATACACTTCCACCTGACGATTCGCTATTGCACGATCGTGGAGTGTATCTGCTTTTCATCAATTAAAAATTGCATGAAAATGGCAAAAATAGTCAATTTATTTTGTTTTGTCATCTTATTGTTAGTGTTCTGAACCCAGCCTCGCTTAGGAAATTATATACAAAGGGGAGTAATTATCTTCACGATAAGTATATCCCGCTTGTCGTAATGACATATAAGTGGTTTAATTTAGCATGACCATTAGTATTTTGTTTTCTTATTCTCAATTTCATCAGTTGAAATTAATAACTGTCATATAGTCTTTATTAAAACGATAACCTATGTGGCGCGGCCTGTTAAAACCGCGAGTTTTTTTGTAACAAAAATATTTCATTGAATGTGTCGAGTCGAGTAACCCACACGAGATAGGTGTCCAAATCAGGAGAGAACACCAGGCTTATTTTCTGTCCAATGTATACTATCCTGGTCGAGCCCGAATATTTAAGCAGCCTATGACGAATGCAATAAGCCGGGATTTGTCGGAGATCGAGACCCAATTCATATAAACACGTTTGTCGTGTCACTTTAGACTGGTTCGCGGTCGCTAGGAATATCGCTAGGCTGCGCATCCGACAGGGTACCAGTCTAGTGTGGACTACGTGACTGACGTCAGCAACCGCGTGTATTGATCTTTGATATGGCCTTGTGCCCCGCGTTGTGAAATTTACACTTGACAAACACGGTGTGTTTGAAGTCTTAGTCTTGTCACTGTACTGTAGACAAATCAGCATCGTGTAAGCACAGTTTGCCAGCTAATGATGGAGTTTTATGACTTGCGCGGAATTGCATTATGCCTATTGGAATACACCGCAGCCACCTTGTTTGTCAAGCTATCTGTACATCGACAACCATCGTAGTCGAGCTATGCTGTTCTCCTACAGCTCTTGTTGATACTCGCTACTTCTGATTTCAATTGGGTTTTTGGCAATTTTAATTGGTTATTTAAGCAAATACGCAGCTTATCTGGAGCTCTGTGAAGTATGTCAATGGGTATATAGTCATTCCGTCCATCCATCCGTAAGATTTGTGTTAAAGTATTTGTCAGTCCAGGCGGGGCCAGGGGCATCCGTGAGCCGCTGCTCACTTGCTCTAGTTTTACTGGCCATTGAGCATCTTCCATGTTAAATTTGGGCTCGTCTTTTACTCAAAATAGGAATGGTATTGTTTCAAAATATTAAATGACAAACACTGCAGATCCTGATGAGACGGCTCGTTACGCTTAATCTAGCCTTACATTGAAAACCAGCAATTTGTCCATCTTGCAGAGCCTTCAGTGAGATGTGTATGGCGCGGGGGTTGGGCACGGTCGTTGTCGCCTTTCCTGCTACGCCCATCACCAAAACTCGTGCCCGATTCTGTCTCTCGGCTGCTCACGACAAGGAAATGATCGACAAAGTAAGTCTTGTACAGTAAAGTTCCACTATTAAGACCACTTGTGGTTCTGAAAACAAAGTGGTCTTATTAGCGAGTCGGTCTTATTACCGGAACTCAGCAAAAATACCAAATCCCTAAAAAAATGAGGATAGAATATAAAAAAAAAGAATAATAGCAATAAATTCATCATTTAATACATGTTTGCTCATCTGTTTACATGTGCATTGTACAAGAAAATATTTATTTTTATTGTATGTACAGTGCAACTTCTCTACAACAGCCACCCCTGGGAAGACACAAAACTGGCTGTTGTAGAGAGGGGTAATATGAACATCCTGCGACACAATTGTGCCTTCCCACTGTAACTGCTATGTACTGATATTAAAACCAGAATAGATCCATTTAAATCACAATAGACAACTATACTATATATTTGATATCGGACACCTTTTTCTGAACATGCCCTTACAAAGTCAACATATTTCCACCCCCCTCAATCATTGTTTTTTATGAACAACCCCTTGCCAAGTCAGAAATGTGCGTTTCTTGGAACTGATAACGATGTTTTCAGATGGAAATATGGAGAAAGGCTGATCTGTTTCACATTCAACGCACATTTTGACACATCGGGACTGTCCAAAGTGGTCGTAATCCAAAATAGCAGGGTGGTCGTATCAAACCCAGCGATCATGTAAATAATGAGTAAATAAAACGGTTCTCTGAAAGCACGGTCTCAATAACGGGGTGGTCGTAAGGTGTAACTTTACTGTATATACAGAACCGCATTGAACCAGATGACCCTGTGTGTCAAATTTGTGTCAAATAAACATTGATTTCTTGTTTATATATTTATTTGGTGAAACCATTCTTATTGAATAGTTCAAATTATTTCAGTCAGTAAGTTGAAATCTGCTACATGGTTATTAAAAACTGATAATAAGTAGCAGAATAATATTGCTAGCTATTCCCAGTTTGAAGTAGTACATGTTCTAATATTCATCAAGGGCATATCAACATCCGGGTTTGCTAAACAAATTAACAAAAATATGTACAAGTTATTGTTCACATTTTGGATTTTTAAGGAATTAAATGCGAGGGAGCGGTAGCGACCGCAGCATTTAGTTCCTTAAAAGTCCAATATGTGAACAATAACATATTTATAGTTCGGCCAAAGTTTACTATGCATCTCCCATCTGAGTATTGATTTTCCATTTACTGTCAAACAATTAATGATTCAATCTGGTAGTATTTAACTTGTGAAATAAGTACTTGTTTTGTTTTTTTCCATTCGAATATTGAACAAGTTACAAGATAAAAGCCTTTTTTGCAAAATGTGATTGTGAATGGACAAATTGGGCTCATGGCATTTACAATCGGTGTAGCCTGTGCATCAGAGCAGTCTTATTGGACGCCATTCCATCAATTGCTTTCCTACTACTAGCAAACAGCAGAGCTCCAGATAAGATGCAAAAAAAATACATTTGTACAAAAACGCAAGAGATTTTATTTATATGTGTTAACAAAAATGCAACTAATTTCACGGATGACGCTAGGTCCACCGAACCTGTGTGTTAGGCACATTCATATTATTATTCTATATAGGTACACGGAGACAAATTGGGTAGGACTATTCCTACAGTTCTGTATATTACTCATATTTGTATCCCCCGGACTCCGTCGGGGGATCCCGGACTCCGTCGGGGGATACTATGGATTTGACAGCGGGCCGCGTCCGCATCCGCTGCAGACACTTCTTGTCCGGAGCATAACTCGAACACCCTTTGGAATATTTTCATGAAACTTCACACATGCATAGACCACGACCCGAAGGTGTGTCGTGCACAAGAATGACAACTCTTGCGTAGCTAATTTTTGAGTTATCTCCATTTTTTGTTTCTCGCACTGATTTCGTGTCAGGAGCATAACTCCACCACCCTTTGGAATATTTTCATGAAACTTCACACATGCATAGACCACGACCCGAAGGTGTGTCGTGCACAAGAATGACAACTCTTGCATAGCTAATTTTTTAGTTATCTCCCTTTTTTGTTTCGCGCACTGATTGACCATAACTCGACCACCCTTTGGAATATTTTTATGAAACTTCACACATTCAATTAGACCACGAACCGAAGGCGTGTCGTGCGCAAGAATGACAACTCTTGCATCACTAAGTTTTTAGTTATCTCCCTTTGTTTTTCTGTCACTGATTTTGTCTCCGGAGCATAACTCGAACACCTTTTTTCAAACTATTTGTGTATCTGGGGAGGGGGATACACATGCGCTTGTCGACAAGCGTCCATTTCTAGTTGTTATTAACAGTCACAAGTATACTAATTTACTGGTAAACCACTTGCTTTTGATCTGCACCAATTGCGTTTGAACATACGCCATTTGTTTTATGTATGATTTCATTTACGCCATTTGCTTTACACATGAACATGGTAAAAAATGCATCTTGTTTCACTTTGAGGAGTCAAAAACTCAGTCACTCAAATATTTATCTGGAGCACTGAAACAGTATAGGCCCTTATCGTGCCACAGAAGGTACACCTGCCAAAAATGCCATAATTCCATTTCTCCAGTCACAGTCACAGATTTATGGAATAAAAACATGGGCAGTTGCGTTTACTGGAGTCTGTTTAAAGTGCATGGAGTCCGAAGGACTACTCGCAAACTCGCAAACATTTTGCTAATAAGGCTTTTATCTTGTAATTTGTTCAATATTCGAATGGGAACAAAAAAGAGAATAAGTACTTGTTTCACAAGTTAAATACTTCCAGATTGATGGATTCACTGCATTTTCAGACAAGTTCAAATATGAAAATAACCATATACAGCGTACAAATTTGGAATCTTATTGTTTTGCGTCGTTTTGTCGCAATTCATGGAACAGCAACGTTGTCGGTCAATAGTGTGATGTTATTGACAACGATGATGAATTTCATGTAATCTAATGACGTCCAGCAAAATTTAATGAATCAACGTCGTGCGACGTCACGGGCTAACATAATGTACTGGGATATAAACGCAATACGTTGAATGGGCATTTCCATTATGAATTGAAGCACAGTATAAATATTTTGGTGTGAATCTACTAATTTACCTTTTCTGTCCTTTCCCACAGGCATTGAATATTATAGAAGAGGTGGGCACGTTGATACACCTTAACCAGTCATCGCTGAAAGTCCCCAATTTCAGTGAAAAGGATATCGAGCTTGTCTAGTCTGTAGTCTGGGTAAGATAAACATGATGTTTGTGAAATAGGGGTTAGACCACTTGACTTCCAATCCGGAGGTTGTGGACGTTAAACCCATTCACTCTCACTGAATCGTCTGCTGTTTATTTTATATTTACAATTTCTCTCGATGAAAACATGATTTGACTGTACTTCAGAGTTTGACACCATGTTTTATTAAGAAAGAATACAAATTCAACAGCAGACGACAACTTTTTTTTTCCCGCATTCTAAGGGTTAACTATAAACGCTGAAAGTCCCCACATTCAGTGTAAAGGCTATAGATCTTGTCTGGTCTGCAGTTTAGGTGAGGTAAACACCAGACACACTCTTGAATGAGGTAAACACCAGACACACTCACCCTTGAATGCGGGAAATGTAAATTGTCGTCTGCTGTTGTTTTATTTTATTTGTTCTTCTTTCTCAATACAAACATGGTTTGACAGCACTTTAGAATCATTTCCAATGGAAATGAATTGGAAATGATTCTAAAGTGTTGTCAAAATATGTTTTTGGTGAACAAAATGGAAAATATAAAATAAACAGCAGACGACAACATTTAATTCAGCATTGTAAGGGCTAATACACCTAAACTATAAGACGCTGAAAGTCCCATCCATCAGTGAAAGGGATATAGAGTCTAGTCTATAGTCAAGCTAAGGTAAACATGAGACACACTGTTTATTTTATTTGCCATTTTTCTCAGCAAAAACATGATTTGACAGTACTTTAAAATCATTTCTGATGGAAATGATTCTAAAATGCTGTGAAGCCATGTTTTATTAAGAATGAATATAAATTCAACAGCAGATGACAAGTTTTGTTCCCGCATTCTAAGGGTTACCTATAAACGCTGAAAGTCCCCACATTCAGTGTAAAGGCTATAGACCTTGTCTAGTCTGTAGTTTAGGTAAGATAAACACCAGACAAACTCCTTTAATGCGGGAAATGTAAATTGTCGTCTGCTGGTGTTTTATATGTTTTCTTCTTTCTCAATAAAAACATGGTTTGACAACACTTTAGAATCATTTCCAATCCTAAAGTGTCAAAACATGCTGGTGATGAGCAAAACGGAAAATATAAAATAAACAGCAGACGACAATATTTAATTCAGCATTGTAAGGGCTAATACACCTAAACTATAAACGCTGAAAGTCCCAATCCATCCATTTAAAGGGATATAGAGTCTATTCTATATTCAAGGTAAGGTAAAAATATTAATAAAAGTATCCTTAAAGGTACATGCCCACGCAGTGGGTTATAATATAGTGATACAGATACTTTTGTATATTCTGTACGTTTGCCATTTTCTGGCAAAATAGACATTCATTCACCATTACCCCACATATTGATTGGCATCATTATCCATTTTATTTTAGACGAAAATTTTCACACTGATATCAGGGGCGATAACCGTGTTTCCTTAAAATGTTAACGGACATTACTATTTATTCTCTGTATTTATTTTTGATGTGCAATTATCATACTTTATAATCTGTCGAAAATATTATTTGTTCAGGTGACGCATTTCATTAGTATAAATAAGTAAAAAAATATGCCTCATTTGCATATGAAAATAGCTTGATACCAACACTATCAGTAAAATAAATATTACTAAATTATTATATCTGTTTTCCGGGCATTTGTAATTTTTAGAACTGGTGGAATAGTGACACAATTATACACTTCTTTAATTCCTATAAAGAACATGTTGTGCTTACTGAGTGGGCATGTACCTTTAAATTGAAAATTTCTCCCTCGAAGTGTACTTATCAATTTTGGTGAAATAGGCTACAGACAACCCTTAAATGCGGGAAATGTAAATTGTCGTCTGCTGTTGTTTCATATGTTTTCTTCTTTCTCAATAAAAACATGGTTTGACAACACTTTACAATCATTTAATCCTAAAGTGTTGTCCAAAACATGCTGGTGATGAGCAAAATGGAAAATATAAAATAAACAGCAGACGACGACATTTAATTCAGCATTGTAAGGGCTAATACACCTAAACTATAGACGCTGAAAGTCCCATCCATCAGGGAAAGGGATATAGAGTCCAGTCTATAGTCAAGGTAAGGTAAACATATTAATAAATGTATCCTTAAATTGTGCTTACTGAGTGGGCATGTACCTTTAAATTTAAAAATTCTCCCTCAAAGTGTACAAAGTGTGGTGAAATAGGCTACAGACAACCATTGAATGCGGGAAATGTAAATTGTCGTCTGCTATTGTTTTATATTTTGTCTTCTTTCTCAATAAAAACATGGTTTGACAGCACCTTAGAATCATTTCCAATGGAAATGAGGAAATGATTCGAAAGTGTGGTCAAAACATGTTTTTGGTGAACAAAATTTAAAATATAAAATAAACGGCAGACGACAACATTTTTTCAGCATTGTAAGGGCTAATACACCTAAACTATAGACGCTGAAAGTCCCATCCATCAGTGAAAGGGATATAGAACGTGTCTAGTCTATAGTCAAGGTAAGGTAAACATGAGACGCACTAATACACCTTAAATGCGGTACCTTGTTATAGTTTAATCTATGTAAATTTAACGATGGGCTTCACCCTTCCGGAATCTCAATATCCCTGGCTTGACTCTCGGGTACATTTTTGGCTTTCTTGCTACTTGAGAGTTGAATCCGGTTATACCCGTTATAAAAGTAGTAAGATTAGCACTAATACTATTACTGTTCGGGATTTGGTCTAAGGGACTCGGATGTGGTGAAGACCTGGCACCAGGTCAGGTTATTCTAATTTCAGGGCTGAATATAATTTTTTCTGTAAATATTCAGATTATGGGATACCACCCCTTCCCATCACAGCAGGTGAAATATGGGATTCAACTCCATTAACCCGATCTAAAATGACCTTAGCTGTTGACAGGCCATTAAACACCGTTTATAGGTGGTATAATTGGATTGCACTATTGCATTAAGCCTGCAATGGACGTATATATTGAAATCTGTTAATTCTGTTAATAAATACCATATTAGTGGCTGTGACTGGAGAAATGGGGCTTATGGTATTTGTGACCAGTGTATCTCCAGATCGAATAGCACACTTGACTCGTATAGCCTGATAGCGATCTATAATCCTTGTTAGAATCATGACGGGTGTAGCATTGATGGAATGGCGAACAGTGCAGATCTTGATCAGACTGTGCGGATGCACAGGCTGATCTGGATCTACACTGGTCTCAAAACTCATAAGCCCCATATTTCCAGTCACAGCCACATTGTTATTCATGATTCATGTATATCGAGGGCCTCATGGAAGTTAAGTTTGAAACTAAATGTGTAGCCCTCTTCGCATAAATAGAGGATCTCAAACGAGTTTCCATTTGATATGAGATTTATGAAACGAGTCGCACGAGTTTTATAATCTAATGTCAACGGGAAACGAATTTGAGATTCTGTTTATCACATGACTTTAGCCTCCAAAGAGCAGAAAACTTTGAGATGGACAATACATTTCAATGAGCGGACGCCATCGACTATTTTCGTATATATTTGAAAATCTATCGGAGCAATACAATTATTACCGGTATAAATATGCCATATAACAGATTCCTGTTCTTTGTAAACACTTCATACTACCAAACGGGAGCTCATTCTGACAATTACAGTCATTTTAATAAGTCATGGACACTTCTAATGATGTTTAAAGCATGATGACGTCAAAACATCGTTGCTTTGTCTATCAAGCAAAGTATACTTTGAGGGCGAAATTTTCAATTTTAGGATAAATTTATTATTTTTTATTATACTGAATTTATTACATTATCACAGCCATTTTGGCTGTGATAATGTAATAAATTCAGTATAATTCAGTATAATAATTCTGGATGGATGGGGTAGCTTTTTGTTTTGAATCAAAGTGGGTGGGGTGATATTTTGAATGAGTCCGAGTATTTCATCAGTGGCTAGAACCAGACAACACATGTCTTTTCCTATATCCTTCACTTTTTTCCAGACTCCACATTATACAAATTGTTTCAGCATGTTCTGTAGCCTATTTCGCCAAAATTTCCAAGTATTCTTATCTTACTAAGTAAACTTTGAGGGAGGAATTTTCAATTTAAGGATAAATTTATTAATTTTTATTATACTGAATTTATTACATTATCACAGCCATTTGTGATAATGTAATAAATTCAGTATAATAATTCTGCATACTTTTAATCATCAAATATATGCAGTGGTTAGTTCTATATGAAATAATGCATAATGCATTTCGGGGAAAATAAATGCTTATTCCCTCAAAGTATACTTGCTAGAAAAGTATACTTTGCAATTTTGATGAAATCGGCTCCAGGTGTTATTACGTGTGTCGTAACACATTTATGAAATGGGTTAAAACATGCCATAACAAGGATTTCATGTGATAAAGTCTATTATCACATAAAAACCTTGTTATGCCACGTTGTAACCCATTTCATAAATGTGTTACGACACAAGTGTAATAACACCTATAGCGAATTTGATTGGCTGGCAGCCTCACTCCAATTACGTATTTGTATTATGCGGCAACATTATGTTAAAGGAATAAATGGAGACGTTCCAAATGACGTCCCAAATGGCGCGACAAAGCAATAATGTTTTGACGTTGACGTCATCATGTTTGAAACGTCATTAGAAACTTTGGTGGCTCAGTAAAATTACTGCAATTGTTTGAATGTGCTCCCGTTTGGTAATGTGTAGTGTTTACAAAGGGCATGAACCTATAATATGACATATTTATGATAGTTTTCTAGCTAGTATTACTAGTTTTCCATTAGATGTTAAAATAGTCAATGGCATCGGCTCACTGAAACATATTGAATAGCTCCTAGTTTTCTGCTATTTGGAGAATGAAATAATGTGATAAACAGAATCTCAATCTCGTTTCCATTTGATATGAGATTAATGAAACGAGTCGGCAATTTTATGAAACTCGCCAGAATCATAAATTGTGCGTGACTCGTTTCATAAATCTCATATCAAATGGAAACTCGTTTGAGATCCTCTATTTATTATTATTAATACCCTGTATTTCTCCATTTCAGTTTTATGTGTGTGTACTTCAAAGTCGGAGGATTTCATCGCACCGATACTGTGATAGTTAATTGTGGAACAGCCCTCTTGGATACATTCTAACGCCGCAATTACACAGAATATTTGAGACGTAGTTGTGTTGACTTTGATTTTGTTTTTGCTGATTATGTGGAATGTGCGCTCCACTGATCACCATCTGCATACGACATTGCCGTTGGACGAACGTTAACCGTCGCTTTTGTCAATCTGATGTCTTTTTTATAACATTTCCATTGGCCACCATTGTCTATGCTTGTCACTGAGGCATTGAGTCACAAATTTTCCGGAGGTTTTGTATATATTTGCGATGTTTTCGCGATTGTTGTACTAGTGAGAGATTATTGTTGGATGCAGATAGTGGTCACAGTGATTTCTATATGTGATACGCTGTATTAGAAATCAATTTCTGGTCAGTACTATGGTGATCAGGGGGTATGTTGTTCACAGTTAAGTTTGCATATTTATTTATTGTTTACTTTGCATGCAAACTGGTCATATATGCATCTCTAAGAAACAGATATCAGTATCATGTTGAATGATATTAAATAAATCATATTAATCCCAAACTTTGGTTATGATTTGTTTTCTATCATTCAACACAAAATATATTTGTGTGAAAAGATATGAGCTTTCTATGGCTATTTCTGTGCTAGCTGATCAGTGAATGTTGCCTTTGAAACCAGTGTAGCCCCTGATCAGTCTGACCGTTTCCATGGATAGATGAAATTAACAATTTTAACACATTTCATGCGGAGAATACGCCATTTTGTTTGTGGAAATCATAAATATTTTCTTTCTATGTGCTTTGAAGTATATGTTTCGACCAACATTTGAACCGTCTCGTCGAGACTGTTCAAATGAGTGGTCACAGCATATACTTTCATTGAGAAATAACAAAAATGTTCAAATGAGTGGTCACAGCATATACTTTCATTGAGAAATAACAAAAATAAAATATTTGAACATTTTCATACCCGTAAATGTGTATTCCGCATGTCAATGATTTCCGAGCTTGCCTTTTATCAAACGCATTCTTCATGTTTCGTAGGTTGGACGTGCGTGCCACTGATGTCAGGTTGTACAAATGAATCTCTTGGAGTCATCAGTTTTTCCATGTTCACACTCTCGTTATTGTTGCCATGGAAACAAATTGTCAACCAATAATATTAGACCCATCTTCTAATTAGACAACAACAGCACCATTCGTCAAACGTTTTGTAACCCGGGCATATGAAGTATGCGGAGGAGTATATCGTTTTGGCGCTACCGTTCGTTCATTTGTTTGTCCGTCACACAAAAACATAGTATTTCAATTCATTCTGTAGCCCACTCATGCGGTTTTTATGTCTAAGGTCAAAGCCAAGTGACCTAGAACATATTTGATGGTCGGACCAGACGGCGTGGCCTTGGGTAACCGTGAGCCCCTGCTCACTTGCTCTAGTATACATGTATATATACTTGTGTATATATATTTTAGAAAATAACTGATTTTTTTTTAAATATTGATTAATGCCGGTAGTTATAATCTACCTTCTACAGGTCAAAAAATCTTTTAAAAATGCAAGATTTGATATTTTAATACAGATCTCATATCTTTATGGTATTTAATGTGTATTATTTATTCATGTTTTCAAAAAGGTTTTAATTGTAATTAGAATCTTAAGGTAGGTGAACAATAACTAATTTTATATTTTTGAAATAGTAGACATCAGGGCTCCAGGTAAGTCCTGTTTGATGTATTTTACTACCATATGTTTAGGTGAATGCTCTTCAAAAATGAGAGTACAAAATTCTCATGAATTTGAACAAGTTTCTTTGGTATGGTATCAAAGAAATACCAACAATTTAAATAAAGTATACACTTCATTCTAACAAGTGATTCATTGCATGGATCAGTTGAACAAGGGGGATAACTCCTTGAGGGAGGTAGCCCCCTTATTCCACTGGCCCCTTTAATTAGTACAGCGAACAAACAGTAAAATCTGGTATAATAAGAAAGCAGAAACAAAATGTTTCGTATCTATTTCATATTGGAGAAAAAACATAGTAAATATTTTGAAATGCACATTGAATTTTAATTCAATGTGTACAATAATCATTTAGACAAAATAATTATCTGGAGACCTGGGGGCCGTTTCACTAAACTTCGTACGACTAAAATGTTTGTAAGTGCAAATTTAAGATCGTCTGTAAATTTCAATTTATGGATTTACATTTATTGAGCATAGGCTGCATATGCAGCCTATGCTCAATAAATGTAAATCCAATAATTATTTACAAGAAAACAATGTTAATGTGAAATTTACAGATTATCATAATTTTGCACTTACATGTACGAACATTTTAGTCGTACAAAGTTTAGTGAAACGGCCCCCTGATGAATTTCACCATGGCACCGATGTTGTTTGATCAGAAGATGTTAGTCATCCAATGTGTGCAATAATACAGCAATGTCCAAATTGAGTCAATCGGCTCGAAAAAAACACAATGTGACCTTCATCCGGTATAGACCAAGCTTGATATACTATTTGCAGTTGATGAGACGCAGAGCATTGTGAATCTTTCACCTTAAACTGCTGACGTAAATTTTGATATCTGCTGTCTAATTTTTTTATTATTATATATTTTCCTCATAATCTTTTCTCGATGACATGTTTTGACAGGGTATGAAAATTGTCTTTAATCCTTTCAACACCACAGGCCTGTATAGAGGTATTGGCAAATAGTGTAGATCCAGATAAGCCAGATGGTGACAAGCCGTCTCATCAGGATCTGCACATTTTGAAAGTAATTTTCACATTTTGAGAACAAAAACACCTCCTTTTCATAAATGGACTAGTCTGAAAATCATTTTGTGACAGTTGGATTGGTCCGGAAATTAACATATAAAAATCCATTCCAGTTACTTAGGTGTGAAACGGTTAATGGAAATGATTATCTTGTGCTGTCTTCATGTTATTGTGTTAAAGGTACATGCCCACTCAATAGGCACAAAATGTTCTTTATAGGAATTAAATAAGTGTATAATTGTGTCACTATTCCACCAGTTCTAACAATTACAAGTGCCGGATATACAGATATAACCATTTAGTGATATTTATTTTACTCATAGTGACGCGCGGTGGTATCAGGCTATTTTCATATGCAAATGATGCATGATATTTTTTAATTATTTATACTAATTAAATGCGTCACCTGAAAAAATAATACTTTCGACAGATTATAATGTATGATCATTGCACATCAAAAAATAAATACAGAGATTAAATAGCAATGTCCGTTAACATATTAAGAAAATATGGTTATTGCCCCTGATATCAGTGTGGAAAGGTATGTCTGATATAAAATGTGTAATAATGCCAATCAATACGTGGGGTGTTGGTGAATGAATGTTTAATTTGCCAGAAAATGTCTCGGATGATGTCTCCGATATAAAGAACATTTTGTGCCTACTGAGTGGGCATGTACCTTTAAGTTAAAAATGAAAACAGCAGACGACAATATTTGTTTCCTGCCTTTTAAGGGTGAACTATTCGCTCTACAATCCAGATTATTTTTGTTCGCGATTTGCGATTCCAAATCTGACAAAAAAATCTGTCTGCTCTGTCTCGACATATCTAACTGGTTGATTTTGCTTGTAAATTCTGATGCTGGGTATATACAGGTTGGTGAGGAGCTTGTGCTCCTTTCATTGGCTAAAATCTTAACCTTGTCGTTGCGTGTTATAATGCAAGTTATCCGCCTTTTTAAATAATCCTTTTTGTTGAACGGATGTAAAACCTCATTCATTCAATTTTAAATAATTGTTCATATGATATTTATTTGCCTTTCATTTGCAGTTGTTGTGTCGGTATTTTATTTATTTTAAGAAATATGATTTTGGAATTTCCACAGTACAAGAGGTGAAATATGGGGTTCGACCCCGTTAACTCGGCCTAAAATGACCGTAGTTATTTTCAGACTGTTAAAACACCATTTTATAAATAAAATATATTTTCAGAAGCATATATTGCAGGATATTGGAGTGATCTAATGTGCTGTCAATGTTTTAAAATAAAATTTGCTAAAAAATAAAATAACTGGAACTGGAAGGGTTACTGATTTTGTAGGTTAGCTGTATTTGAAGGGGTCAGCGGAAAAAAGGAGTCTAGGCCCCTTTTTCCACTGACCCCTTCAATTGTGGTCAGCGGAAAAAGGAGTCTAGGCCCCTTTTTCCACTGACCCCTTCAATTATCGATGTAATTTTGTATAATTTTAGCCAAGCATGAGTGTTACATGTAAGTATTTATAGAACACCATATACTATTTAGTAGTGTTGCAATGTTGCTTTGTATATATGTGCAGTGTCATGAGAAAAGCTGGTCCCATTTGCATGGAGTCTGATCAGGGTCTGCACTGTTCTCCATTTTGTCTGTGAGAAAAGCTTGATCAGGGTCTGCACTGTTCTCCATTTTGTCTGTGAGAAAAGCTGGTCTGATGTGCATGGAGTCGGATCAAGGTCTGCACTGTTCTCCATTTTGTCTGAGAAAAGCTGGTCCCATGTGCATGGAGTCTGATCAGGGTCTGCACTGTTCTCCATTTTGTCTGTGAGAAAAACTAGTCTGATGTGCATGGAGTCGGATCAAGGTCTGCACTGTTCTCCATTTTGTCTGTGAGATGATCTCGTGTTTCTAGTGAACAATTCTTATCCGTGTAATTGCAGGTATGTTTTCGCCGACCATTGTAGCTCCTGATCAGCTGGCACACTGATATAGCACGATATGGACCTGGGGATTTTCTCAACTTACAGGTACATGCCCACTCAGTGGGCACAAAATGTTCTTTTTAGGAATTAAATAAGTGTATAATTGTGTCGCTGTTCCACCAGTTCTAAAAATTGCAAGCGCCCGCTATACAGATATAATTATTTAGTAATAGTTATTTTACTGATAGTAACTCGCGGTGCTATCAGGCTATTTTCATATGCAAATGAGGCATGATATTTTTTAATTATTTATACAAATTAAATGCGTCGCCTGAAAAAATAATATTTTAGACGGATTTTAAAGTATGATCATTGCACATCAAAAAATAAATACAGAAAATAAATAGTAATGTTTTAAGTAAACACGGTTATCTCCCCTGATATCAGTGGAAATTTATGTCTGATATAAAATGTATAATAATGCCAATCAATACGTGGGGTAATGATGAATAAATGTTTATTTTACCAGAAAATGTCTCTGATGTTAAGAACAGTTTGTGCCTACTGAGTGGGCATGTACCTTTAATACTAGCAAACATTATAGGCCCTGATCAGACTACACGGCTATGCTTGTCACAATCTCGATAATAAGCCTTGTGGAAATAGTATTAACAAATATGTTGCTATATAACTATATTACATGTATGTTTTATTTCCTGCAATTATTAATCGAGTACTGTTCACCGGCTGATTATATTGTTACATTTTCCCGGTTTGTTTTTCCCATAATAGACACGACGTATGATTTGGTACCTTCTGCGTAATTTCATTAAATTTGTTTACAAAATTTACAATATTTTTCATGAAGTAAAAAAAATTCAAAATTAAATACACGTTGACATGCACGTATTTCATAAAATTATGCAGATGTTCGAAGGTACAAAATCACATGGCGTGTCTCATATGTAAATGAGACCCTGTTGAACATAAATTGGTCATTATTTTTCACCAAAAAAAAAAATGGTTTGGAGTTCAAACTTTCGCCATTAGAATCCTATTTTTAGTAACGCAAACTTTCTACCGTTTGTGTATATGTCTGGGCCCTGTTGCTCAAAACCTCTGTTAAGCTAACAGAAGCTTTGAGCAACCGGGCCCAGAAAATTTGGGTTACTTCAAAAAGAATTCTCATAAATAGCAATACAATGCATATAACAATGAAGACAACGATTGACAGAATTCAGAGATTCACATTTCGTAGATCTGGTTGTATTACATTTTCTATTGTTGTTGTTGCTTGTGTTTTTTTAACAAATTTCTTCAATTTTGTGAATTCTGTTTTAAGAACAAATGAAACAAAATTTCAATTCTACCTAGCGCAATAACCTAAATATTCGGACACCATTTGTTTTGGGAATGCCTATAAAATAGGGGTTTCCCAAAACAAGTTCTATCCAAATACATGGATATTGTTGTTGCGATAAACCAATACAACCATACTAGGTTCATCCTTACCAGAATTCCGACTGGAGACCTTGTTTGGCCCTCACATACGTCTTTGGCATTTTGTATGTGAAAGTTGAATCTGGTTATACCCCTTATGTGAGTATTACCATTATTCGTAATGCTATTTTCGAGGAAGGGGCCAAGTGACTGGTGTGGTATGGACCTGGCACCAGGTTAGGTTATTCTAATTTCAGGGCTGAATATATTTTTTCTTGATGTAAATATTCCGTTCTGATTTTGGGATTTTCACCCCAATATAGCAGGTTGAATACGGGATCGAACCTGTTGGCCCGGCCTTGAATGACCTTGGCTGTTGATAGGCCTGTTAAACACCAATAATTCCAGCACAAAAATATTTACACTATTCCCTAACATTTGATTGGCCCGTAGCAAGTCTCTGTCCAAAATTTATATCCCAGTAAACTCCCACGCCAAACTACTTTTCGTAACCGTGAGACGCAGTTAAAATAATTCTTAAGAAAACGGAAAATAAACACATTTTCTTGATGATGAATTTATTTCAAATGCTGGAATTATAAGGAATGAATGGCCTTTTTGTGGAATTTATCGGGGATATAAACTTGGAAAAGTCGCGGGAATACTGGACGAGGCCTTCCGGCCTTCGTCCAGTATTCCCGCGACTTTTCCAAGTTTATACCCCGATAAATTCCACAAAAAGGCCATTAATTCCTATATGATAAAAATAAACAATTGGCGATAAAAAATTACAATTTTCTTTTGAAAATTGTAATTTTTTATAGCCAATTGTTTATTTGTATCGCCAATTGGGAAAGTGGCTTTTCCAAGTTTATACCCCGATAAATTCCAAAAAAAGGCCATTCATTCCTATAATAAATAAACAAACAAACAAACAACCATACTAACCCTGAATGATTGGGATACTCTTCATTGGGATACTCTTCATTGTGGGTAACCAGATATTTATATGTGTTTCATAGAGTAAATTGTATCCAAATATTTATGGTACCGGGGCCCGTTTCACTAAACTTTGTACGGCTAAAATGTTCGTAATTGCAAACTTATGATAAATGTTTTCTTGTAAACAATTTTTGGATTTACATTTATTGAACATAGGCTGCCTATGTTCAATAAATGTAAATCCAATAAATTGAGATTTCCAGACGATCATAAATTTGCACTTACGAACATCGTACGAAGTTTCGTGAAACGGCCACACAGTTCACACGTTTTTCCATGAAATTCAACCTTTAACATCTTTAACCTCTAAGTCAACTATTTTAACATTGGCGTTTATGGAAAGAAAAAACTTCCAACAACTCTGTCTGCAGTGGGTATAAAGTTGTCGAGTTTTAACCCTTTCAACCCTAAATAACTGGTATGGACAGTGAGATTTTTATTTAACGACCAATCCAATTGTCGCAAAATGACTTATTCCATTTATAAGAATTGTTTTTTTCCTAAAATATAATAAATTTCTTGCAAAAAAGAGCTGACTCATCTGTAGCCTATTTCACCAACATTGCAACCTGACTTTTGTAGAAAAGTATACTTTGAGGGAGAAATTTTCAATTTAAAAATAAATTTATTAATTTTTATTATGCTAAATTGATTAATACATGTTTGTATGTGTTCTAATTTCTGGTCTGAATATATTTTTTCTCGATGTAAATATTTCGTTCTGATTTTTTGCATTTCCCACCAATGCAGCAGGTTAAAACGAGATTGAACCCGTTTGCCCAGCCTTGCATGACATTTAGCTGTTGATAGGCCGTTAAACACCAATAAAAAAACAAACACTATGGTAAAAAAACAAACACTATGGTGACGCGAAACAATTTTCTTGTTTCCTCCTCCACCCCTGTGTTACTTGAAGCACTCATGGTTGTACATGAATGTGCAATAAAATGTGACTGCGACTGGAGAAATGGGGCTTATGTCATATGACACCAGTCTAGCTGCCGAACTGCTGACAGTCGGATAACAATGTATCGTATACTGGATAACAACCACTGTAGTAGACCTTGATCAGACTGCGCGGATGCGCAGTCTGATCTGGGTCTACAGTGGTTGCATTGAGCCCAAGCCCCATTTCTCCTGTCACAAATGATGGCCAGTATTATTTAGCCGCCTAAATCTCCACAAAAATATGTAAATATAAATAAATAAATAGAATTTTAAAGGCATTCTGACATTGACTGTTTCGTGTTAATTATTCCCTTGTCGATAGGCAAGAGGGGATATAGTGTGTACGTACGTTAGTAACATTTTTCAACAACTCCTGAACCGCTTCACAGATTTTGATAATATTTGGCCACAATGTGTTTCTCGGGTTGGTGCTTTGTTTTGCATTTGACCCACGTCCGACTGCCCAAGGTCACTGAGGACTTCTGTTCACCTTGTTTGCAAGGCAAATTTGTAAGGCAACAATGTTAGGTTTTTTTTCAATAACTCGTGCTTCACTGATTTTGATAAATTTGTTTTCTTCTTATTTTTTTATAAGACCCACGTTCGACTGCCCAAGGTCACTAAGGACTTGTGTGGGTTTTTTTTTACTATTATTATCAAGGCTACCAGCGAGGGGATAAGCTTTTAACGATGCCGTTTCTTGGTTTTGAACTGTTCTGTTACTTGATATAAGGGGGTGTGGGTTTTTTTCTTCAAAATTTTGAAAATCATGAAAAATTCTACAGATTCAGGTTTACGAACCGACTCATCTGGATCTATAGTGTTTTATGGTCCTTTAACCCCTGTATATCTGACATTCACTGTTCCATGTTCATTTCGAACGGTTCCATTACTAAAAATAAAAAGCCCATCACAACAGGTGAAATATAGGATTCGACCCTGTTGACCTGTTAAGGCCTAAAATGATCTTAGCTGTTGACAGGCTGTTAAACACCATGAAATAAGTAATAAATAAATTCTCCAAAAAGTGGGGGGTTTTTTCTTCAAAATGTTGAAAATCATCAGAAATACTGCAGATTAATAAGGTAAGGCGGCAAACGTTGAGTATATGGTCTGTAGGGCTGATAGGCTTTACATGAACCCTTAGAATGCGGGAAACAAAAATGTTGTATGCTGTTGTATAATAATTCATAATAATACATTTGTTTTTATTCACAACATAACATGGTTTGACAGCATTGGAACCATTGGAAATGATTCTAAAGTCCTGTCAAACCATGTTTTTGATGAGGAAAATAAAACAAACAGCAGACGACAAAATTTAAATCGGCATTGTAAGGGTTAAGTGCATATGAATATTATAATTTTGTATCGCTTTACTTTCATTGTGTTTGTTGATTATAAGTTAATTCATGTAAAGTTATTGAATTTTTTGTAAAATACATGCCTGGCTGATTTATACCGAAGTGTGAATATTATATATTAATGCGGTATATTGCTATGCTAGTCTATACTAAAATCACATTTCAGGCACGCCATGTGATTTTGTACCTAAAAACATGTGCGATATCTCGTGAAAAATATTTACTAAATTTACAATAAATTAATTTGATTACGCATTTGTAATTATAATATGAAAAATCGCCCATGTTGTTTAGGTACAAAATCACATGGCGTGTCTCATTTGTGTGTACGTTGTCGTTTTATTTCTATGTAATCGGCAATAATAACAGTTTAAAAATTCTAACTTGAGTTTTGTTCCTCCTTTAAAATGCTTGAGATTAATTGCATGCGGAGATGGATTTATTGAAAATGATTTGTTTTACTGTTGTTAAACATATACCCATGTTGTGCTATTATCAAGTTGTAACTATATGTCGTGCAGTGTCATTTGAAAGTCAGTTTTGACCCTTAGACCGCTACACATCAACAATTGTCGTCTGCTGTTCCTTTTATATCTTGCCTTATTTCACAATAAAAACATGGTTTGACAGCACTTCAGAATCATTTCCAATGGAAATGATTCTAAAGTGCTGTCAAAGCATGTTTTTGATGATAAAAATGGAAAATAGAAAATAAACAGCAGACGACAAAAAATTAAGATAGCGGTCTAAGGGGGTTAAGGGCCTCATGGGATGAAGTTGTGTTTCATATGCACAATATAGTCCTTGGTAATGTAACACGACTGGTGAAAACCGCATGCAAATATTCCATGTCTGTCACAAGTTATAGAGATTTTAACTTATGCATATTTTGTGCAAATGAGCTGTGACATCATTTAAATAATGCAAATTACGATATGTTTTTCCATTAAAATCAATATATGAAGTCAAAGTAAGTCCTGGGTGGGTGGCAGGTGGGAGCACGCGATGGGTAATTTAACGATCGGTGTTCATCCTTACCGGAATCCCGACTGGAGACCTGGTTTGGCCCTGACATACGTCTTTGCCATTTTGTATGTGACAGTTGAATCTGGTTATACCCCTTATGTGAGTATTACGATATTCGTAATCCTGTTTTAGGGGAAGGGGCCAAGTGACTTGGTGTGGTATGGACCAAGTCGGGTTATTCTAATTTCAAGGCTGAATATATTTGTTCTTCATGTAAATATTCCGTTCTGATTTTGGGATTTTGCCCCCAATGCAGCAGGTTAAAATGGGATTGAACCCGTTTAACCGGCCTTACATGACCTTAGCTGTTGATAAACACTAATAAACAAACACAGTAAGTCCTGCATAATCCAAGCTAATTTAACATTAAAACCTACATAACATGTGACAGAGATGGACTATTCGCATACGATTTTCACCAGTCTTGTTAATTTGTCAAGGACTAATGAGCATATTAAACACAACTGGGGCCCGTTTCACTAAACATTGTGCGACTAAAATGTTCGTAAGTGCAAAATTATGATAGTCATTAAATTGCACATTAACAAATGTTTTCTTTAAAAAAATATTGGATTTACATTTATTGAGCATAGGCTGCATATGCAGCCTATGCTCAATAAATGCAAATCCATCAATTGAAATTTCCAGACGATCCTAAATTTGCACTTTCGAACATTTTAGTCGTACAAAGTTTAGTGAAACGCGCCCCTGCTTCCCAGAGGGCTAGAATTCTCCGAGATTACTTGAATGTTTGGCCTTTTAACAAATTCAAGTAATTTGCTCTCGATGTAAAAGAAATCGCTTCCTTTAGCAATAAAAGTCTTATCAGTAAGTACATGTACTTGTACAGGTAATATATGGGATTTAGTACTAAACCCATTGACCCGGCCTTAAATGACCTTAGCTGTTGAAAGGCCGTTAAACCCCAACAAACAAACAAACATGTTTAAGCTCATTGACCCGGCCTGAAATGACCTTAGCTGTTGACAGGCTGTTAAACACCATGAAATGAAATGGAGCAATCATAAATGTTCTGATGGCTGACTGGCAAACTAATTAGACCCTGATCAGGTACTTTTGCAAGTCTGTTTCATATATTTGAGAACAACAATGCATCCTTTTCATAAATGGACTAGTCTGAAAATCAAAATCCATTCCAGTTACATAGCGGTTAAAGGGTTAATGTAGTTGGAACAATTGTAAATATTCCTTCTCATTTCAGTAGCCGATTTCATCAAAATTGCAAAGTATACTTATTACTTTGAAGGAGTAATCATTTATTTTTCCCGAAATGCATTATTTCATATAGAACTAACGACTGCATATATTTGAGGAATAAAAGTATGCAGAATTATTATACTGAATTTATTACATTATCACAGCCTGTGATAATGTAATAAATTCAGTATAATAAAAATTAATAAATTTATCCTTAAATTGAAAGTTTCTCCCTCAAAGTATACTTTGCTAGATAAGTATACTTTGCAATGTTGGTGAAATATGCTACTGGATTGTATGTACATTGTAGTACGCTGAGCTTTAAAATACTCAGAGAAAAGTGTGAATACCTTATTAAACATAGTTTTATTCATATTCGCAAATACTCTACATCTACCACAATTTACTATAAGTATTGTAATGAAATATATTTTAGGTAATATGCTATGTATTGACCAAATGCACACTGACTGATAACAAATTTTCATATCGTGCTCAGGACTCGACGCCAAATATCTAGGTCAAAACTACTTTTGCTGCCCTTGCATTGGTCGAATGACGTCGCATGACGTTAACGCATGACGCCAGTGTAATACCGGTATGTATTTTTATGATGTCAAACAAACTTTAACAAATCAACGTCACGCGACGACGTGGGGCTAATGTAATGCAGGGATTCCGCTGGGGAAAAAAAATCGCCACTTCAAAATAAATAAAACAAAAAATATATGACGGTTGAATCTGGTTTCGGATTTTCCACCCAATGCAGCAGGTTAAAACTGGATCGAAAGCGTTTGTCCGGCCTTACATGACCTTAGCTGTTGATAGGCCGTTAAACACCAATAAACAAACAAACAAACATGTTCGTCACAAACCTATGGTGACCTGTGGTAGCTTGTTATAGCAGCGATTTCGGCAATAACCTTTTACATTTCATCATTTTGTTAATAGTTTCATTTCTGATAAATGCATTTACATATACGTAGTTAGTTGTTGTTATTGTGTTGTTAATAATAATCAGTGAAACTAACTAACCAAACTGTTTGTTTTTCTGGTTGCTGAGTAATAATAAATCCCGTATATAGTCGGTGTTCCTGTTCAATGTTTTGGGACTGGAACCTGTGGCTTTGATAAATTTAACAAATATTGAAGAAAAAAAACAGTATATAACAAACGTACATTTTATACTGCTTTGTCTTTATTTATAACCATGTGATATTGGAAATAAGTAGTACAGTCATGCAAAGGTATGTACGAGGTAAAAACTAAAAAAGAAAAAATATTTTCCGGAATTTTTTGAGAATTGAATCGGTTAGTGGAAGAAGGGGGCTAAGTCTACCTTCTGGTAGAAATGGATCTAAATAATGGCACCAAAAGTAACCAAAACGAACAGACCACTTTCAGTTGTTTTTCCCATTTCAAATACTAGTAATGCTTAAGCCTTTATATTGAGCAGAATTAGTAAAATTTGTTTGGAAATTTTCAGTGATGAAAACATCACAATTTCTCTTATTTTTTAGTCACAGGTATTAGAAAATATTAAGCTGAGTGTTACTTTATAATTTGAAAGTGAACTAAGGCATCGCTCGAGTTCTTTCTGCAGCCTGTGGTTGTAGTATTTTATGGGCATTAATTAATAAAACGCATTTTGAATTTCATGAAAACACCTAGTTATGTGCACAAAAGGCTAGAGTCACTCGTATAGCCTGATAAGAACCTATACTGTTTGAAGCATGCATGATTATTTGACAACTGAATTGCAAATGGTGCAGACCCTGATCTGATTTGAGTCTACACTGGTTGTAAATGCCATAAGGCCCATTTTTTTCAAGCCACAGACAACAACGTACAAAGTTTAGTGAAACGGGCCGTAACACATTGCCTTCCCGGCACTAACGACTTCTACAATTTTCCACTTCATACATTCATATTTACGCTCCATTTTCATCTGGGGTTATGCCCCTTTTTTTACTCGATGTTCTGGAGGTCATGTGGCCGGATATGGTTACTCGCAGCCAATGAAACTGCTCAACTGCGTTAATCATTCGGAGTTTGAATTATTGATCTATAGGAGACGAGCCGTGTGATTTTGTACCTATCAAGATGTGCTGTATCTCGTGAAGATTATTGACAAAATTTACAATATCTTCCGTCAATGACATCGAAATTCGATGAAATGTTCAGAATTTGTCGACTTTCGACATCATTTAAAAAGTTTCATAAAAAATCACATATTTTCTATGGTACAAAATCACATGGCGTGTCTCATAAGTGCATTATCAAGGTGTGGGATCACGTGGTTTCCGAACGGCGTGACGTCATGTTTTTGAATGTGTTTACAGTAGATTTCCTTTAACATCTTGCTATTAATGGAATGACATATTTTTATGAAATATACCGTAGCAAATGCGGTACACGTTGCCCTTCATTGTATAGGCGGCTTTAATCTCATAATAATGTGTTTTGACGAAGAATCGGTTACCGTAAATGTAAATAAAAAAAAAAAATAAGTTATTGCAAAGAACTTTCAGAGCACCCATAAAACACATATGCCATCGTAGTTGGTGCGCTACATATCATCAAAATCTGTCCGTTTGTTAGGAAGATTTTAATGAAAATCTACTGTAAAAATGACGTCACAGATTACGTCACGTCAAAAAATCCGGTAAGGAAACCACGTGATCACACACCTTCATTAAGTACAGTCTGTTGTTTTGCATTAATTCAGTCTGTTTTCAGCAACTAGCAGGGATTCCGCTGGCGATCGCCACTTGATAAAAAATTACAATTTGAGAGAGAAAAAAAAAAAAAAAAAAAAAATTTCTGAAAATTGTAATTTTTTATCACCAATTGTTTATTTTTATCCTATTGGTTATTCCTCTTTCTTTTTTTCCCCCAGTGGAATCCCTGACTAGGTGTTCATGTTTGTTCAGGGATGTAGGTATCCTCGGAGACACGAAGTAATATGAAATCTCACAATACCCAGAATGCACTTGTTATTACACGAGTACATTTATGTGAAATGGCTGTAAAACCTTGACTTAACCGTTAGACCGCTACTCACAACAATTGTCTTCTGCTGTTGTTTTTATATCTTGCCTTATTTCTCAATAAAAACATGGTTTGACAGCACTTCAGAATCATTTCCAATGGAAATGATTCTGAAGTGCTGTCAAAGCATGTTGTAAATTATTCTAAAGTGCTGTGAAAGCATGTTTTTGATGATAAAAATGGAAAATAGAAAATAAACGGCAGACGACAAAAATATTAAGATAGTGGTCTAAGGGTTAAAATCTAAATATCAGAAGAATTATTTATAATACATGTACAACTTTTTATTTGTTTCATTTCATTTAATGTACATATTTCTGTAATTGAATGGTTGTTTTATAATTTAAACTTTATAATCCATTAATCCAATGAGTAGTTACATATGAACTTGAATGCACACTGGCTTTTCTAGTTTATATAGGGAGCTTCCAGTCTACCTATAGCCGATTTCATCAAAATTGCAAAGTATACTTTGAGGGAGTAATCATTTATTTTTCCCGAAATGCATTATGTCATATAGAACTAACGACTGCATAATATTATGTTTGATGATTAAAAGTATGCAGAATTATTATACTTAATTTATAGTGGGTGGTTGGTCGAGCGAACGCGACGGCGTAAATTAACAGTAGGGATTCCTACTTATAAGAATCACAATTTGCCTGGTTTGGCCCTCAGGTACGATTTTGGGATTTTCCCCCCATTTGTACATGTTCTTGAACATGTACATGTACTTGTACAGGTGATATATGGGATTTAGTACTAAACCCATTGACCCGGCCTTAAATGACCTTAGCTGTTGATAGGCCGTTAAACCCCAACAAACAAACAAACATATACTGAATTTATTACATTATCACAGCCAAAATGGAAATGGCTGTAATAATGTAATAAATTCAGTATAATAAAAAATTAATAAATTTATCCTTAAATTGAAAATTTCTCCCTCAAAGTATACTTTGCTAGATAAGTATACTTTGCATGTTGATGAAGTAGGCTACTGGTGTGTATAAGTCTATTGTTGCACGTTTGTAGCGAGCCATCTCGTCTGCACTTTTTGCAAGTAATTTTCATGTTTTTGAGAACAAAAACACCCCATGTTCATAAATGGACTGGTCTGAAAATCATTTTGTGACGTATGGATTGGTTGCAAAATTAACATATCAAAATCCATTCCAGTTAATATATGGGATTTAGTACTAAACCCATTGACCCGGTCTTTAAGGACCTTAGCTGTTGATAGGCCATTAATCCCCAGCAAACAAACAAACAAACTTAGAGTGAAATGGTTAATGAAACGACTTGTAATGTTTCGATGTTTTCATCCATAATCGTGATTGACTGGAGAAACAGGGCTTTTGTCCCCTGTGAGAAGTGTGGACCCAGATCAGCCTGCACATCTGCTGTTAACTGGCTGTTAACAGACAGTAACGTGACTGGCCACAAATGTCCCATTTCTCCAGTCACAGTAACATGAGCATTAGAACAGGGTATTGGATCACGCAGTTTCATAACCTTGTCACCTAAACTTTGACCTCATTTTTGTAGTAGATCTGCTTTAAAATATTCCTCACAAACGGACTGATTTTGATGATATATCTTTCTTTATAAAGCCATATGACTTTCACGAAGAATCGAGTACCATTTCTTTTATGTAAATACAAATGTATTCAGCATTAATTTTGTACATACAACAATTCCCTTGTCTTTGAAAACCCTTGTGTCTGTTTCTTTTTTCCAACATAATTACATTGGGGGAGGGGGGGTGATATTATTTATGAACATGTGCATGTACATACATTTGTATATCAGTATTTCAGTAAAATGATACGCTTGCTGCTTAATTTAACCCTTTCAACACCATAGGTCTGTATAGTGGTATTGGCAAACAGTGTAGATTCAGATGAGCCGGCTCGTAACGAGCCGTCTCCTCAGGATCTGCACTTTTTGCAAAGAAAAAAATCACATTTTTGAGAGCAAAAACACCCCCTTTTCATAAATGGGCTAGTTTGAAAATCATTTTTTGACTATTGGATTGATTGCAAAATTAACATATCCATTCCAGTTACTTAGGGGTGAAAGGGTTAATGTTTTTATGCCCCCTTTTGCTTAGTCCTTGAATTTTGTGTGTCATGTCCGGTAACTTATGTCAAAAAGTTTGTAAGAGTTATTAGTTATTTCACGGTCATTATGGTATGTTGTCAAGGCACATTGCACAAGCTGAGCTGGATCTACACTCGTGTCAAAACCCACAAGCCCCATTTCTCCATTAACAGCCACATAATGGAAAATGTGGCACCTATCCATGCCACCATTAACATAGCCTTGACCTTTGTAACTTTCTTAGGGTCGCTGAAACACTTACTGTCTGTTTCACGAAACCTGCCCAAATTTTACAGCCATATAAACAATGCAATTTTTTTTGTTGATAATATTAAATTTTATCAAAATTTAAGAATAAGCCTTCTTTTTATTTCGAAAAATTGGAAATTGATTATGAAACCTAGCTAGATAGCTTGGAAATGATCTAACTAAGAAAACAAAAGTTACATTTTGAAAATCGGTCCACTATATCTGAAAATTATATTGTTTTTGCATTTATATTTATATAGTCGTAAAATTTGGGCAGATTTCGTGAAACAGACAGTATTCATTCTACTTGCCAAAAGTTTGTAAAAAAAATTATTAATATTCCAGCATGCCAGAGGGCATGCATATCAATGTTTTGTAAAAAATAATATCTAATTATTGTTTTCTTTTATAATGTATAAATGTTGTATAGTACATGTATTTAATAACTTAACACACTTGGTATAAACTTGTTCTCCAAATGAGCAGCATATAGTCATGTTTGGTCTCTTTTGCTTGAGATTTGAGATTATGCTCAAACTGTTACCATGCTTGTATGAAAATTGATTTATTGTATTTATAAGCTGAAGATGGGGGAGGTGGTTGGTTGGGAGCATGTGATGGGTAATTTATCGATCGGGATCCTCCGAACCTGAATCCCGACTGGAGACCTAGTTTGGCCATCATGTACATCTTTCTTGTATCTGAGAGCTGAATCTGTAGCATATTTCATCAAAATTGCAAAGTATACTTTTCTAGCAAAGTATACTTTGAGGGAGAAATTTTCAATTTTAGGATAAATTTATTAATTTTTATTATACTGAATTTATTATCACAGCCAAAATAACAAATTCAGTATAATAATGCTGCATACTTTTAATCATCAAATATATGCAGTTGTTAGTTCTATATGAAATAATGCATTTCAGGAAAAATAAATGATTGCTCCCTCAAAGTATACTTTTCTAGAAAAGTATACTTTGCAATGTTGATGAAATCGGCTACTGGTTATACCCCTTATAGGAGTAATACAATTATTTCTAATCCTATTATCTTTAGGGAAGGGGCCAAGTGACTTTGGTGTAGTATGAACCTGGCAACATGTCAGGTTATTTTAATTTCAGGGCTGAACATATTTATTTTTTATGTACATATTCCGTTCTGATTTTGGGAATTCCCCTCAATGCAGCAGGTTAAATACGGGATCAAACCCTCTGACCCAGCCTTAAATGACCTTAGCTGTTGATAGGCCATTAAACACCAATAAATCACCAATAAATCAAATTATAAGCTGAAGACACTCTTAACACTGTTAAATGCTCAAGAAAAATTTGACGTCTGCTGTTTCATGAAAGAAATCATGAAAGATGACGACATTTTAATAGCAATAGCGGAATACTTTCATCTTTCGACATCATTTATGGAAAATATCGTAAATTTTGTAAATATATTTTATGAGATATTGCACATGTTTTTAGGTACAAAATCGCATGGCGTGCCTCACTTGTTCTGTAGTTTATGATTTATAGTTGATTAGACCTAAATAAACAATTTAACCATGATATTGTAACAGGAAGAGAAAACATGCACCCGACAAGGTTCAATTTCTCAGCCGGGGTGGGGGGCACATATAGTGTGGAGAAATGGTGTTTATGACATTAGTGGGTAATTTAACGATCGGGGTTCATCCTTACCGGAATTCCGACTGGAGACCTTGTTTGGCCCTCACATACGTCATTGGCATTTTGTATGTGACAGTTGACTCTGGTTACAATTATAACCCCTTACAATTATTTGTAATCCTATTTTAGGGAAAGAGGCCAAGTGACTTTTGTGTGGTATGGACCTGTAACCAGGTCAGGTTATTCTAATTTCAAGGCTGAATATATTTTTTCTCGATGTAAATATTCAGTTCTGATTTTGGGATTTTCCCCCAATGCAGCAGGTTAAAATGGGATTGAACACGTTTGTCCGGCCTTACATGACCGTAGCTGTTGGTAGGTCATTAAACACCAATAAACAAACAAACATTTATGACATTGGTGGCCAGTCTAGTACCTGATGTACTAGCACCTCCTGCAGCCTGAGAGTATCTATAGTTCGTTAAAAACATCACGGCTGTTAATTTGTGCGAATGGTGAACAATGCAGACACTGAACAATGCAGGCTGATCTGGTCTACACTGGTCACCAAAGCCATAATCACAATTTCTTTATAGTCTATTCTATTGTTGTAGATTAACCCATATAAAGGTACATGCCCACTCAGTAGGCACAAAATGTTCTTTATATCAGAGACATCATCCGAGACATTTCCTGGCTAAACAAACATTCATTCACCATTTCCCCACGTATTGATTTGCATTATTATACATTCTATATCAGACGAAAATTTGCACTGTTATCAGGGGCGATAACCTTGTTTCCTTAAATTGTTAACGGACATTACTATTTATTCTCTGTATTTATTTTTTGATGTGCAATGATTGATTATACTTTATAATCTGTCGAAAATACTATTTTTTTAGGTGATGCATTTAATTTGTATAAATAGTTAAAAAATATCATGCCTCATTTGCATATGAAAATAGCCTGATACCACCGCACGTCACTATCAGTAGAATAAACATTACTAAATGATTATATCTGTATAGGGGGCACTCGTAATTTTTAGAACTGGTGGAATAGTGACACCATTATACACTTATTTTATTCCTATAAAGAACATTTTGTGCCTACTGAGTGGGCATGTACCTTTAAAGACGGGATACAATTATAATTATAAATACCGGTAGTATGAAACTATTGAGAGAAAAAACAATTTTCTTTAATCATCTCAAAAGTACGTTGAGACGGTTCAACAACCTATAGTTTCACTAAAAAATAAACAAAAAGTATCATATCCCGAGACTGCAATGAATTGACATATGTCTGTCCACTGAAAGGTCTGTTGATTAGTAATATACCGTTTATTTAACTTGGTGAACTGATTATCATGAACTAATGCATGAGTGATTGGGTCCTTCCGCTAAACAAACGAGTGAGCATAGCGAAACGAGTTTGTTTGGCAGTAGGACCCAATCACGAGGGCATTATTTCAAGATAATCAGTTCACCTGGTTAAATAAACATTGTCTTACATTTGACATGATTTACGGGCTGTAGTGACGATGACTGTCTCGTGATTCAGAGGGTGTGTCTGAGAACGTGATTTAATTGGTCGAACGAAACACATCATTGTGACGTTACTGATATCATTTCCCCATATATGGTAAACACGAGAGTGGTGTAAACTACTGCTGCTGAGTGGTGTAATTCACCATTAGATTTATGTAAACTACCGGCTGAAATGTAAGAACAAAAAATTATCATTCAAAGAAATAAAAATATTTTATGAAATATTTATTTTAATCAGATTTAAATCCCTTTTTTTCTGGAAATTTAACATAGAAGGAATAAAGAAATAAAATAAAAAATTGGATACAATACCTAGATAGCTTAGAAATTATCTTACTACACATACTGGTATTGTTTTGTTTCGAATTGTCAGAAATCATGGTTATAATTGATTAATGTGATAAACATGAAGTTGTTTTTTTATTACATATACGGTAGGTCCACAGATTCTGAAAATCATTTAAACTAATATATTTCTCCTCAATGGTAAATATTTTTTTCGATGTAAATATTCCATTCCGATTTTGGGAAATGACCTTAGCTGTTGATAGGCCGTTAAAAACCAATGAATGGGAAAATCCCATAGGAAAAACAACACGTTTTAATTTGTCTTTTATAAGTAGACGAGACAATAGACAGTATTATATCATGGCATGAATCCTGACCAAACAGGTCTGATCTTGGTTACAGAATGATGTAAAACAAGCCTAGGCCAAGAGTAATAGGGTTTGTTTGTTATTGGCATATATGTACAATAACATCAAAAGGCCCCAAACATCTTGTGGCAAATTAGAAATTCAAGGTGCTATACAAATATTTCTTGACATATGTTTTGATAGTTAGTTTACAAATGTATCCTAACTAGCCTTCACAGTATAAGTTAAACTAGAAAACTGGTGGCCATTTTGGACGCCATCTTGAATTTCTCACATTGCCACCAGGCGTGTTTTGGGGGACTTCTGAAAGTTAGCTTGTTAACATTTGTTTTGAAGTTTGTTCTATTTTCATGGCTTGTACTTCTATGTCAGAAAAGCGGACGTTAAACCCTATTCACTCACTCTATTTTCATGTTATTGCTCTTGGCTTACACTTCCATCAAACAAGACTACTTGATACGTTTTGCCAGTTGAGAAAAGAGACCTTATGACGTTCGCGACCAGCTTAGTACCAGATCAGCCTGCGCGTTCACGCAGTCTGATCTGCTCATACGCTAGTCACCATTCCATCGATCACGCATTCTTTAATCCAGTGAATAACAGTTATGATCGATCACATGTTAAAGGAGCACACATGAAGAGTAGGATCAACATGTGTCATAAGGTCCTTTTTCTTTCAGGCGACGGCCCATTCCTGCTACTATGTGACATGTCCGTGTGCATTTGTATAGTCCAGTGTAATTATTTTTATTTTTATCTGTAATTCTCATGCCGCTGTGAGCAGAAAATAAAGTTTTAACTTGTGTATTCTTCAGTTGTTTTTTGTTCAGAACCCAACGTTTTCAATGGTATTAGGCATACAGCCACCATACAAAGCCAGTGAAGTGCACTAGAAACCACTGAAACACATGACCACCATGTGACCTTTGTGGCAGGTGGGAGCATGCAATGGCTAATTTAACGATCGGGGTTCATCCTTACCTGAATCCTGACTGGAGACCTAGTTTGGCCATCTTGGGCATTTTGTATGTGACAGTTGAATCTGGTTATACCCTTTAAGTATTACGATTTTCTTAATCGTATTACTTTTAAGGGAAGGTGCCAAGTGGCTTTGGTGCGGTATGGACCTGGCACCAGGTCTGGTTATTCTGATTTCAGGGCTGAAGATATTTATTGTTTTCGATGTAAATATTCCGTTCTGATTTTGGGGATCCCCCCCCCCCCCACCCCATGCAGCAGGTTTAATACAGGATCTAACCCGTTGACCAGGTCTTAAATGACCTTAGCTGTTGATAGGCCGTTAAACACCAACAAACTAACAAACCAGGTGACCTTTACCTACCATTGCAATATTTACTTACATGTACTATTGTAGTTATTTCCTTGGTTCAGGTTTTTGTTTGAACTTGTATCTTCAATAGTAGTAGGCATATAACCACCATACTTGCACACTATCATCAGCCAGTGATGTGCACCACAACCCACTGTGAATCAAATGACATTGGTGTGACCTTGTCAAGTTGATCTACAATTGCAATATTTACATACATGTAGTTATTTCCCTTGGTTAAAGTTTTTGTTTCAACTTGTATTTTTTCGAATCTTGCAATTGTACCTCGTTTACAAACAATGCTGTAGGTGGGGAATCAGTGTTCTACATGCACGTTTTTAGCGTGTCGTAGTCGGCGTCTGTCCGTCTTCAAAAATTTGTGTATACTAGGCTAAATTTGGTTCATTGTATTTCTGTTTCCTTTCACTCCACTTCTTGATATCTCACACATGCCTTCCTCTACTGATCCTACTGCTTTTGGGAGGGGGCCCAAGTGATTCTGGTGTGGCGAGGACCTGTCATTAGATCGGGATTATTCTGATTTCAGGGCTGGATATATAATTTTTGTCGAGCCCGCTTGCTGAAAGCGAGACCTAGTGATCACAATGACGTCCGGGTGTCTGTGTGTCCGTCTTGCCGTCCGTCCGTCCGTCCGAAATCTGTGTTAAAGTTTTTAAATACCTTATATCTATGCAGTCCAAAGTCACATTGACTTGAAACTGTGTATGCTTATTGGTCATCATCCATATATTCATTCTGTGTCCCACTCATGCGGCCCCTGTGCCCCTAGGTCAAGGTCAAATGACTTGGAAGTTGCGTTAAAGTTTCTTTCAAAATTTGCGTTTCACATACCTACTATCTCTAACCGTAAGTCAGATTTGCTTGAAACTTTGTATGCTTATTGGGCATCATCCATATATTCATTCTGTGTCCCACCCATGCGGCCTCTGTGCCCCAAGGTCGAGGCCAAATGACTTAGAATTTTGCGTTATTGTAACATATGGGTTAAAGTTTTTACATACCTTATATTGTTACTCCAATTTACTTCCAACTTCCAATACTTCCTTTTCATCATCCACATGCTCAAGGTCAAATGACTGAAGTTTGTCTTAAAGTTTTCACATACCTACTATCTCTGTAACCGTAAGTCAGATTTGCTTGAAACGTTGTATACTTATTGGGCATCATCCATATATTCATTCTGTGTCCCACTCATGCGGCCTCTGTGCCCCAAGGCCAAATGACTAAGTTTGCGTTATTGTAACATATGGGTTAAAGTTTTTACGTACCTTATATTGTTACTCCAATTTACTTCCAATTTCCAATACCTTTTCATCATACATATTTTCATTCCATAGCCTGCCCATGTGGTCCACATGCTCAATGTCAAGGTCAAATGACCTTGAAATTTGTGTTAAAGTTTTTACATACCTTATATCTCCACAACACTTCCACTTCCAACATCCAATACTTCTTATTCATCATCCATACTTTCATTCTATAGCCCACCCATGCGGCCCATATGCCCAAGATCAAGGTCAAATTACTTTAAAATTTGCGTTAAAGCTTTTACATACCTTTTATCTCCACAACCCTTAATTCAAACTTCAAATAAATACACTCTGAGACCATCAAATGCCTCGGCGGGCTCGACATGCGGGCCGTGGCCATCTGGTTTTATTGTAAATATTCAGTTCTGATTTTGGGATTTCCCCCCTCCCCCATTTTGTACCTGTACTTGAACATGTACATGTACTTGTACAGGTAATATATGGGATTTAGTACTAAACCCATTGACCCAGCCTTAAATGAACTTAGCTGTTGATAGGCCGTTAAACCCCAACAAACAAACATATACTGAATTTATTACATTATCACAGCCAAAATGGAAATGGCTGTAATAATGTAATAAATTCAGTATAATAAAAATTAATAAATTTATCCTTAAATTGAAAATTTCTCCCTCAAAGTATACTTTGCTAGATAAGTATACTTTAGCATGTTGATGAAGTAGGCTACTGGTGTGTATAAGTCTATTATTGCACGTTTGTAACTAGCCGTCTCGTCTGCACTTTTTGCAAGTAATTTTCATATTTTTGAGAACAAAAACACCCCATGTTCATAAATGGACTGGTCTGAAAATCATTTTGTGACGTATGGATTGGTTGCAAAATTAACATATCAAAATCCATTCCAGTTAATATATGGGATTTAGAACTAAACCCATTGATTCGGCCTTAAATTACCTTAGCTGTTGATAGGCCATTAATCCCCAGCAAACAAACAAACAAACTTAGAGTGAAAGGGTTAATGAAATGACTTGTAATGTTTCGATGTTTTCATCCATAATCGTGATTGACGAGAAACAGGGTTTTTGTCCTCTGTGAGAAATGTGGACCCAGATCAGCCTGCATATCTGCTGTTAACTGGCTGTTAACAGACAGTAACGTGACTGGCCACAAATGTCCCATTTCTCCAGTCACAGTAACATGAGCATTAGAACAGGGTATTGGATCAGCAGTTTCATAACCTTGTCACCTAAACTTTGACCTCATTTTTGTAGTAAATCTGCTTTAAAATATTCCTCACAAACGGACTGATTTTGATGTTATATCTTTCTTTATAAAGCCATATGACTTTCACGAAGAATCGAGTACCATTTCTTTTATGTAAATACAAACGTTATCAGCATTAATTTTGTACATACAATGTACAACAATTCCCTTGTCTTTGAAAACTGTTGTGTCTGTTTCTTTTTTCCAACATAATTACATTGGGGAGGGGGGGGGGGATATTATTTATGAACATGTGCATGTACATACATTTGTATATCAGTATTTCAGTAAAATCTCTTGCTGCTTAATTTAACCCTTTCAACACCACAGGTCTGGTATTGGCAAACAGTGTAGATCCAGATGAGCCGGCTCGTAACGAGCCGTCTCATCAGGATCTGCACTTTTTGCACAAAAAAAAAATCACATTTTTGAGAGCAAAAACACCCCCTTCATAAATGGGCTAGTTTGAAAATAATTTTTTGACTATTGGATTGATTGCAAAATTAACATATCCATTCCAGTTACTTAGGGGTGAAAGGGTTAATGTTTTTATGCCCCCTTTTGCTTAGTCCTTGAATTTTGTGTGTCATGTCCGGTAACTTATGTCAAAAAGTTTGTAAGAGTTATTAGTTATTTCACGGTCATTATGGTATGTTGTCAAGGCACATTGCACAAGCTGAGCTGGATCTACACTCGTGTCAAAACCCACAAGCCCCATTTCTCCATTAACAGCCACATAATGGAAAATGTGGCACCTATCCATGCCACCATTAACATAGCCTTGACCTTTGTAACTTTCTTAGGGTCGCTGAAACACTTACTGTCTGTTTCACGAAACCTGCCCAAATTTTACAGCCATATAAACAATGCAATTTTTTTTGTTGATAATATTAAATTTTATCAAAATTTAAGAATGAGCCTTCTTTTTATTTCGAAAAATTGGAAATTGATTTTGAAACCTAGCTAGATAGCTTGGAAATAATCTAACTAAGAAAACAAAAGTTACATGTTGAAAATCGGTCCACTATTTCTGAAAAATATATTGTTTTTGTATTATTTATATAGTCGTAAAATTTGGGCAGATTTCGTGAAACAGACAGTATTCATTCTACTTGCCAAAAGTTTGTACAAAAAAAATATTAAGATTCCAGCATGCCAGGGGGCATATCAATGTTTCGTAAAAAATAATGTCTAATTATTGTTTTCTTTTATAATGTATAAATGTTGTATAGTACATGTATTTAATAACTTAACACACTTGGTATAAACGTGTATAGTCATGTTTGGTCTCTTTTGCTTGAGATTTGAGATTATGCTCAAACTGTTACCATGCTTGTATGAAAATTTATTTATTGTATTTATAAGCTGAAGATGTGGGAGGTGGTTGGTTGGGAGCATGTGATGGGTAATTTATCGATCGGGATCCTCCGAACCTGAATCCCGACTGGAGACCTAGTTTGGCCATCAGGTACATCTTTCTTGTATCTTAGAGCTGAATCTGTAGCATATTTCATCAAAATTGCAAAGTATACTTTTCTAGCAAAGTATACTTTGAGGGAGAAATTTTCAATTTTAGGATAAATTTATTAATTTTTATTATACTGAATTTGTTACATTATCACAGCCATTTTGGCTGTGATAATGTAACAAATTCAGTATAATAATGTTGAATACTTTTAATCATCAAATATATGCAGTTGTTAGTTCTATATGAAATAATGCATTTCAGGAAAAATAAATGATTGCTCCCTCAAAGTATACTTTGCTAGAAAAGTATACTTTGCAATGTTGATGAAATCGGCTACTGGTTATACCCCTTATAGGAGTAATACAATTATTTCTAATCCTATTATCTTTAGGGAAGGGGCCAAGTGACTTTGGTGTAGTATGGACCTGGCAACATGTCAGGTTATTTTAATTTCAGGGCTGAACATATTTATTTGTTATGTACATACATATTCCGTTCTGATTTTGGGCATTCCCCTCAATGCAGCAGGTTAAATACGGGATCAAACCCTCTGACCCAGCCTTAAATGACCTTAGCTGTTGATAGGCCATTAAACACCAATAAATCACCAATAAATCAAATTATAAGCTGAAGACACTCTTAACACTGTTAAATGCTCAAGAAAAATTTGACGTCTGCTGTTTCATGAAAGAAATCATGAAAGATGACGACATTTTAATAGCAATAGCGGAACGTCATTTATGGAAAATATCGTAAATTTTGCAAATATTTTTTATGAGATATTGCACATGTTTTTAGGTACAAAATCGCATGGCGTGCCTCACTTGTTCTGTAGTTTATGATTTATGATTGATTATACCTAAATAAACAATTTAACCATGATATTGTAACAGGAAGAGAAAACATGCACCCGACAAGGTTCAATTTCTCAGCCGGGGTGGGGGGGCACATATAGTGTGGAGAAATGGTGTTTATGACATTAGTGGGTAATTTAACGATCGGGGTTCATCCTTACCGGAATTCCGACTGGAGACCTTGTTTGGCCCTCACATACGTCATTGGCATTTTGTATGTGACAGTTGACTCTGGTTACAATTATAACCCCTTACAATTATTTGTTATCCTATTTTAGGGAAAGGGGCCAAGTGACTTTTGTGTGGTATGGACCTGTACCAGGTCGGGTTATTCTAATTTCAGGGCTGAATATATTTTTTCTCGATGTAAATATTCAGTTCTGATTTTGGGATTTTCCCCCAATGCAGCAGGTTAAAATGGGATTGAACACGTTTGTCCGGCCTTACATGACCTTAGCTGTTGATAGGTCATTAAACACCAAGAAACAAACAAACATTTATGACATTGGTGGCCAGTCTAGTACCTGATGTACTAGCACCTCCTGCAGCCTGAGAGTATCTATAGTTCGTTAAAAACATCATGGCTGTTAATTTGTGCGAATGATGAACAATGCAGACACTGAACAATGCAGGCTGATCTGGTTTACACTGGTCACCAAAGCCATAATCACAATTTCTTTATAGTCTATTCTATTGTTGTAGATTAACCCATATAAAGGTACATGCCCACTCAGTAGGCACAAAATGTTCTTTATATCAGAGACATCATCCGAGACATTTCCTGGCTAAACAAACATTCATTCACCATTTCCCCACGTATTGATTTGCATTATTATACATTCTATATCAGACGAAAATTTGCACTGTTATCAGGGGCGATAACCTTGTTTCCTTAAATTGTTAACGGACATTACTATTTATTCTCTGTATTTATTTTTTGATGTGCAATGATTGATTATACTTTATAATCTGTCGAAAATACTATTTTTTTAGGTGAGGCATTTAATTTGTATAAATAGTTAAAAAAATATCATGCCTCATTTGCATATGAAAATAGCCTGATACCACCGCACGTCACTATCAGTAGAATAAACATTACTAAATGATTATATCTGTATAGGGGGCACTCGTAATTTTTAGAACTGGTGGAATAGTGACACCATTATACACTTATTTTATTCCTATAAAGAACATTTTGTGCCTACTGAGTGGGCATGTACCTTTAAAGACGGGATACAATTATAATTATAAATACCGGTAGTATGAAACTATTGAGAGAAAAAACAATTTTCTTTAATCATCTCAAAAGTACGTTGAGACGGTTCAACAACCTATAGTTTCACTAAAAAATAAACAAAGTAATGAGATATCATTTCAACAAAAAGTATCATATTGTTATATTTTGAACATTGGACCGTACGGACGACACACTCCATACGCTGTATCTATGCATAATCGATGCGCCATCAGTAGCGATGTCCGTAATTGTGCGGCAATTTATGACGATTCCGTAATTGTGCGGCAATTTATGACGATTCCATTTGATCAAGGCCAAAGTAATTTCACAAACTCATTCACTGCATTAACTCTTTATTACAAGACAACTTATCCACATGTTGGTAGCATGACTTAGAATATTCGTATAATAACACTTAAACTGTTTGCCGAACGTTATAATGGTTAAGTACAATCTAATTCATTTCTTTTCCTCTATTCCAAATTATAGTGTTTCCCATGGAATATATTTAATTGAATATAAATACATAGCTCAATGTATATTCTAAACATAAGTCTTTCAACATGGTTAGCATATGATGAAGACTGAGACTAAAACTTTGAATTCCTTTTCTTTCCTAGAATGAGAAGCAGACCCCTTTTATAGTAAACAGCATAATGCTCAGTTGCAACACAACCAGAGACTCAATGTTGGTTTGAGCCGAGCGGCTCATTGCGAGCATGCAACATGTTTTGAGCCAACATCCAGTCTCCAAGCAACTGTTAGTCATCGGCTCAAAGCAACCACTGACCTAGTTTCTCTGAGCAACATGTAGAAATTAGAACAGAGTTACCCAGTTTCACGACAGCTAACACATGTAAGCCATACGGGAAAAGGTGCATAAAGTCCAATTGACCAGAAAGCCAAATCATAACACAATCCTGAGACTGCAATGAATTGACATATGTCTGTCCACTGAAAGGTCTGTTGATTAGTAATATACCGTTTATTTAACTTGGTGAACTGATTATCATGAAATAATGCATGAGTGATTGGGTCCTTCCGCTAAACAAACGAGTGAGCATAGCGAAACGAGTTTGTTTGGCAGTAGGACCCAATCACGAGGGCATTATTTCAAGATAATCAGTTCACCTGGTTAAATAAACATTGTCTTACATTTTACATGATTTGCGGGCTGTAGTGACGATGACTGTCTCGTGATTCAGAGGGTGTGTCTGTGAACGTGATTTAATTGGTCGAACGAAACACATCATTGTGTCGTTACTGACATCATTTCCCCATATATGGTAAACACGAGAGTGGTGTAAACTACTGCTGCTGAGTGGTGTAATTCACCATTAGATTTATGTAAACTACCGGCTGAAATGTAAGAACAAAAAATTATCATTCAAAGAAATAAAAATATTTGATGAAATATTTATTTTATTCAGATTTAAATCCCTTTTTTTCTGGAAATTTAACATAGAAGGAATAAAGAAAGTAAAAAAATAAAATTGGATACAATACCTGGATAGCTTAGAAATGATCTTACTACACATACTGGTATTGTTTTGTTTCAAATTTTCGGAAATCATGGTTATAATTGATTAATGTGATAAACATGAAGTTGCTTTTTTATTACCGCAGATTCTGAAAATCATTTAAACTAATATATTTCTCCTCAATGGTAAATAATTTTTTCGATGTAAATATTCTGTTCCGATTTTGGGAAATGACCTTAGCTGTTGAGAGGTCGTTAAAAACCAATGAATGGGAAAATCCCATAGGAAAAACAACACGTTTTAATTTGTCTTTTATAAGTTGACGAGACAATAGACAGTATTATATCATGGCATGAATCCTGACCAAACAGGTCTGATCTTGGTTACAGAATGATGTAAAACAAGCCTAGGCCAAGATCAATAGGGTTTGTTTGTTATCTAAAAAAAAGTATTGACAAGCTGACAAAAAGTTATTGGCATAGATGTACAATAACATCAAAAGGCCCCAAACATCTTGTGGCAAATTAGAAATTCAAGGTGCTATCCAGTGGGTGGAAGGTGGGAGCACGCGATGGGTAATTTAACGATCGGGGTTCGTCCTTACAGGAATTCCGACTGGAGACCTAGTTTGGCCCTCACATACGTCTTTGGCATTTTGTATGTGACAGTTGAATCTGGTTATACCTCTTATGTGAGTATTACGATTATTCGTAATCCTATTTTAGGGGAAGGGGCCAAGTGACTTTGGTGTGGTATGGACCTGCCACCAGGTCAGGTTATTCTAATTTCAGGGCTGAATATATTGTTTCTCGATGTAAATATTCAGTTCTGATTTTGGAATTTTCCCCCCAATGCAGCAGGTTAAAACGGGATCGAACCCGTTTGCCCGGCCTTACATGACCTTAGCTGTTGATAGGCCGTTAAACACCAATAAACAAACAAACAAACAAGGTGCTATCCAAATATTTCTTGACATATGTTTAGATAGTTAGTTTACAAATGTATCCTGACTAGCCTTCACAGTATAAGTTAAACTAGAAAACTGGTGGCCATTTTGGACGCCATCTTGAATTTCTCACATTGCCACCAGGCGCGTTTCGGGGGACTTCTGAAAGTTAGCTTGTTAACATTTGTTTTGAAGTTTGTTCTATTTTCATGTTATTGCTCTTGGCTTACACTTCCATCAAACAAGACTACTTGATAAGTTTTGCCAGTTGAGAAAAGAGACCTTATGACGTTCGCGACCAGCTTAGTACCAGATCAGCCTGCGCGTTCGCGCAGTCTGATCTGCTCACACGCTAGTCACCATTCCATCAATCACACATTCTTTAATCCAGTGAATACCAGTTATGATCGATCACATGTTAAATGAGCACACATGAAGAGTAGGATCAACATGTGTCATAAGGTCCTTTTTCTTTCGGGCGACGGCCCATTCCTGCTACTATGTGACATGTCCGTGTGCATTTGTATAGTCCAGTGTAATTATTTTTATTTTTATCTGTATTTCTCATGCCGCTGTGAGCAGAAAATAAAGTTTTAACTTGTGTATTCTTCTGTTGTTTTTTGTTCAGAACCCAACGTTTTCAATGGTATTAGGCATACAGCCACCATACAAAGCCAGTGAAGTGCACCAGAAACCACTGAAACACATGACCACCATGTGACCTTTGTGGCAGGTGGGAGCATGCAATGGGTAATTTAACGATCGGGGTTCATCCTTACCGGAATCCTGACTGGAGACCAGTAGCCTATTTCATCAACATTGCAAAGTATACTTTAGTAGCAAAGTATACTTTGAGGGAGAAATTTTCAATTTTATGATAAATTTATTAATTTTTATTATACTGAAATTATTACTTTATCACAGCCAATTTGGCTGTGATAATGTAATAAATTCAGTATAATAATTCTGCATACTTTTAATCATGAAATATATGCATTTGTTAGTTCTATATGAAATAATGCATTTCAGTAAAAATAAATGATTAATCCCTCAAAGTATACTTTGCTAGTAAAGTATACTTTGCAATGTTGATGAAATAGGCTACTGGTTTGGCCATCTTAGGCATTTTGTAGTTGACAGTTGAATCTGGTTATACCCTTTAAGTATTACGATTTTCTTAATCCTATTACATTTAAGGAAGTGCCAAGTGGCTTTGGTGCGGTATGGACCTGGCACCAGGTCTGGTTATTCTGATTTCAGGGCTGAAGATATTTATTGTTTTCGATGTAAATATTCCGTTCTGATTTTTGGACCCCCCCCCCCCCCCACCCCATGCAGCAGGTTTAATACGGGATCTAACCCGTTGACCAGGCCTTAAATGACCTTAGCTGTTGATAGGCCGTTAAACACCAACAAACTAACAAACCAGGTGACCTTTACCTACCATTGCAATATTTACTTACATGTACTATTGTAGTTATTTCCCTTGGTTCAGGTTTTTGTTTGAACTTGTATCTTCAATAGTAGTAGGCATATAACCACCATACTTGCACACTATCATCAGCCAGTGATGTGCACCACAACCCACTGTGAATCAAATGACATTGGTGTGACCTTGTCAAGTTGATCTACAATTGCAATATTTACATACATGTAGTTATTTCCCTTGGTTAAAGTTTTTGTTTCAGCTTGTATTTTTAGCTCACCTGAGCGAAGCTCATGCGAACTATTGTTATCGCAATGTGTACGTCGTCCGTGTTCGTCGTCGTCGTCGTCGTCGTCGTCCGTCGTCCGTGAACATTTTCAAACGTTTTCTCGGTAACCATTGGGCCTATAGTCACCAAACTTCATGGTCATGGTCCTTAGGTAGGGGGATTACAAAATTGTTAAAATGACGTCATTACGTAATCCAAGATGGCCGCCGTCTAAAAATAGCACAAATTCTTCAAAAATCTTCTTCTCAAGAACCGCCAACCGGATTTCGACAAAACATGGTAGGAATGATCGATGTACAATGCTCTTTCAAAGTTGTTAAAATGGTGACCCCGGGGTCAAAAATGGGCGTGGCCCGTGGGGTCAAATTGGGGTCAAATTTTATTTTTGACCGAATATGGTCATATTATATTTCACATTGAAGGTATCAATGAGGCGATCACTCTAGTGCATTTTTTGTCGAAATCGGATTGTTATGTCATCCAAGATGGCCGCCGAAAGGTCAAAAGGTTGTTCTTTTATTAGAGATTTCAAAATTCTTCTTCACATGAACCGCTTGGCCCATGGTAGCCAAACTTAAAAGTTATGGTCCATGGGTGAAGCCTTTTCAGATTTGTTAAAATGGAGGTCATCGCTTATCCAACATGGCCGCCGTCTAAAAATAGCATAAATTCTTAAAAAATCTTCTTCACATGAACCGCTAGCCGGATTTTGACGAAACTTGGTAGGAATGATCGATGTACAATGCAATTTCAAAGTTGTTAAAATGGTGACCCCGGGGTCAAAAATGGGCGTGGCCCGTGAGGTCAAATTGGGGTCCAAGATGGCCGTCGTCTAAAAATAGCATAAATTCTTAAAAAATCTTCTTCTCATGAACCGCTGGCCGGATTTCGACGAAACTTGGTAGGAATGATCGATGTGCAATGCTGTTTCAAAGTTGTTAAAATGGTGACCCCGGGGTCAAAAATGGGCGTGGCCCGATGACCAAGATGACCGCCATCTAAAAATAGCACAATTTTTTTAAAACATATGAACTCAATGTCACATTCTCGTCTGGTGTTCATGGAGTCAGGTGAGCGAATTAGGGCCATCATGGCCCTCTTGTTTAGAATCTTGCAATTGTACCTCGTTTACAAACAATGCTGTAGGTGGGGAATCAGTGTTCTACATGCACGTTTTTAGCGCGTCTTCCGAAGGTAGGAGTGCTTATGTCGTAACCCCGGTGTCGTAGTCGGCGTCTGTCCGTCTTCAAAAATTTGAAAACTCGTGTATACTAGGGTAAATTTGGTACATTGTATTTCTGTTTCCTTTCACTCCACTTCTTGATATCTCACGCATGCCTTCCTCTACTGATCCTACTGCTTTTGGGAGGGGGCCCAAGTGATTCTGGTGTGGCGAGGACCTGTCATCAGATCAGGATTATTCTGATTTCAGGGCTGAATATATCATTTTTGTCGAGCCCGCTTGCTGAAAGCGAGACATAGTGATCACAATGACGTCCGGGTGTGTCCGTCTTGCCGTCTGTCCGTCCGTCCGAAATCTGTGTTAAAGTTTTTAAATACCTTATATCTATGCAGTCCAAAGTCACATTGACTTGAAACTGTCTATGCTTATTGGTCATCGTCCATATATTCATTCTGTGTCCCACTCATGCGGCCCCTGTGCCCCTAGGTCAAGGTCAAATGACTTGGAAGTTGCGTTAAAGTTTCTTTCAAAATTTGCGTTTCACATACCTACTATCTCTAACCGTAAGTCAGATTTGCTTGAAACTTTGTATGCTTATTGGGCATCATCCATATATTCATTCTGTGTCCCACCCATGCGGCCTCTGTGCCCCAAGGTCAAATGACTTTAAGTTTGCGTTATTGTAACATATGGGTTAAAGTTTTTACATACCTTATATTGTTACTCCAATTTACTTCCAATTTCCAATACCTTTTCATCATTCATATTTTCATTCCATAGCCTGCCCATGTGGTCCCCCATGCTCAAATGTCAAGGCCAAATACTTTGATTTGTGTTAAAGTTTTTACATACCTTATATCTCCACAACATTTACTTCCGATTTACTTCCACATGAATTACTTCTTACATGATCCATATTTTTCATTCTATTTCCCTGCTCATGTGGCCCACATGCCCAAGGTCAAGGTCAAATGACTTTGAAATTTGTGTTAAAGTTTTTACATACCTTATATCTCCACAACACTTACTCCGATTTACTCACAACATCCAATACTTCTTATTCATCATCCATACTTTCATTCTATAGCTCACCCATGCGGCCACATGCCCGCGATCAAGGTCAAATTACTTTAAAATTTGCGTTAAAGCTTTTACATACCTTTTATCTCCACAACCCTTAATTCAAACTTCAAATACATACACTCTGAGACCATCAAATGCCTCGGCGGGCTCGACATGCGGGCCGCGGCCATCTGGTTTTATTGTAAATATTCAGTTCTGATTTTGGGATCCCCCCCCCCCCATTTTGTACCTGTACTTGAACATGGACATGTACTTGTACAGGTAATATATGGGATTTAGTACTAAACTGCAGCAAACAAAAGAAACAAACTCTAATGGTTCTCGATCATGCCATTCACAATCGGCGACCCTCAGACACTCGGAAATTTGTTATAATTTATTTTTCCTCTCACCCCACTTCTTGTTATTTCACAACACAATCCTTCCTTTCTACAATCGGTTCTCTATCATGTCATGCCAAATCCACAACCCTCCTACTCTCAATTACCCTACGATCAAGGTCACAGTCTTCGTGCTTTCACAAATTTAACATTAATGGAAATTTGTTATAATTTTTGTTCTTTTCACCCTATTTCTTGATCTTTCACACATGCCTTTGTCTAATGGTTCTCTATCATGTCACGACCCTCAGACCACGCCTACGCAAGATCAAGTTCACAGTCATTAACATTGGGAGACATTTTATATAATTTCTTTTTCCTTTCACTTCTTGATATTTCACAACAATAGTCTTCGTCCAATCATGCTCTATCATGCCATGCCAAATCCATGACCCTCCGATACCCGCTAACCCCAAGTTCAAGGTCACAATCTTAGCGCTTTCACAAACTAAACATTGGGGAGGGGGGATTTCTGTTTACTTTCACACAGCTTCTTGATATTTTTTAAACGAAAGCACCACCAAGCACGCTTCGTTGTCTTCGCTGTTTAGTTTAGGTATCTCCTTTTGTTTTTTAGCAGATTGATTTCATGTCTATTCAAAACTGTATTACTCTTTGGAATATTTTCATGATATTTCACACACATAAACCATGGCCCAGAGGTGTCTAACACTTATCAGATTTGTGGAAATATGGAGAAATCTGGCAACTGCGGTCGGTCTAGCTCCTGCTCTATGACAAAATGCTGTGCCTTATAGTATGTGTAGTCCGTCTAGCGCTTGGTCTGAGAAATGGAGCGACATTGTTCGCCTTTCTATCAATGAAACACTCAGCTACGCAATATAGATCGTTAGCATGCTACATGACACTCATTGAGTGTGCTATCTGATCAGTAGCCTATTTCACCAACATTGCAAAGTATACTTTTCTAGCAAAGTATACTTTGAGGGAGAAATGTTCAATTAAAGAATAAATTTATTAATTTTTATTATACTAAATTTATTACATTATCACAGCCATTTTGGCTGTGATAATGTAATAAATTCAGAATGATTCTGCAAATTTTTAATCAACAAAAAATATATGCAGTCGTTAGTTCTATTTGAAAAAAATACATTTCGGGAAACATAAATGATTACTCCCTCAAAGTATACTTTGCTAGAAAAGTATGCTTTGCAATGTTGGTGAAATCGGCTACAGGAGATACACTGATCACAAATCCAGTATCTCTATTTCTCCAGTCACAGCCTCATATTTGCATGTATAGTCTGGTCAGGGTATATACTGGTCGTCAATCTAGCAATGGTCTGTTCATGACTATTCAGCGAAGGGGACTATAGAAATGACGATGGGGAAAGAATGAAGTACCCAGCCGAAATGGCAATATAAAGAATTTCACTCCTAAGTAACTGGAATAGATTTGTATATGTTAATATTGCAAACAATCCAATCATCACAAAATGATCTTCAGACTAGTCCATTAAATTTTATGAAAAGGGGGTATTTTTGCTCTCAAAAATAAGAAAATTGCTTGCAAAAAATCACGAGCCGGCTCATCTGGATCTACACTGTTTGCCAATACCACTATGCAGGTATGTGGTGTTGAAAGGGTTAACAACACTAAATACACCGATAAAGAAATAAATAAAAAAAGATAGATATACTCTCCCCTTTCAGCCCATTACTATTTGTTTGTACCATTGCGATATTTAGGCACACCCCATCCAAGTATACCGGTTCCCCGTTTGAAGGCCTAATCTCCATTTATCTATCACCGAGCCGGGAATCTAGACGTTCCCATACTGGTATGACTAAAGTGCGCATTGGAGATATTTTGGCGCATTGGCGCATTGGAGATTTCGCGGCTCATTGGAGTTTTATATGTTATATCTTTTTAATAAAAACATTAAATTCCATGTGTTCTTCTTATATATAATATAGTGTTACATATCTAGAATATATATTTAATTCAAGGTAAATGCGCATGTGTAAAGTTGATTTTGTATCAATGTTAGAAAAATACCTATCGAAAATATAATAATATAATTATGGTCTCGGCGCATTGGAGATTTTCGGGGCGTATTGGAGGTTCGTTTTTTCTTGTTGTATGTAATATACTGTGGATGTGATAAACCCCAAATACCCAAAATTAATTTTATGCTATTATTTAAAATATATATAACATATAAAACTCCAATGCGCCGTGAAATCTCCAATGCGCCCTATGCGCCAAAGATCTCCAATGCGCACTTTAGTTATACCGTTCCCATACGATACGAAAGGTCAAAGGTCACTGTGTAGTATTTGTTTCAAAATGGTTTCTGTGAAGCAGAACGGGTTTCACAAAAATAAAGAAGTAAATGGAATTAATAAACATAATCACGGTCATTGCAATGGCCATTCATTAAAGGTTTGTGTTTTATTTTACAGCAACATATTAATTGCTATTTTTTGGTAATTGTTGTTTATTAATATGTTAATTTTTGGCCAATTTGTCAATTTCAGGCTGTTTCAGTGTTTGATTAACGCTTGTCGTACTCGTAGTCGCACACCCTCCAGGTTCGAGACTGGAAAACAAAAACATGTCCGAACTAGATCGCTTGGTTGTTGTATTATTAACCGTCGCTTCTAGACACATATGAAATGTTGTGAATTTTTATAAATGATATGAAGTCAAATTATGTTGACAGGCAGGTGCTAAAGGCAGGTGTGTGATTAACAAATATGAAATGAATGTCCAAGCTTCAGAAACCGAGAAATATGTGAAAGATTAGTAAGAACTTCATCGAAAAATGCACATCTGATCATATTTTGATTGTGAATTTGTAATTGCCAATCAAATTTCCCGCCAAGTAATTGGGTGTGGCTCCTGACGGTCCCGGGTCATTTCGCCCATAACGCAGTTCGCACCCCGGGTCGTTTCGCCCTTATTCCCGTTCGCCCCTATATACAATATGATCAGATGCGCCTTTTTCGATGAAGTTCTTACTATTCTTTTAACATTCCCAACTTTCATTTTCCATTAGACCAATCAATCAATATATAACAAAAATATATTAAAATAGTATTTCTTATAGCATTTCTGATAGGTTTTATACTGGGTCCGTTATGTCCAGGAATCGGGTCCGTTTCGTCCGAAATCAGGTCCGTTATGTCCAGGGTCTGTTATGTCCATAATTCGACTGAAGCTTGGACATTCTTAAGTTTTCCAAAACTGAAACCATAATATTCCGAGTTGTCGTCAGGAGGGTGTCGGGTCGTTTCGCCCATGTTAGCTGTTCGCCCTGGGTAGTTTCGCCCTGATTAATATGACAACTCGTAATATTATGGTTTCAGTTTTGGAAAACTTAATAATTTTTGTCCATTCCGCTCAAATGACACTGGTCTGGGTTTCAAACCTGTGGCCTCATTTGTTTATTGGCATTTTATATTTTTCAATAAAACTGAAAATATACAACATCTGACTGTATAACACTTGGATTGAACCCTAGTTTACATTTACAAACATACACCAGCATTATATTGTTGATTTCAATACAATTACCCAAAAACAAAATGTTTTTTCTCTCAGATATTCATGAAGTTTGTCAATAAAAATTATTTCTTTTTAATTTCTATAAACAATAAAAAGCTTAAAATATTTCACAACTACTATTTACATGCATATTGAAGTAACCCAGAAGTCATTTTATTTAAAAATATGTAAATTTGATAATTTATCACTGTTTTTGAAAATTCCACATGAAGTCGCGACTGCCCAGGACCATGAATCCTTGAACTTTCAAGAAAATCCTGGTGCCTATTCAACATTAATTAAAAATTGTCCACGTTGCGGAATCCTGGCCAAAAAGTTAATCACAAATTGAATGTGGTACATTAACGGTGGCACAGAGGGGATATGGACATATTTTTGTCTTTAGCGTGTGCACACTGTTTTGCATGCGAACGCGAAGCCTTTTTACATTCGCCCATTTTGCGTGGGAAAGTGAAACCATTTTGCGTGCGCACACAAACCCTATTGCGTGCGCACGCACAACCTATCGCGTGCACATGCACGCGAAAGTCATAAATATGTCCATCCCCCCTCTGTGCCACCATAGACCTGCCATTGTTTCTGTAATAATTATATTAATCAGTCCCTGCATCAATACTTAATGGCAAACAGTGCAGACCCGTGAATGCGCGCTGGTCTGGGTTTACACTGGTCGTAAATACCATAACCCACAATTATCTATTCAAATCCACACTTATATATTTCAGACAACAAATAACTGGAAAGATGACTTCTGGGAATCATTTGAAGAGACGCCATTGGGACTCGCTGTGTTCACCTACATTTGCTATGCGGTTGTGTTCTTCATTGGTCACATTCGCGACTTCATGCAGAGCATCGGCCTGCTTCGTAATAACTCGACCGAACCCAAAGTCCCGGTAAGTGCCGTGATGTAATCACAGGAGCAGTGTCCGACATATTTCCAGGGTTTTCAATAGAATTCAAGAGTCGAAATGGCCGATGAAGACTAAATGCTGATTTATTATGTTTTATATACATGTAGAATTTTTGACCCATGTGCTGCCAAATCAAGTGTCTTTGAGATTTGCGTTAACATTTTCGGGTACATACTATCTCTGTAATCGTCGCATTGGCTTGAGACTTCATATATGTTTATTTAGTCATCATCCATATTTTCCTTCTATGGCCCACTCATACAGTATTTTTGTTTGCGTTAAACTTTTTGAGGTGTACATCCAGCAGTGTTACTGATTTCTTGTTTGGATAAGTATTTAGATATGTCAATTGTATACAATCTTGTTCCAGTCTATTTGCTTCAACTTTCAGCATGGGTAGACATTACTGTGATTACTGCTAAATGGGCCACTGTACTATATTAACTCATCACAAGCGGTACACACACTTGTGTAAAAAGAAATTGTCGAGACGGTTCAAATGAGTGGTTACAACATATACTTTACTGCATAAATAAGAGAAATCATTATATTTTTCCATGAAAATAATGCGTATGTAGTGTGTTAATGACTTATCACATATGAAAAGTTACAAGAATTAATGTCAATAATATGCGAATTCCACTTGTGCTCTGAAATTGTCAACTTTCTGTCTGGCACGAGACTTTTACTCTTAACCCTTTGAACCCGAAATCCCGCTATATCGGTTTATGTAAAAAGTGCAGATCCAGATGAGCCGGCTCGTAACGAGCCGTCTCATCAGGATCTGCACTTTTTATGCCACCGGGTTTCGAAGAAACGGGTGGCATATAGTGTTTGGACCGTCTGTCTGTCCGTCACACCTTTCGGTTAACCACTTTGTCACAGTTTCTCAAATATGCTGCAGGTGGCATCCGCATTCGACAGACGCATTTCTTGTTGAAAGTAATTTTAATATTTTTGAGAACAAAAACACCCCCTTTTCATAAATGGACGAATCTGAAAATCATTTTGTGATAATTGGATTGGTCGGAACATTAGCATATCACAGTCCATTCCAGTTCCTTAGGGTTGATAGGGTTAAGTCTATGGATACAATACTTTTTGTTGAAAAAATCATATTATTTTGTTGTTTCTCCATAAAAGTATATGTTGTTACAGAACTCCAGATATGGTGCGTATTGGCATATTTTGTGCGCATTGATTATCAAAAGTGGGAGTACATAATACTCACAGTTATGTGGAATACCTATTGATTTTCATATTGCAGGGCTCCAGATAAGGAATTAGTAATTGAGTATTGTCACTCCATCATTTCTGAAGCAATTGGGTATTTCAAAGTTTTAATTGGGTAAAATAAAATCACACCCAGACAGCAATTATTTAATAGTTTTCTTCTAAATGAAACACGTCTTGGCATTTCATTAGAATTGTCTCCTTGGAAATACCAAGATGTGTTTTCATGGGAAAATAAGAAAATATGCTATATTTGTGGTCTGTTTATTGTTTTCTGTAGCATGATAAAGATACCACAATTTTTTCATTGCTTTTTGATACTCACTACTTCTGATTTCAATTGGGTTTTTGGCAATTTTAATTGGGTATTTACGCAAATATGCAGCTTATCTGGAGCGCTGATATTGAGTAGTGAAAATACTGTAATGAAGTTGTAAATTTACTTAGTTGAGCTCAAATAAGTGAATTTTTAAATACGTTTTATTTCTTATCATTTGTTCCCTATTTAAAAAGGAAGAAAATCAATAATACATTTGTAAAAGTAAAATACGCATTGAATTTGAAATATGGGGGTATCATATGGAACCTCTCTAAATCAAACTTTATTTGAACTCATGTGTAGGCAATTTTGATGGGTTTCAGTTATTTATCGCCAATGTCACTGTTCTTGATCACATGACACTGAAACATGCATTGAAGTGGTGATATAGCTGGTTTACAGTGAAACATATTTCCAGGGTGTCTGGTTTAGAGAGGTTACTCTGTACCACTTGTGTGGTTGAACCGTCTCATCGAGACATTTCAAACGAATGGTGACAATACTAGTATATACTTTTGATAACAAAAAATAGTGATACATTTTCTGAAAAATTTCATACTTTTGTATCCAGCCTGTAACGTATAAAGCTTATTATGCCACCGGGTTTCGAAGAAACGGGTGGCATATAGTGTTTGGACCGTCTGTCCGTCCGTCACACTTTTCGGTTAACCAATTTGTCAGTTTCTCAAATATGCTGCAGGTGGCATCCGCGTTCGACAGACGCATTTCTTGTTTTTTTCTTGATTTGCAATTTCAAGAAATGTTTCAGTATAAGTGGGAATAAAATCGCAATAAGCTGATTTTTGTCATGACATGTCACAAATAGTGATCATTTGGATATGTATTCTGTTGAGTTGAGCACACATACGTGTACATTGTCACGTCTTCGTGACAAATCTTTCAAGTCCGCTTTGCTGGCCCGATTGTGATGAAAAAATATCTATGCGAAGGTTTTGTTGGCCCACTGGGCCAGCTGGCTGTTGATTTCTATTGATAGTCTTGGTAGTGTTAGACTGTCCATCAGGTTAAGAAGTTTGCCAGAGTTTCTGCATGTCAGTCATAGCATGTTTTTGATGATAAAAATGGAAGATAGAAAATAAACAGCAGACGACAAAAAATTAAGATAGCGGTTTAAGGGTTAATGAATCCTTTAAGTCCCAATTCCCACAATCACAACGACAATTAAGTGTGGCCATGAATTATAACTTCAATTGGCTCTAATTTGTCCCATTGTGTCACATATCAGCGCTCCAGATAAGCTTTGTGTCTAAAGCGTACTGTACCCCTGATTTCAAAATCATTGCGTATTTTACTTTTACAAATTAATAGGGAACAAATGATAAAAAAATATAACAAATTTAAACATTCACTTATTTGAGCTGCAAAAAGCAAACACTGTTTGCTTTTTGCAGCTCAACTAAGTGAATTTTCAACTTTATGACAATGTATGTACATACAGTTTCATTACTCAATTTAAAAATCAATGCGTATTTTCACATTGCTGTGGATATTTTGTACTCCCACTTTTGATAATTGCATAAAATACGCCAATACGCACCTTATCTGGAGCGCTGACATATTTGACATGCCATGACATGCCATGACAAATGGGATGTATCATGTTATTGGACTAGCATGTACATGTACATACAAGATAATTGTCATTATTGAAGTCATCATGAATGTTTTGAGGGCTCGGTAGTGAACAGCGTAGGCCCTGATCAGATGTGCAGGCTGATCTGGGGCTACACTGGTCACAAACATGATACAATACACCGATACAAGCTTCATTATAATGACCTGCAACAGAAATGTAGGTTGGTTTTGGGGTAAATATTATAAGATTATCCACGCGGAGATTATCAGCAAACAAATAGTGTAATCTGATAATGTAAAGGTCTTCACGTTCAGTCATGTCCGATATTGACAAGACATGTACATTATGCCGCTTGTGTTATTTTTCTCAATTAAACAAGATAAATGTGAGAAATGGGGCTTATGTGCTTTGTTACCAATCAGCGTAGACACCTGCGGAATCTTATCAGGGTCTGCACTGTTCGCTATTCTGTTAGTGTAATATCCGTGATCAGTAGCCGATTTCATCAACATTGCAAAGTATACTTTTCTAGCAAAGTACACTTTGAGGGAGTAATCATTTCTTTTTCCTGAAATACATTATTTCATATAGAACTAAAAACTGCATATATTTGATGATTAAAAGTAGTTATGCAGAATTATTATACTGAATTTATTACATTATCACAGCCAAATTGGCTGTGATAATGTAATAAATTCAGTATAATAAAAATAAATAAATTTATCCTAAAATTGAAAATTTCTCCCTCAAAGTATACTTTGCTAGAAAAGTATAAATTATACTTTGCTAGAAAAGTATACTTTGCAATGTTGGTGAAATAGGCTGCTGATCAGGTGCTTATTGGTGTTATTTGACACATCCTGATGCAGATCATAATAATATACATGTATACCGTTTGCTACCACAGCATATTTTTGTTACCTGAAATAATTCATCACTGGGTTCAGAGCTCCAGATAAGAAACCGTGGGTAAAATAAAATCACACTACTGTTTACACATTAACAGACAGCAATTATTGAATAGTTTGCTTTGAAATAAAACAAGTATTGGCATTTCATTAGAATTGTCTCCTTGGAGACAATTCTAATGAAATACCAAGATGTGTTTTCGTGGAAAATAAGAAAAACATGCTATATTTGTGGTCTGTTTATTGTTTTCTGCAACATGATAAAGATACCACAAAATTGTTATTGCTTTTTGATACTCGCTACTTCTGATCTCAATTGGGTTTTTGGCAATATTAATTTGGTATTTAAGCAAATAAGCAGCTTATCTGGAGATCTGTGGTTTGGTTACATTCAGATCTTCTCCCGATCTTAGGCCACTGTACTGTATATTATATTTTATCCCGTCAACACAGTGCGTATGTGCCGTGAAACACGGTGCCGTGAAACATTTTTGATATCCAGTCAATACAATTTTTGCATTTTACAGCCATTTGTAGGTGTTGACGGGATAAATAGAGGCCGGTATGTGACACGGCACGGAAACGGGATGTGCTCAGCAGAGCCTCGCCCATCCCGTTTCCTGAGCCTTGCCAGATATTTTTTCCCATTCACGGCTCTAACCTACTATTCTCTATTTCTTTTTTTCTCTCAGTATTCTGTGCTCCCACATTTGCTGAATACACAAGGATTTTCAAAAGTGGGTGTACAAAACAGTTAGAAACAAATTAATGAAATTTCCTGATTTCAAGATATATACTAGTATGCTAAACATTCCCACCTGTATATTTTCAAAATCCGGATATATCCTGAAATCAAGGTTTGAGGTTCCTGATAATTGCAGAAAAATACTAATGTTTCAACACTTTACGTATTTGTGGGTGCACAAATATGTTTGTTTAGCCATTTTCAGGATTTAGCATTTAGAACTGTACCCACCCCTGAAATATAATGTGACCAACCCAGTGATTTTTACTTGAGCTATCAAAAATATGCTGTGGTAGCAACGGTACTATCAGTCTGTATCGGGCTGCCGGAGTGCGCTAGCAGATCAGGAGCTAGACTGGCCACAACTGTCATAAACCCCTTTTCTTCAGTGACACAATCCACTATCAGTCTCCGCGAAAGTTGTCGGTCCGTCGGACATGTCCGTTAAAATTGCCACCGGTCCGCCGGTAAACTTTCTTACTTTTACATTTCTATTCGAAGCTTCAATCAATGAAATCACCTTCCTTGGTATGCGTTTCTGGTGCTAGCTAGCTTTTCTTATATACTTAAAAAGCTCTTAAATATCACACAAAATCAATTTTATTTGTTATAAAATGTTTTTGGTCTGGTAAATTTTTGTCCGGTCTGGTAAAACGTTCAAGTTTACTAGACCGAATGTCCTGTAAAATTTTGGCATGCCGTAGCCTGATAAATTGTGAACAGTGCAGATCCTGATCAGAATGTGCGGATGCACATGCTGTTCCCAGGATCTGCACACATCGCAAAACCGATAAGCCACAGTTCTCCAGTTACAGCCACATATTTGAACAGAAATAATAGACAGAAAGGGATAAATTCCCTTGTCTTCAATTCTTCAATGCCTTTCTATATTGGTCTGATCAGAGCCCCTTCACGCTCCACCCCCACCCCATAAATAAATTCAAAAGAAAGAAATTAATGTAAAAACAATTTTATGATTTACAGTCACGTAATACAGGCTCCAGATAAATACTTGAGTGACTGCGTTTTTGACTCCTCAAAATTAAACATGATGCGTTTTGACCATTTTCATGTGTAAAGCAAATGGCGTAAATGAAATCATACATAAAACAAATGGCGCATGTTCAAACGCAATTGATCAAAAGCAAATGGTTTAAATTACAGAAGTATAATTGTGACTGTTATAAGAAATATGAGTAATATACAGAACTGTAGGAATAGTCCTACCCAATTTGTCTCCGTGTGCCTTTATAGAATAATAATTCCAGCACAAAAATATTTACACAATTCCCTAACATTTGATTGGTCCGTAGCAAGTCTCTGTCCAAAATTTATATCCCAGTAAACTCCCATGCCGAACTACTTTCCGTAACCGTGAGGCACAGTTAAAATAATTCTTAAGAAAACGGAAAATAAACACATTTATTTCAAATGCTGCAATTATAAGGAATGAATGGCCTTTTTTTGGAATTTATTGGCGATATAAACTTGGAAAAGTCGCGGGAATACTGGACGAGGCCTTCCGGCCTTCGTCCAGTATTCCCGCGACTTTTCCAAGTTTATACCCCCCATAAATTCCACAAAAAGTCCATTCATTCCTATAATATGAATGTGTCGACACTCCGGTTCAGTGGACGTAGTGTTATCTGTGAAATTAATTGCATTTTTGTAACACATAAATAAAATCTCTTAGAGTTTTTGTACAAATGAATTTAATTTTTAACGCAAAAACCTTATCTGGAGCTCTGATAATATATCAGGCTGCAGGAGTTAGTGTTCTCGCAAACCGACAAAGCTCTATACTGGTTACAACTTGACAAGCCCGATTTTGTCGTGACCTGTGACTACATACCTGTCCTCATTGGGTCATCCACTGTCAACCCATCACCTGTCACTGTGAAATCTATCAGTGTGTCACATACCGGCCTCTCAGATGTGTCTGTGATGGGAGAAATGGGGGTCTATATGTCACAAGCAAAAGAATTGGACCTGTGGTTTACCACTGATGGAAGACTCAGACCTGTGACATAAAAAATGCCCATTAACTCGTAAAGGTGCATGCCCACTGTGTCGGTACAAAATGTTCTTTATATCCGAGACATCATCTGAGACATTTTCTGGCAAAATAAATACTCATTCACCATTACCCCACGTATTGATTGGCATTATTATGCATTTTATATCAGACGTAAATGTCCACACTGATATCAGGGGCGATAACTGTGTTTCCTTAAAATGTTAACGGACATTACTATTTATTCTCTGTATTTATTTTTTGATGTGCAATGATCATACTTTATAATCTGTCGAAAATAATATTTGTTCAGGTGATGCATTTAATTAGAATAAATAATTAAATGAAAAGTCATGCAGAGCATGATGTTATTAGCCGATCAAATCAGGGTTCAATATATGTCCGCATTTTAGTAGTTACTGAGTCTCGGGTGGGGGGGGGGGGCTATCAACAGCTAAGGTCATTTAAGGCCGGGCCAACGGGTTGTACTATCCCGCATTAAACGGGTCCATGATGAGGAAAGTTCCCAAAATCAGAACTCAATATTTCCATACCACACCAGTCACTTTAGTAGCTCGGCCCCAAAGTAATATGATTTGCCATAAGCTTATTACTTCTTAATGGAGCATAACAGGTTAACGTTGTCACTTGTTTATCCCTTGTTTATCGATTTAAATGGTTTAAATCGACTCGAAGCTTACGTTCAACGGCCGCACAAACTCGATTGAACTGCACGCCTTCCAATGATTTAAATACGCAGCGCGTTTAAATAGTCAATTACGTTTTTTTAATGTGCGCACTGGTCATTTAAAAAGGGGCCCATCCGTGATTTTTTGCGCGACTGTCGGGCGCAAGACAATCAATAATTTGCGGCATTGACAATAATTAAGGGGGATTGCCGCAATCGCGCGTGCTGGATGCATCCCTGCCATCCCTGCATGATACGTAAACAAATCAAAGTTCGGTATGAAGGGCAATTCTTCGTTTTGATTGGTGGAAAATTTTGTGAATATTAACTAGCGTCAAATGACGCGCATACGCGCTCCAATGGGATAAACCCGAGATGCTGGGGTTGCTAGTCGGAGGAGATTTTGAGCAGAGGTCGATTATAAATTAGCCGAATAAATACATTTATACCGCGATTATACGTGGCTGAAACTTGTTCTGTTTAATAAATAAAAGCTTTAAATTAGCCCAATAATCGGCGTATGTTGGTGTATATGGCCATTAGAGCCAACTATGGACTTCAACAACAACAACTTCCGGGTTCAATCTCTTCCGGCGTTCAGCTCATTACGTATTCAAAATTGTGTTATTTGGCTATATTTAAAGTTTTAAACGGAGATAATTGCCAAAAATGCAAACTTTATCGGTTGATGCAATTTGGAAGTGATACAGCAAAATTCGCGTTCGTAGATTACCGAATAGCGGAGAAAAGGGTTGCTCATCGATGGATGACCAATATATTAGCCGATCTATAAATAGGTCGGCTAATAAAAATAGCATGCCTCATTTGCATATGAAAATAGCCTGATACCACCGCGTGTCACTATCAGTAAAATAAATATTACTAAATGATTATATCTGTATAGCGGACACTCGTAAGTTTTAGCACTGGTGGAATAGTGACACAATTATACACTTATTTAATTCCTATAACAAACATTTTGTGCCTACTGAGTGGGCATGTACCTTTAATTCTTTTGTCGTCTGCTGTTTATTTTATTTTTTTTATCATCAAAAACATACTTTGACAGCACTTTATAATAATTTACAACATGCTTTATTGAGAAATAAGGCAAGATATAAAAGCAACAGTAGACGACAATTGTTGTGAGTAGCGGGCTAAGGGTTAAAAAAAATTCCTTCCATGACCCCACCCACTTGGTCACGTACAGTACTATGTTCCGACTGTCACGTACAGTACTATGTTCTATTATATAGAAGTTCTATATAATAGAACATAGTACTGTACGTGACCACCTGAGGTGGTTTACATGCAAAAACATGTTCATCAACTGTTGCCTAGCGGCACGTTTTCCGTTTGACAGGCAATGTGTTGCTCTGTACACGCTACACTGCAGCTAATGGTATAGATTTGCGGAATAAGCTTTCATTTTCGCACACTAAAATGTAGTGATAATCCGCTGGATGTTCACATTCATACTTCGCTATATTCTTATTGAAAGAAAAAATATCATGGCAGGTGGGAGCATGCGATGGGTAATTTAACGATCGGGGTTGCTGTTGCTTTTATATCTTGCCTTATTTCTCAATAAAAACATGTTTTGACAGCACTTCAGAATCATTTCCAATGGAAATGATTCTGAAGTGCTGTCAAAGCATGTTGTAAATTATTATAAAGTGCTGTCAAAGTATGTTTTTGATGATAAAAAATAAAAATAAACAGCAGACGACAAAAGAATTAAAGGCCACTCAGTAGGCACAAAATGTTTGTTATAGGAATTAAATAAGTGTATAATTGTGTCACTATTCCACCAGTTCTAAAACTTTGGGATCCCAAAATCAGAACGGAATGTTTACATAGAGAAAAAGTATATTCATCCTTACCGGAGGCCAGTAGCCGATTTCATCAAAATTGCAAAGTATACATGTACTTTCCTAGCAAAGTATGCTTTGATGGAGAAATTTTCAATTTAAGGATAAATTTATTAATTTTTAGCCAGGTTTTTTGAAAAAAAATCCAGGCTATTGGATTGGCGAAAGCCGGGCGGGCGGGCGGTGTCCACAATCAATGTTAAGTTTTCGTGTTTGAGTCCATTTCTTTGTTACTGTACCACCTAGGACCACCAAACTTTCACAACTTCATAATCAAGGGGTGCCCACCACATATCACTATCCAACATGTTACCTTTTTTTGAACTTGACCCATTTTTTCCGCGCAGTCGACTTAGCCATTTTCAATGTTAAGTTTTCGCGTTTACAATGTTAAGTTTTCGTGTTTAAGTCCATTTCTTTGGTACTGTACCACCTAGGACCACCAAACTTTCACAGCTTCATAACCAAGGGGTGCCTACCACATACAACTATCCAACATGTGACCATTTTTTTTACTTTCACCTATTATTTCTACGTAATTGACTTAGCCATTTTCAGCGTTAACTTTTTAGCGTACGTCTGGTTAAAGTTTTTTGGTTAAAAGTTTTTCGTTATACTATATCTCTGCAACTGCTTCGCCCATTACCTTGAAACTTCACATGGGTGTTTATCATCATCCATATATTCATTCTACCCCCCAACCGTGCGGCCCCTATGTCAAGGTCAAATTACTTTGAATTTTTTTGTTAAAGTTTTTTGTGTACTATATCTCTGCAACTGCTTCACCCATTATCTTGATACTTCACATGGGTGTTTATCATCATTGTCAGTGTGATATCGTCGGCATTTTGGCATACGTCCATCCGTGTGTCTGGTTAAAGTTTTTTGGTTAAAGTTTTTCCATCTACTATATCTATTTTTTTAGTGTCCATGCCTTGCCCCAAGGCGCGACATGCAGGCCACGGCCATCTAGTCTACAAAAAGTGGATATAATTATGTTATCCAAGTGTCTATGCTTGGAAAAAACCTGGCCTTCGTGGCTTTGCCTCGTTTCTTGTTATTATACTGAATTTATTACATTATCACAGCCAATTTGGCTGTGATAATGTAATAAATTCAGTATAATAAGTCTGCATACTTTTAATCATCAAACATATGCAGTCGTTAGTTCTATATGAAATAATGCATTTCAGGAAAAATAAATGATTACTCCCTCAAAGTATACTTTGCTAGAAAAGTATACTTTGCAATGTTGGTGAAATAGGCTACTGGTTTGGCCCTCGCGTACCACGTTGCCATCCTTGTTTGCGACGGTTGAATCTGGTTATTATACCCCTTACATGTACGTGAGTATTACGATTATTCGTAATCCTATTACTTTTACGGGAAGCGGCCAAGTGACTTTACTTTGGTATGGTATATGGACCTGACACCAGTTATTCTAATTTCAGTCAGGGCTGAATATATTTTTTCTCAATGTAAACATTTTGTTCTGATTTTGCCCCTGATGATATAGGACTTGTAGCATTTCTGGCCAGTGTAGCTCCTGGTCTGTGACTGAAAATATAAGACTTGTAGCATTTCTGGCCAGTGTAGCTCCTGATCTGTGACTGAAGATATAGGACTTGTAGCATTTCTGGCCAGTGTAGCTCCTGATCTGTGACTGAAGATATAGGACTTGTAGCATTTCTGGCCAGTGTAGCTCCTGGTCTGTGACTGAAGATATAAGACTTGTAGCATTTCTGGCCAGTGTAGCTCCTGATCTGTGACTGAAGATATAGGACTTGTAGCATTTCTGGCCAGTGTAGCTCCTGATCTGTGACTGAAGATATAGGACTTGTAGCATTTCTGGCCAGTGTAGCTCCTGATCTGTGACTGAAGATATAGGACTTGTAGCAATTCTGGCCAGTGTAGCTCCTGATATATGAGCATACTCATTCAGCCCGGTACGGGTAGTAAGAATCCATAAAGGTGTTTCACTGACTGAATGGCAAACACTTCAGACCATGGGTCTGTTTCTAACCGATAGATAAACTGTGTGAAGAGGATTGTGACGAAAGATAACTACATGTTTCTTATAGAGTTCCTGTCCTTAACCCTTTCACCGCTATCTTAATATTTTTGTCATCTGCTGTTTATTTCTTTTTTTCCATTTTTATCATCAAAAACATGGTTTGACAGCACTTCAGAATCATTTCCGAAGTGCTGTCAAACCATGTTTTTATTGAGAAATAAGGCAAGATATAAAAGCAACAGCAGCTGATAATTGTTGTGAGTAGCGGTCTAAGGGTTAAACTGACTGATTTCGAACACCGAGTACATACTCAGGAGTCACAGGGTCAGACTGCCTGGAATCCCAATACGCCCCATTTTATCAACACCGTTCACATTTGTGGCTGTGACTGGAGAAATAGCCTATTTTTGGGGCTTGTGTGTTTTGCGACCAGTGTATTTCCAGATCAGTCTGAGCATCCACACAGTCTGATGAGCATCTGCACTGTTTGCCATTCCATCAATGAAACACCCGTCATGCTTCTAACAAGCAATATAGATGATTATCATGTTACAGGAGTGTGATAATTAATCAGGAGCTACACTGATCACAAATCCCATTAGCCCCATTTCTCCAGTCACAGCCACATTTTACTTGAAAAGTAAGTTGGCTGGTGCCCAGAGCCAACCTGTCATGCCTGTGTTTCTAGGTTGAACGTTACCACGTAATCTATTTCATAAACAGTGTTTTTCACATCCCTTTTGAGCCTGGCGTAGTCATGTCTGACTAAGATCACGCTCCCAACACCGTTCCCCTTTTTTGTCTCTATTTGTTTACATTTTCATTATGAATTTCATCCATATAGGTACATACATATCGGATTTCCTATGTTGTTATGTTCTGATGTTGGTGAACATTGAAACAACCCAGCAGTCCTGGTATCGTCAGATATCTTCAATTAAACCACTTTACACATGGAAACACATTTCTTTTTGTTTTGTTATTTTATTCTCGAAAAATTCTGATATGCTCCTTTAACCCTCACTTCGCTGGACACGAAAATTGTCGGCTGCTGTTTTTCATTTTTGTCTTAATTCTTAAAAAAAAATCCTGTTTTGACATCTGCACATGAGAATCGTCCAATGGAGATAAAAAAATTAAATACCCAATTGCTTCAGAAATGATGAAGTGACAATATTCAATTGCTAAGTTTTTATCTGGAGCCCTGTTGAACAATCCATTGAGGAAGGATGGTGCATGAAATCATGATGTAAGCCTGTTCGATCACACCTCTACACCGACGTACATGTATGTGAAGTTGTCATTACTTGCCGGAGGAAGTGGTTTTCCCCGGGTTTCCCCACCATTCATCTCACGGAGTAATGCAATTTAGGCCGGAATTGGCAGCCTGCATTATTGACTGCAATCTGCATTGTCTGAAATCAAACTTTAAAATTTTGGACCATGACCGGCAGTATGGTGCGTGAACATTTCCTTATAAATTCCACGAAACTGTAAACTGTCAGAATTAGCTCAGAAGGCTAAACAACTGTCAGCCTGATACTTGCACACACACGCCACTCACAAATATATGGGCAATTACTATACCGCTGTGTATAATCTTCTCTTTTTCCTTTCATCTTCAGAATATGTGAAAGAGATTGTCATCTAACCAAATAACAGGTGAACGCCACACCTGAACTCTAATAATAGCAACTCGTATATAACGATAAGCCTCGAAACGACAGTAGCTAGGCCCAAAAACATACTACATCATATTTTGCATAACCCAATATTGATCTGCTTGATATGTTTTGCCCTGACCAACCCTCAAATATCATCATTGATATAGGATAACACTGTTACGACTGAGTCTCCATATATCACATGCACTCACACTATGCTCTTTTCACGGTCTGACATACCGGCTTCGTGCGATAGGAGAATGAACTAGCTAGGTTAAAATAACCGCCTCATTGCCTCCTTCATTTAATGCACATATTTCGACTGTATGGCAAATATTAGTAAATTCGGAGGCCATTGGCCTGACACTTTTTGGGCTCAAATGCACGGGTTTGAAAGGTCCTCGAGCCATTTCCGACCCTTAAATATAAGATAAATAAAAATGATGCAAGCAAAAAGAATATTTTTATTTTACTTAATTTGGCCGCAACTGTGAAAAACAATCATCATATTTATATAGGGGAAGGGGTGGGGGGGATAACTGCATGTACATTGTATATCAGAGGATTGGTGAAATCGTCTGCTGGTCTGATCTGCGGTTTTGCTGGTTAGTTTTTGTTGGCTGACGGCTGATCTGATTTACATGTAAATAGAATGCCAGATGTTTCCTTGACCCAGAAAACTGTTACAAATGTAACCTGTCAGTTGTTTTGTCTAACAATATCCTCAGGCTCGGCCGTGACAAAATGGGGTTTAATGAAGGTTTAACCAGTCTCCTCAGGTGAAGGTTTAACCAGTCTCCTCAGGTGAAGGTTTAACCCTTAGAATGCTGGGAATGAAATCTGTCGTCTGCTGTTGTCTTATATTTTGCCTTCTTTCTCAATAAAAACATGGTTTGACAGCACTTTAGAGTGCTGTCAATGCATGTTATGTTATTGATGAGAAAAATGGAAAATAAAAAATAAATAGCAGACGTCAAAAATTAATTCAGCAGTGTAAGGGTTAACCAGTCTCCTCAGGTGAAGGGTTAGCCAGTCTCCTCAGATGAAGGATTAACCAGTCTCCTCAGGTGAAGGTTTAACCAGTCTCCTCGGGTGAAGGGTTAACCAGTCTCCTCAGGTGAAGGTTTAACCAGTCTCCTCAGGTGAAGGGTTAGCCAGTCTCCTCGGGTGAAGGATTAACCAGTCACCTCGGGTGAAGGTTTAACCAGTCTCTCAGGTGAAGGTATGAGGTTTATCCAGTCACCATCTGGTGAAGGATTAACCAGTCACTCATGTGAAGGGTTAACCAGTCTCCTCAGGTGAAGGATTAACCAGTCTCCTCAGGTGAAGGATTAACCAGTCTCCTCAGGTGAAGGTTTAACCAGTCTCCTCGGGTGAAGGTTTAACCAGTCTCCTCAGGTGAAGGTTTAACCAGTCTCCTCAGGTGAAGGGTTAAGCCAGTCTCCTCAGATGAAGGTTTAACCAGTCACCTCAGGTGAAGGGTTAAACCAGTCTCCTCAGGTGAAGGTTTAAACCAGTCTCCTCAGATGAAGGATTAACCAGTCTCCTCAGGTGAAGGTGAATTAACCAGTCACCTCAGGTGAAGGTTTAACCAGTCTCCTCAGGTGAAGGATTAACCAGTCTCCTCAGGTGAAGGTTTAACCAGTTTCTCTAGGTGAAGGTTTAACCAGTCTCCTCAGGTGAAGGAAGGTTTAACCAGTCTCCTCAGGTGAAGGAATTTAACCAATCACCTCAGGTGAAGGTTTAACCAGTCTCCTCAGGTGAAGGGTTTAAGCCAGTCTCCTCAGATGAAGGTTTAAACCAGTCACCTCAGGTGAAGGTTAACCAGTCTCCTCAGGTGAAGGTTTAACCAGTCTCCTCTCAGGTGAAGGGTTAGCCAGTCTCCTCAGATGAAGGTTTTAACCAACCTAGTCACCTCAGGTGAAGGTTAACCAGTCTCCTCAGGTGAAGGTTTAACCAGTCTCCTCGGGTGAAGGTTAACCAGTCACCTCGAGGTGAAGGTTTAACCAGTCTCCTCGGTGAAGGTATTAACCAGTCTCCTCAGGTGAAGGTTTAACCAGTCACCTCGGGTGTGAAGTGGGAATTAACCAGTCTCCTCAGGTGAAGGTTTAACCAGTCTCCTCAGGTGAAGGATTAACCAGTCTCCTTGGTGAAGGGTTTGGGGAACCAGTCTCCTCAGGTGAAGGTTTAATAACCAGTCCTCCTCAGGTGAAGGTTTAACCAGTCACCTCAGATGAAGGTTTTAACCAGTCTCCTCAGGTGAAGGATTAACCAGTCTCCTCGGTTGAAGGGTTAACCAGTCACCTCAGGTGAAGGTTTAACCAGTCTCCTCAGGTGAAGGATTAACCAGTCTCCTCAGGTGAAGGTTTAACCAGTCTCCTCGGGTGAAGGTTTAACCAGTGGGTGAAGGTTTAACCAGTCTCCTCAGGTGAAGGTTTAACCAGTCTCCTCAGGTGAAGGTTTAACCAATCACCTCAGGTGAAGGTTTAACCAGTCTCCTCAGGTGAAGGGTTAGCCAGTCTCCTCAGATGAAGGTTTAACCAGTCACCTCAGGTGAAGGGTTAACCAGTCTCCTCAGGTGAAGGTTTAACCAGTCTCCTCAGATGAAGGATTAACCAGTCTCCTCAGGTGAAGGTTTAACCAGTCACCTCAGGTGAAGGTTTAACCAGTCTCCTCAGATGAAGGGTTAACCAGTCACCTCAGGTGAAGGTTTAACCAGTCACCTCAGGTGAAGGTTTAACCAATCACCTCAGGTGAAGGTTTAACCAGTCTCCTCAGGTGAAGGGTTAGCCAGTCTCCTCAGATGAAGGTTTAACCAGTCACCTCAGGTGAAGGGTTAACCAGTCTCCTCAGGTGAAGGTTTAACCAGTCTCCTCAGGTGAAGGGTTAGCCAGTCTCCTCAGATGAAGGTTTAACCAGTCACCTCAGGTGAAGGGTTAACCAGTCTCCTCAGGTGAAGGTTTAACCAGTCTCCTCGGGTGAAGGGTTAACCAGTCACCTCAGGTGAAGGTTTAACCAGTCTCCTCAGGTGAAGGATTAACCAGTCTCCTCAGGTGAAGGTTTAACCAGTCACCTCGGGTGAAGGGTTAACCAGTCTCCTCAGGTGAAGGTTTAACCAGTCTCCTCAGGTGAAGGATTAACCAGTCTCCTTGGGTGAAGGGTTAACCAGTCTCCTCAGGTGAAGGTTTAACCAGTCTCCTCAGGTGAAGGTTTAACCAGTCACCTCAGATGAAGGTTTAACCAGTCTCCTCAGGTGAAGGATTAACCAGTCTCCTCGGGTGAAGGGTTAACCAGTCACCTCAGGTGAAGGTTTAACCAGTCTCCTCAGGTGAAGGATTAACCAGTCTCCTCAGGTGAAGGTTTAACCAGTCTCCTCGGGTGAAGGTTTAACCAGTGGGTGAAGGTTTAACCAGTCTCCTCAGGTGAAGGTTTAACCAGTCTCCTCAGGTGAAGGTTTAACCAATCACCTCAGGTGAAGGTTTAACCAGTCTCCTCAGGTGAAGGGTTAGCAGTCTCCTCAGATGAAGGTTTAACCAGTCACCTCAGGTGAAGGGTTAACCAGTCTCCTCAGGTGAAGGTTTAACCAGTCTCCTCAGATGAAGGATTAACCAGTCTCCTCAGGTGAAGGTTTAACCAGTCACCTCAGGTGAAGGTTTAACCAGTCTCCTCAGATGAAGGGTTAACCAGTCACCTCAGGTGAAGGTTTAACCAGTCACCTCAGGTGAAGGGTTAACCAGTCACCTCAGGTGAAGGGTTAACCAGTCTCCTCAGGTGAAGGTTTAACCAATCACCTCAGGTGAAGGTTTAACCAGTCACCTCAGGTGAAGGGTTAACCAGTCTCCTCAGGTGAAGGATTAACCAGTCTCCTCAGGTGAAGGTTTAACCAGTCTCCTCAGGTGAAGGTTTAACCAGTCATCTCGGGTGAAGGATTAACCGCAGTCTCCTCAGGTGAAGGGTTAACCAATCTCCCTCAGGTTGAAGGTTTAACCGCAGTCTCCTCAGGTGAAGGTTTAACCGTTCCGCCACCTCGGGTGAAGGTTAACCAGTCCTCCTCAGGTGAAGGTTAATTAACCCATCCTCCTTCCTCGGGTTGTGAAGGTTTTAACCAGTCCACCTCAGGTGAAGGATTAACCAGTCTCCTCATGGTTAAGGTTTAACCAGTCTCCTCGGTGAAGGATTTAACCAGTCACCTCGGGTGAACGGATTAACCGGAGTCTCCCTCGGGAGAAGGTTTAACCAGTCTCCTCGGGCGTGAAGGTTTAACCAGGTCACCCGGGTTTGAAAAGTTTAACCAGTCTCCCTCAGGGTGAAGGTTTAAAAGAAACCCAGTCTCCTCTGGTGGAAGGTTTAACCAGTCACCTCGGGTTGAAGGGTTAACCAATCTCCTCAGGGTGAAGGTTAAAACCCAGTCTCCTCAAGGTGAAGGTTGTAACCATCCCTCAGGTTTGAAAGGATTAACCAGTCTCCACTCCAGGTGAAGGTTTAACCAGTCTCCCTCGGGTGAAAAGGGTTTAACCAAGGATCTCCTCAGGGTGAAACGGATTTAACCAATTCCTCCTCAGGGTGAAGGTTTAACCAGTCCCTCCTCAGGTTGAAGGTTTAACCAGTCTCCTCTGGTGAAAGGTTTAACCAGTCTCCCTCAGGGTTGGAACGGATTTAACCATCTCCTCGGTGAAAGGTTGAAACCAGTCCTCCTCGGGTGAAGGTTTAACCAGTCACCTCGGGATGAAGGTTTAACCAGGTCTCCTCAGTTGAAGTTTTAATCCCCAGTCTCCTCAGGTGAAGGTTTAACCAGTTCCTCCTCAGGGTGAAGGGTTTAACCCAGTCTCCTCCTCGGGTGAAGGCTTAACCAGGTTTCTCCTCAGTTGAAAGGTTTTAAACCAGTCCACCTCAGGTGAGGTTAACCAGGCTTTCTCCTCAGGTGAAGGTTTTAACCCAGTCCTCCTCAGGGTGAAGGATTAACCAGGTCTCCTCAGGTTGAAAGGTTTAACCAGTCCTTCCTCGTGGTGAAAGGTTTAACCAGTCGTCCTCAGGTGAAGGTTTAACCATCTCCTCAGGTTTTGAAGGATTAACCCAGTCTCCATCAGGTGTAGTTTAACCAGGTCCCTCAAGGTTGTGAAGGTTTAACCAGTCCACCTCCCCAGGTGAAGGAAAGGTTAATAAAACCGCAGTCCTCCTCAGGGTGGAAGGTGGTTAACCAGCTCTCCATCAGGTGAACGGGATTAACCAGCTCCTCAAGTCCTGAAGTTTAACCAATCCTCTCCTCGGTGAAGGGCTTAACCCTAGGTCTCCTCAGGTGAAAGGTTTAAATCCCAGTCACCTCAGGTGAAGGGATTAACCCAGTCTCCAATCTCCTCAGGTGAAGGTTGTTTAAGACCAGTCTCCCTCAAGGAGGTGAAAAGGATTTAAACCAGTCACCCTCCCAAGGTGGAAGGTTTAACCCCAGTCCCTCCTCCTCAGGGTGAAGGTTTAAACCCAGTCTCCTCATGGTGAAGGTTTAACCAGTCACTCCACCTCATGAAGGATTAAGCAATCCCTCAGTAGAAGGTTTTAACCAATTCCTCCTCAGGTTGAAGGATTAACCCAAGTCCTCCTCAGTGAAAAGTTTAACCAGTCCACCCGGGTGGAAAGGGTTAAACCAGTCCCACCTCAGGTGAAGGTTTAACCAGGTTTCTCCTCCAGGTGAAGGATTAACCCATCCTCCTTGGGTGAAGGATTAACCAGTCTCCTTGGGTGAAGGTTTAAACCAGTCTCCTCAGGTGAAGGTTTAAAACCATCCTCCTCAGGTGAAGGTTTAAACCATCTCCTCAGTGAAGGTTTAAACCAATCCTCCTCAGGTGGCAAGGATTTAACCAGTCCCTCGGAAGGGTTAACCAGTCCTCCTCGGGAAGGTTTAACCATCCCTCCTCAGAAGGTGAAGGTTTTAACCAATCTCCTCAGGGTTGAAGGGTTTTAACTCAAGTCCTCCTCAGGTTGAAGGTTTAACCAATCCTCCTCGGTTGAAGGGTTTAAAACCAGTCTCCCTCAAGGTGAAGGGTTTAACCAGTTTTTCCTCCTCAGGGAAGGTTAGCCAAGGCCTTTCCTCAGTTGAAGGATTAAAACCAGTCTCCTCAGGTGAAGGTTTAACCATCCTCCTCAGTGTGAAGGATAAACCAATCCTCCTTGGGTTGAAGGGTTTTGAAACCAGTCTCCTCAGGGTGAAGGTTTAAAACCAGTCTCCTCATGGTGAAGGTTTTAACCAAGTCACCTCAGGTGAAACGGATTTAAGCCAGTCGTCCTCAGGTTGAAGGATTTAACCAATTACTCCTCGGTGAAGGTTAACCAAGGGTCTCCTCAAGGTGAAAGGTTTTAACCAGTCTCCTCAGTGAGGTTTAACCAGGGTCTCCTCATGTGAAGGTTTTAAACCATCCTCCTCAGGTTTGAAGTTTAACCCCAGCTCCTCCTCTGTGAAAGTTAAACCAGTCCTCCTCAGGGTGAAGGGTTTAACACAGTCTCCTAGGTGAAGGTTTAAACCAGTCTCCATCAGTGAAGGTTTAACCAGCCTCCTCAGGTGAAGGAACCACAGAAACCTCCTCAGGTGAAGGGTTTAACCAGTCTCCTCAGGTGAAGTTATACCAGTCTCCTGGTGAAGGTTTTAACCAGTCCTCCTCAGTGAAGTTTTTAACCAGTCTCCTCCAGGTGAAGGAAATACCAGTCCACCTCCAGGTAAGGTTTAAACCAGTCTCCTCAGGTGAAGGATTAACCAGTCTCCTCGGGTGAAGGATTAACCAGTCTCCTCGGGTGAAGGTTTTAACCAGTCTCCTCAGTAAGGTTTAACCTCCTCCTATGGTGAAGGTTTAAACCAGTCTCCTCAGGTGAAGGTTTAACCAGTCTCCTCAGGTGAAGGTTTAACCAGTCTCCTCAGGTGAAGGTTTAACCAGCCTCCTCAGGTGAAGGGTTAGCCAGTCTCCTCAGGTGAAGGATTAACCATAACCTCAGTAAGGTTTTAACCAGTCTCCTCAGGTGAAGGTTTTAACCAGCCACCTCAGGTGAAGGGGTTAGCCATCTCCTCAGGTGAAGGTTTAACCAGCCTCCTCAGGTGAAGGGTTAGCCAGTCTCCTCATGTGAAGGATTAACCAGTCTCCTCGGGTGAAGGTTTAACCAGTTACCTCTGGTGATACAATAAGTTTCTGTAAGAGTGTGAACATGTGTATTGCTGTCCTACTGGTGTACGTCACATTTTATGAACCGGTTCAAGGGTGTGATTGTGCCAATGAGCATGGGTTTATTTATATGTTATATTATAAATTTCCTGGCACCGGGTCAGGTTACTCTAATTTCAGGACTGAATACCGTATTTATTCTAATGAACGCCCCCAGGGCTATGCCATTCGTGGGGATCAAAACGTGGATAATAGGATCAAAATGTTATTTTCACATACAAATAACATATTTAGAAAATAAATATGGGAGGGGGCTACTATTGGAGAGGTGGCTACTATTATAATAAATATGGTATATATGCTTTCTGTAAATAATCACTATCACAACAGGTGAAATATGGGATTCAACCCCATTGAACCCTGCCTAAAATGACCTTATAACTAGCTCTTGACAGGCTGTTTAACATCATATAATAAATGTATTTATTCCAGGGGTTTGTGTCATTGTACAACACGTGGGAGAGTTTCTACACGCGGCACATCTACCGACGGGTGTCCGACTGTTTCTGCTGCCCGGTGGCTGGGGTACCCGGCGCCACGGTCGACATTCTGGAACGCGAGACCGAAGACCACGGCTGGAACTACACGTGAGTAGTAAAAGCTTAGTCTATTTTCATGGGCGGATTCAGGGGAGGGCGGACCCGGCGCGCACCCCCCCTAAACTTCGCCCAGTAAAGATTTTTTACAAGTTACAAGGCACGTTTCATGCCAAGTGCCATGTATTCCATGCATTTTTCTGCTCCGCTCCGCTCGGTCGACTATTTTGCAATACTTGACTATATTATCGAACGAGCTTAGCTCGTTCGATAATATAGTCAAGTATTGCAAAATAGTTACGCCCCCCCCTAACCCGAAATCCTGGATCCGCACCTGTATTTTGGTGTGTCAAATCAGAAAAATGTGATTGTGTGACTGGTACATGTAAATAAATCTCTGGAAACGGCAGCTTTTTATCTACAATTTTTAATTGGTGTGTCAAATTGGTCTCTTCTGGGAAAAAATGGTGTCATCCTATGCAAACATATTAAAATTTGTGAAATCTGGTGTGTCTAATCCAAAAAATGTGAGTATTTGACTGATAAATAAATCACTGGAAACGGTAGGCCCAAAGGAGAACGAAGAGAGCAAGTAAACTGGAATGCATCTATTTACAGGCATTGTGTCTCCGAAAATATGTCATATATCCAACCATGTCTCGGATTTGCGCAGAAAATGATGGAACAGATTATAGATGTTTATGTCTGAACCCAATTATACCTATGAGTGTCCTGTAAAAATCTGGGGTTTGTAAAGATAATGTAAATAACTAGCGTTGTAAACGCTAGTTTTTCTGCAACCGATGGTTACTAGTTTATCAAATGAGAGACCGTGCCTATAAGACTATATGAAGCGGGCAAGTGTACAGCGGTAATCACAGTCTTCGACAGGCACTGATGTACATTCTGTGACAGCGGTGTACGGTGACCAAATTAAATAAAACACACAAGAAATTAAACAGCGTTTGACACTCACTTTTGTGCCAGGGATTCCGCAGCATAGACATCCTGATTTTTACATTATGTTGAATGGGATTTTCATGAAAGTTCAGGGATCCCGCCTACAAAGCAGGGATCCCGGGTCACTGCAAGTGTCGACCACTGAAGAAATATTTAACATGAAAAATGAATGCAACAAACACAAAATGATTTTCATGGTGTAAGTTAACCCATTTCATGCCGAAAGCATGTACCAATTCACAAAGATCTGAATTTTCAAACATTTTTTTTCTTTTTTCTTTATTTCTCAATGAAAATATATGCTGTATTGGTGACAGTAAATACTTTTGTTGAGAAACATAGAATATATATAAAAATATTTTAGTAAATTTTGATACTTGTGAAGCAGCATCTGGCGACATGGGTTAATCAACACGTCAAGGGGATATTATATTCCCTCAGTGTGTTGACTAACTTGGACTATTGAATTTCCATTTCCGATGAGGGCGGAAACATGATATATTGTTACATTTGCAATCAGTGTATCTTATCCGCTCGATGTGGTGAATAACGTGAATCATAATTTTTATTAGGTCTAAACCAGGGTGGTCATCCCACGTGACTTTTTGAATAAGGTACACACCAAATTTTGGTAAAAAATCGCTTCATTCGAGGAAAGAAATGTCAACTTCTGGCCCGGTTTAGAAGTTTGTCACGGTTTCTCCAATCTGCCACCAGGGGTATTTGTGTACCGACGACATGCCACATTTTCTGGCTTTAGCAGCAGGTTTGACTATAGTCTGCACTTTTTCTGTCGTCCCTGTCCACAAACTTAACATTGGGGAAGATATCTAAAATAAGTTCTGTTTCCTTTCACATGTTCTTGTTATACAGACGTAAAACCACATTTGAGACAAGCCGTGCGATTTTGTAGCTTCGGACATATGTGTAATTTCATTAAATATGTTTACAAAATTTTTCATAAATAATGTCAAAAGTTGACAAAATATTCAGAGTACATGCGGAATGTTATTCCGAATGTACTCTGAAAATTTTGTTAAGTTTTGACGACATTTACGGAAAATATTGTGAATATTATACATTTTGTAAACGTATTTTATGAAATTACGCAGATGTTCGAAGGTAAAAAATCACATGGCTTGTCTCATTTATAGTCAATCCATCAATTCCATATTTCACTAGCACAGTGATTGCGCCATCTAGATTTCTCACGAACTTGATTAGCATGCTTAGCAATACTAAATTTCTGTTTTTCATGCTGAATTGTGCTGTGAGAGCAAAGTGTAGGAATATCGGCTGTTGGAAATGTCAGCATTAAATTTTAATACCGTAAAGATTCTAATAGACACCCATGCTCTAATAGACGCCCACCCCCCACTTTTTACGTTGAAAATGACACATTTTTTGGCCGATTTTCACGAAATTAGTGCCTCTAATAAACGCCCAGTACCGACTTGAAACAAAATCGGAGCTAATTGTCCAATTAGATTTTTATGCCACCGGTCTGAAAGAGCCGGGTGGCATATTGTTTTTGGACCGTCTGTCTGTCCGTCTGTCTGTCCGTCCGTCCATCCGTCACACTTTTCGGTTAACCACTTTGTCACAGTTTCTCAAATATGCTGCAGGTGGCATCCGCGTTCGACAGACGCATTTCTTGTTTTTCTTTCCATTATTTCGAAAGCAACTTCATTTAAAATCGGGGAAAAAACATAATTGCTACTTTCACTTTCAAAAGTGGAAGCGAAATTCGACTGTTTCCGGTGTCACAGTAAATTCCTCATCAGCAGTAGCTATTTGCACGGACGCCATTTTCAAAGCATCTCAAACCCGACAGATCCGAAACGTTGACGCTGACGAAACGTCCGAAGGCGTAAATCTGATCAGCATTAATGATTGACGCTGTCTTGATATACATTACTGTGCTGTTACTTTACTGCACCAGCGTTTCGGGGACGTCTGTTGTGGTCCGTAACTAAACTGGTACGAACCTCAGATGCGGGTATCCGCTAGTAGGCCGATACCTAATTATCTCCCTTACAACCTATTACAGCCATTTGTATAGAACTCACCACGAGTCTGAAACCAGACCGTGGTTCAATTAAACTACATTTACAAGTTCCACACACCTTTATGGCCCAAAGTGTTAGTTTAGTTGTTATATTCATCATATTATGTTTACTTAGAAATATTGTCTCGTGACCGTTTAGCCATTTTAGGCTCATTCCTCTGGTCGTATAAACTCGTTCTTGTACTGGTTCGTACCCAACTTTATATGCATACGGGTTCGTACCCGGGACAATTCACCACGTCTTAGATCGTCATTTCTGGTTGATTCCTATGCATATTTCCTTCTGTAACTTGATCCGGGTGAGTTTATCTAATTCTGAGAGCTATTTCTAAGTAAACATATTACACCATTTGCCTTTGACAATTTGCATTTCTATCATATTTTCATTCAGTTTTATCTTCATCATGATCAGTATTGTTTATTGTATTTTCAGTTTTTCACCACTTCGTTATTAAAGGACAGAAACAGACGCATTCTTTTGATTTCGATCGGTGACACTAAATGCTATATCGCCCCGGCTGAGGCATTACAATTACCATTAAATTTAACATTTCTACCGACTGTACCATAATGACCAGAGTGGGCCGAAACGTCTTGGCCCAAATGTTTATAAACTGACAGACAGTACAATCAAGTCTGGCGTTTGAGAGTAACGTCCCTTAGTTATGTTTTTGTTCAGATAGCAGAACATCGTATATTTTTTTATCATTTTCCCTTTGCTGAATAACACTTGCCTCTATTAAACGCCCACCCTGGACTTCGGTATTTGTTTTCTGTCAAATTTGGAGAAACATTATTTTCCATTGGGAAATATCACTATATAAAAATACACAATTGCTGGGTGATGTTCCGTAAGCTGTCGCACAGGCACTGGTAGCTCTGTAGTCGATTTCATCAAAATTGCAAAGTATACTTTTCTAGCAAAGTATACTTTGAGGGAGCAGTCATTGATTTTCCAGAAATGCATTATTTCATACAGAACTAATGATTGCATATATTTGATGATTAAAACTATGCAGAATTATTATACTGAATTTATTACATTATCACAGCCAAAATGGCTGTGATAATGTAATAAATGCAGTATAATAAAAATTAATAAATTTATCCTTAAATTGAAAATTTCTTGCTCAAAGTATACTTTGCAAGAAAAGTATACTTTGCAATGTTGGTGAAATCGGCTGCTGGTCTAGATTTCATACAGTATATGTAGATTTGACTTTACTAAACACGCAGTCATCGAAGAAAAAATTGATCTCGATGTCAAATTTCCTTGGATTGTATTGATAGTATCTATACAGTTGAACCTGTTGAAACCAGGCACCCTGGGAGGGAGGTCCCCAGGGTGTCCAATTTAGAGAAGTTCCACAGTCTCTCTGGTGTTCACTCCAAGACTTGTTTTTATCCTTTACAACCGCGAACTGACATTGTAGTTAGATTTTGTAAAAAACATATATCCTCAGAGCTCTAGATAAGGTGCATATTGACGTATTTTACGCACATATTTTAGCTGAATACGCACGCATTGATTATCAACAGTGGGAGTACAAAATACTCACAGCAATGTGAAAATATGCATTGATTTTCAAATTGAGTAGTGGAAATATTGTAATAAAGTTGAAAATGTACTTAGTTGAGCTGTAAAAAGCAGACACTTTTCGGCTCCATTACAGTATAAATACATGTAAGTGAATAAGTAATAATACACTCAAATAAGTGAATGTTTAAGTTTGTTTTGATCATTTGTTCCCTATTTAATAATGAAGAAAATGAATAATCCATTTGTAAAAATAAAATACGCATTTACAATGAAATCGCAATGGCTGAAAATGTGATTATCACGATCAAAGGCCTGTACCTGTCCATGAAATGTTAATTCTTGTCTGTTGCAGTTAATCAATTTGATCGTTACCATGGTTGAGTGCATAGTTTTGAACTTAAAATTAAATAATTGCTTAATTTGTTGTTGTTTCGTGTCCCATAACAAATGAATGACATACAGCGATTTATTAAATATTCTGGGATTCACCCCCTCGAAGCATTTAACCCTTTCAACACCAAGTAACTTAATGGGCTGTTCCATGCCACTGTTTCATGCTATTTCATTGGTCCATTCAAATTTTCAGGCTATTCCATTCTTCAGAAAGGGTAATTTTTTCAAATTCGATAACTATTAACAAACAGTGGAGATCCTGATGAGACGGCTCGTTACGAGCCGGCTCATCTGGATCTGCACTGTTTGCAAACATTGTCTCTATAGAGGTCTGTGGTGTTGAAAGGGTTAATAGAGTCTGTTGTTCGAATTGTTGTTCGGGTCCAACTCGAGTGGGAGCTCTTGTAAACTGCCAGACGGCATGGGTTTGATTCGAGTTACTTGAGCAAGGTTCAAAGGTCAGATTCTTTAACTGAGTTGGAACTCTGCTTGTTCCAGTGATACTCGCATTAAACGAGTCGTTAAGACGGGAGTTATAACGAAAAACGCACATTGTTAATTCCGAATGTAATTTGAAATCAGTGGGTACAATACTCTTTAGACACAAAGCTTATCTGGAGCTCTGCATCATGACTAAATTTTGATTGCAAGATTACTACAGGTATGTTTTAACCCTTACTATGCTGAATTAACTTCCGTCTCCCGCGTAGTGAGGGTTAACTAGCAAATTGAACTCTTGTGCGGCAAATTCCAACTAGAAATTTCAATGGTGAAAATATCCCTAACGGTCACTACTGAAAACCCTGTAATACCTAAATGCCTTCTTTGGGTTGAATATCTCTGATATATGCCCATGGGCCATACATTATATCCTGCATCAGTCGTCACAGGAGATACAGCGCTCCAGATAAGTTGCGTATTTGCTTAAATACCCAATTAAATTTGCCATAAACCCAATTGAAATCGGAAGTAGCGAGTATCAAAAAGCAATAAAAATATTATCGTACCTTTATCATGCTGCAGAAAACAATAAACAGACCACAAATATAGCATATTTTTCTTATTTTCCATGAAAACACATCTTGGTATTTCATTAGAATTGTCTCCACGGAGACAATTCTAATGAAATGCCAAGACATGTTTTCATTTCAAAGCAAACTATTCAATAATTGCTGTCTGTTGATGTGTAAACAGTAGTGTGGTTTTATTTTACCCAATTAAAATTTTGAAATACCCAATTGCTTCAGAAATGGTGGAGTGACAATACTCAATGATTAATTCCTTATCTTGAGCCCTGGAGATACGCGATGTACGCAGATCAATACCGTGTGACAATATACATGAATCTATTGGTAAACATTTACGAACAGCGACGCTGTTCATCCCCATTGGATTGCCATATTTATTGGCTGCATATTTTGGCTTTCTGCAGTGTTTTCCTTATTTGTGGCAGTGACTGGAGAAATCGAGTTTATGGTCTTTGCGAACCAGAATCAGCCATTCATTTGAATATTGAGTTTTCTTTTCCACTTGAATATTGAGTTAATTCCAGTTAAAGATAAAAGCATTACCAGCCATAGTTGATGTAAAATATTCTATATGTGGCTGTGACTGGGGAAATGGGGCTTTAGTGTTTTTTCACACCACATCCGCACAGTCTGATCAGGATCTGCACTGTTGCCATTCTGTCAATGAAACACCCGTCATGCTTCTATCAAGCAATATTGATTGTTACCAGGCTTCCCGAGTGTGCTATTTTATCAGGCGCTACACTGGTCACAAATCCCATAAGCTCAATTTCTCCAGTCACAACCACTTATGAGACACGCCACGTGATAATGTACCTACATTGTAAGAACATCTGGGATTTTTTTCATGAAAATAGATTTACAGAAACTGATATTTTCTGTAAATGTGAAAAGTTGAAGAAATTGTCATAGCAGTTGCGGTATCCAATTCCGCATTTGCTATGCAATTTTCGGCAATTTTTCACGTCATTTACGGAAACTATCCTAATTTGTAAATAGTTTTCATAGGTATGTTCTTAGGTAAAAAAATCACACGGTGTGTCTCGTATGACATTGGGCCGTTGGCACAAAGAAGTGACCTTGTGACATTTAACCCTTAGACCGCTATGCTATTTTTTTTTGTCATCTGCTGTTTATTTTCTATTTTCTATTTTTATCATCAAAAACATGGTTTGACAGCACTTTAGAATAATTTACAACATGGTTTGACAGCACTTCAGAATCATTTCCATTGGAAATGATTCTGAAGTGCTGTCAAACCATGTTTTTATTGAGAAATAAGGCAAGATATAAAAGCAACAGCAGATGACAATTGTTGAGAGTAGCGGTCTAACGGGTTAAGTATAAATATATCAAGCAAATCCGACTGATGGCAACAGCGACAGTAGGTAGGCAAAAACTTTTAATGCAAATCTTGGACAGACAGATGAACATGTTTTTATTGAGAGATACAGTACACTCAGAGTGCTTTGTCCCTTTTCCACTCTCTCACGGTGGGAGGAATTTTCTCAGAGTGGGAAAATCACGGTGGGAGTTATGTGCCTCTCACGGTGACCATATATTTTACCTGTATTACCACCGCGGACGGAGACCAAGCTGGACGAACTTCCAATAGCCATAAAACGGCCACGGTGTTCCCCCGTGATACGACCCCGCGTTCCACCGGGACGCCAGGCTGGCTTACCTGTACAGTCATAGCGTAGTACCCAAACATTTACACTTATTCTGACTTACGTTTGTGTTTTTTTATTCGTTTTTTTTTTTATAAATATATACATTTTTCCTTTCAAACAAACATATTTCTTAACAAGAACAAAACATGAGAATCGTCTCCTAAACACATGAGAATCATCTCGCACTTTGGCATCGCGAAATCGCCTTCCGCTGAAACTTTTGTAAATACAGGGTTTGCTCATGGTGTGTAAAAGACGGATACGTCTTGTTGAAATTTCGCTTTGCGCATGCATGCAAGTAAAACGCAATTCCAACGCGAGGCGAGAGCGCGAAAACGCACGACTGAATATAATATAATGTCCCATTTTCACCTAGCGATCTCACTTTGCGTTTTCGCGATCTGGCGCATGGATCGACATCGCGAAAACGCGAGAATGTAACTGGCCCTAACAGGACACTATAGTATCATAATCGCCTTAGGAAACGATAATCATGTGCTGTAAAACATTATTTTAATTAAGAAATAGAAGAAATGTGGATATTGGGGAATATGTCAGATACATATGAAAGGGTTTTCGCGATCTCGTGTAGAAGTCGAGATCGAGTAAATGCGAGTTACACGACACAAACAGAACACCATTATAATTCTCGTGTTTTAGGAGGCAATTCTCATGTTTTGTCAAAAAAATAATATTATTTTTTCTAATAAACATATTTTGGCAGCATATGAGAATCGTCTCCTAAAACGATTTACTGATGGTGAACACGTGTTGGTCTTCGCTAGTCACATATGCAATAAGCCCGGTTTTGTCCGATCACGTCATACATCATCATATGCACGTGCGAATTCTGCCGAATTCTAAATGTCGGTCACCAGGTCACACTTTGCACGTGAAACTGGATTACCAACAGATGATTGTAAACACCATCAGGTGTGCAGCTAGACAGAAGATGATATGTCGCAAATGTCGCAAATGTGCTAGTTTGGGATAGGTGGGCACGGCGGCATATTTCTTTATGCGCCGTTTGAAAACGGAACTCATCGCATTCACAAAAACGCGCGATCACGAGGCGAAAACGCGATATTGAATACAATAGAATATATATCATGTTTTCGCCTCGCGATTTTGCAGTCTCGCGATTTGGTCTCGCGTTTTCGCGATTTTGTGTGTAGGTCGACGATGCGATACAGCAACCAATAATACGTATCGAAATATGTTTTCTTTTCAATAAACATGTATTGGCAGTACATTAGAATCGTCTCCTAAGACATTTATTATGTTTTTGTTGTCGAGAACTACTGATGTTTGTCCGCATTTGTTCTATTTCTTAATACAAACATGTTTTGGCTGCACATAAGAATCGTCTCCTAAAACAATGTGTACGTGTTCTGTTAGGGACATGTGACAACTCGTGTGTTCGCTGTTTCTCGCATAGGTTGCGATCGTGAAGCGTGATCGCGAGATTTCGAGTGCACACCTTATTCCACCCGGCTACATACGGACATGCCGCAACTGTCGACTGTCAACTGATGAACATTGGACATGTCGCTATTGTGTATTATTATGAGTTGGCTGACGGACGAGTTGGTTGAAGGCCGAAACGGAAGTCGTCGGTCATAAAATCAACGAAAACTAACGGGACCCATACGATTTCTAATTACCTCTAAGGTAATAATCGCAATTTCCATTTACCGATCTATTGGAAATGAATACTTATGACCGTATTTAAATTTCGATTGGAAAAATATAATATATATATATATAAACGTGACGTCGGCAATGTAATACATGTGTATAGGCCGATGTTACGATACAGAAGATATGTTCCTTTACTTCCATACACATTTTTGGAGATATTACGCTGATTCGCGTGACGATATGTGACCTTAAAGAAATTGCAGCAAAGTGTATGAAATTCCGCGAGCCTGAACAACTCGGCAAATAAAAAAATATGCGGGTTGGGTTTCGCGGTGCCTGTACTGTATGAGACGATTTTCAAAGTTTTGTCAGCCATATATGCACTCCTCTCTGACCACATTACCTGTACGCTGGCACGGTGATGCGCCATGGTGCGCCGTGGGCTAATACGGTGGGTCACGGGGGAACGCGGTGTGCAGCAGATTCGGTCTTTAAAATATTCCCACGGTGGTGATTTTTGCCTCTCCACCGTGACGGGTGGGATTTCCACCCGACACGGTGGGAGGAATGTTTATGCCCACTCTCCATCCGATCACGGGGTCGAGTGGGAAAAGGGACAAACCACTCTGAGTGTACTGTAAGGTAAGATATAAAAGCAACAGCAGACGACAATTGTTGTAAGTAGCGGTCTAAGGGTTAAATCAATTGTAGCTGCAGCCTATATAGACTTCCACATAATTAGATTAGGATCTAATCTATTCTCTGACGAAGATTTGTCCTTTCAGACCACCGCATTGATTCTAATATGCTCGCCTGTCCTATTATTTGCACCTCTCGTAATTGTCTCATTCACGTTCATGGAAAGGGAGACAAAGCGGTCGAAAATTCTGACGTTGTCATAGCAGGCGTACATCTGTCCACATGTTGAAACTCTCCTGGGGGCCGTTTCACTAAACTTTGTACGACTAAAATGTTCGTAAGTGCAAAATTATGATTTTGTAAATTGCACGTTAACTGTTTTCTTGTAAACAATTATTGGATTTACATTTATTGAGCATAGGCTGCATATGCATGCAGCCTATGGTCGATAAATGTAAATCCATCAATTGAAATTTCCAGACGATCCTAAATTTGCACTTACGAACATTTTAGTCGTACAAAGTTTTGTGAAACGACCCCCTGATCTGTGAGCAGGATCATTACTGGATCTCCATTAATAGCTTCCTCACATTCATGGATATCCACCCAGTGCCATTCGTGTGATCTTGACCTTGGTGACCTTGACCTTCGTGGGTGAGAACATTGCGTGTCTGCCGGTTTCTTAATGTTAGCCGGCGATACCAGTTACACTTAGAGCTGAATTTAAGTGTCATAGGATCAAACAAAGTGTCATAAAACCCAAGTTGTCGAAGGATGCTTTGTGGATTCTTGACTATAAACTGCACATTTGATTTGATTGGATTTATTGGTGTTTAACTGTCGATAGGCCGTTAAACACCAATAAATCAAATCCTTGATGGGACTGTGAACAGTGCAGATCCTTATCAGACTGTGCAGATGAGAAGGCTGATCTGGATCTACACTGGTCGCAAAACCCATAAGCCCCACTTCCCCCGTCACAGCCACATACAGTCGAGCACCAGTAACTCGAATATCATTATCTCGATGATTCACTAAAGTCCCGAATTATATCCTTATTTGTTTTAATATATTTCTTCGGCTATCTCGACCATGCCCTATCTCGTATATGTTGTCTATCTCGACTGTTCATTCTGTCCCCTTCGTATGAAAATAGGTTAAAAATCACTTCGCTATCTCGATTACATAAACGCTTGGATAAATCGCCTAAGCAACTGGCTGCCAAGATTGATTTGGTTGATAAATTCACACCTACCAGGGCCAGATTGCTCAAAGCTTCTGTTAGCTTAACAGACTGTTAAATCCTTAGCAATGCTAAGGATTTAACAGTCTGTTAAGCTAACAGAAGCTTTCAGCAACCGGGCCCAGGTTGTTTGCTTATAATTGGTCCACCTGGATTTGAGTGTTTGACATCACGCTGGTCATTTAACCCTTTCCCTGATAGAGACGACTTTTCACGCCTCTGCAGAAGATGTCTTTAGAAAACATTGTGGGAAAAGGAGAAATTGCTTGTAACAAGCAATTTCTCCTTTTCCCACAATGTTTTCTACTCTATCAGATAATTTAACCATCATTTGACCCAGCATTTGATTATTTTATTCAGATGTTTTCGAATTGGAAGAGTCGAAATATCGCAAAACAGGGAAAGGGTTAAGCAATTCACTGAGAGTAGTGATGCCGCCCTTGTAATGTTGATTAGCTTACTACCGGTGGTCCAGGGATTCCGCTGGGGAAAATAAAAAAATCGCCACTTCAAAAGAAATAAAAAAAAAATACAAAATTAAAAAAAATAAATACGAAATTGTAACTTTTTATCGCCAACTGTTTATTTTTATCGCCAATTGCGAAAGTGGCGATCGCCAGCGGAATCCCTGGTGGTCATTAGTTTATCCGGCGAAGCATCTTCAAACTTGATTGGCACCATGGGAAGATTTAGAGATGTTCTACTGTAAATCAGTCATATGAGCACTCAAAGGCATCTTGTTCTGTTTGTGGTCATAGAAATATAGTACCATTAGAAATAAATTACCCTGAAAGAGTGGAACGTCTCTAAACTGGGGACACCTGCCCCTAGGGTGTCCAGTTTAGAAAAGTTCCACTGTAATCAATTGTATGAACACTCAAAGACATGTTATTCTACTTTGTAGCAAGGAAAATACACGATCATTGAAACCCATCAATTAACCCTTTCAACACCACAGACCTCTATAGAGACAATGTTTGCAAACAGTGCAGATCCAGATGAGCCGGCTCGTAACGAGCCGTCTCATCAGGATCTCCACTGTTTGTTAATAATTTTAAACGTAGTACAGATTACCCTTTTAGAAGAATGGGATAATTTGAATGAACAAAATTAATGAAATAGCGTGAAACATTGGCATGGAACATCCTATTAAGTTACTTGGTGTTGAAAGGGTTAACCCTTTTCATGCTGATGATACGCCATTATGGTTGCGGAATATCTTAATTATTTTCCTTCTATGCACTCAGAACTATATGTCGCGACCACCATTTGAACCGTCTCGTCGAGACGGTTCAAATGAGTGGTCACAACATATACTTTCATTGAGAAATAACAAAAATACCAAAAGGAATGGGTTACGGTCACAGAGGTTCGCGGGATGTCGGTCTAGTCTAGAGAGGTTTGTATGTACTTTTACATAACACACATTTTCGATTTGTGTGCTCATAAATTAACCCATAACATGCGCAATAAACCTTCACTGGTATGAAATTTTTCAAATGGTGGTCACGACATATATTTCTGAGCTCATATAAAGAAAATATTTAGGATTTTCCACAAACACAAAAATGGCGTATCGGCACATGAAATGGGTTAATGTGGTTATAATTTGTTTGTGGAACGTTCAATTAGCTGTAGTGATTTTTTTGCTATAGTACAAAACAAATTTTAAAATGTAATCACGCGTGTCACATCTCTGATCTGTACTGTCATTCTATAATGTACGGTACATTCTTGTGATATAATTATGAATGCAGTTAGACTGAGCATAAAATCGTCTTTGTATCCCAACCACAACCTATACTTTCCTTAGAAGATTAGATTTGCTATTATATTTTCGTCAACTTTCGATGCATGTACGGAAAATATCGTAAATTTTGTAGATATCTCGCATATGTTCTTCGGTACAAATTAACACGGCGTGACCCATTTTATTATGAAAGTGATTTTTTTGGTACCATTTCTGTTTGTCTAAAGATAACGCAGCAATGCCAGTATGATAATGGTATACATATATTTTTATTCCCCCATGCGATAGCAAGGGGGGGTGGGGGCATATTTCATTGGTCCTGAGGTTCCGTACGTCCGTCCATGTAAACTTACTTGAAAAGTCAAAAAGTTGTTGTCTGAGTTTCTCCAGTTAGCAGCCTATGCTCAATAAATGTAAATCCATAAATTCAAATTTACAGACGATCTTAAATTTGCACTTACGAAAATGTTCGTAAGTGCGAAATTTCGATAGCCTGTACATTTCACATTAACACTGATTTCTTGTAAACAATTATTGGATTTACATTTATTGAGCAGCCTATGTTCAATAAATGTAAATGCATGTATTGGAATTTCCAGACGATAAATTAACGGCAGGGGTTCCTTCTTATAGTAATCACGATTTGCCTGGTTTGGCACTCAAGTAGGTTTTTTTATCTTTGGCTCTTTCCTGTTACTTGGGAGTTGAATTGGGTTATTGCCCATTATAAAAGTAGTAAGATTATAACTGATCCTTCTGCTTTTGGGAGGCGGCCAAGTGATTCTGGTATGGCGAGGTCCTGGCATCAGATCAGGATTATTCTGATTTCAGGGCTGAATATATATTTTTTTTTATTGTAAATATTCAGTTCTGATTTTGTGATTCCCCCCCCCCACCATTTGTACATGTACTTGAACATGTACATGTACTTCTACAGGTAATTTTTGGGTTTTAGTACTAAGCCCATTGACTTGGCCTTAAATGACCTTAGCTGTTGATAGGCCGTTAAACCCCAACAAACAAACAAAATTTCTCTTTTGCCTTGTTGTATACTAGTTGTCAATGTAAACACTAAACATATCCATACCTGCCCCAGAAATTGAAAAGAAAGTAATACTCTTCCAGAAGTCTAAAGGTGTAATCTGATTGTAAAGTTAACATGCTTGTATAATACCTAGGTGTGGGCTGTCAGTTGACTAAAAGGACCTTGTGTTGTCAGCAAAAATTGTAGGTCCTTATGCATATTCACACCATCACATTTAATGGTCAATCTATTTTACTGATAAGTACTAAGGGTACTTCAGTGACGGATTGTGAACAGTGTAGGCCCAGATCAGACTGCGCTGATCTGGGTCTACGCTGTTTGGTAACCACTGTATGATCAGCCATGGTCTGGTGTGTTATTAACCCTTACTACGCTGAATTAAATTTTGTCGTCTGCTGGAAATGTTTTATTTTCAATATTTCTCGATAAAAACCTGTGTTGACAGCGCATGAGAATCGTCTCCACTGGACGATTCTCATGCGCTGTCAAAACAGGTTTTTTGTTAAGAATTAAGGCAAAAATGAAAAACAGCAGACGACTATTTTCGTCTCCCACGTAGTGAGAGTTAAAATATGGTTGCGTAATGGTTGCGTAATGGTAATGGGATTATGAGCCATAATAAAGGCCTGCTTGATTACCGTATGTCACCACTGACTGGGTGCACTCAAGTGAACAAACAAGCCTATTGACACGAGACGGTTCAAATGGTGGTCGCGACATATACTTCTGAGTGCATTAGAAGGAAAATATTCAAGATTTTCTGCAAACATAGTGGCTTATTCTCAGCATGAAAAGGGTTAAGGATGCATGTGTTAACGGCAAATCTTAGTGGGATTCACACTTGGGACCATGTGGTTTGGTGTAGTAAGGATGCCTGATGACACATCAGGGCATTGTCGTTCGCTGCTGAAAGTTTCTATTGTGAAATTTCAGTTTTCCCCATATAGGTGCATATAATATTCCCCATATAATTATGACGTTGTTGTTGAACAGACACCTCCAATCATCATTCAACCCTCACATTTTATTGTGTCGGACTGACACCTTGCCATAGTCCGTTTTAGCTTCAGAGTGTCCTTCTTCTAAACATAGTGATGGGCGTGGCCTAGGGGATATGACATTGGACTTCAATACCTGGAGGATGTGAGTTCAAGCCTCACCCTAGGCGTGAAAAATACTTACATAGTATTTCCATCCCACTGGTCTGTTGGATGAGACTTTAAACTGTGGTCCCATCTCTATATGACCTTAGCTGTTGCTGGGACGTTAAACCCATTCACTTTTTCTTCTAAACATCTGTTGCTTTCAGACAGCTAGATACTAATAATTAATCTAGAGTGGAAAGCGTTTCACCAAAAATTATCGCGGGAATTTCACAACAGTACCGGTAAGCAACAACGAGTTAAAAATAGATTTTTTGAAAACCGCAAGATTGCATTTGTGCACCGAAGCATGGCGTTACGAATCACGAATAATCAAGTATGGCGGTTAACAGGGATTCCGCTGGGAAAAAGAAGAAATTGCCACTTCAAAAAAAAGAAGAAAAAAAAGAAAGTAATAACCAATAGGATAAAAATTTAAATTTTTTTTCTTCTTTTTTTCGAAAATTGTAATTTTTTATCGCCAATTGTTTATTTTTATCGCCAATTGCGAAAGTGGCGATCGACAGTGGAATGCCTGGGTTAATCATCGCACCCTTAGACTACGGATGCATTTGCAATTTGGCACAAAAAAGCAACAAAAAAACATTTATCACACTGAAAAGGCGATGAAGCCAAGTTGTTAGAACTATTTTTTATGGCGTAAGACCCTCAATTTTTTTAAAAGTTCAACCTGCAAAATATGTGCTGCGACCGACATTAGCCAATTTGGATACAAGCTGTAAGACCTCAAATTTGGATGTTGGTTGTATAATTCTTCGCTAGCACTTGAATAAAAATCCAAAAAATGCAGACAAACACATGCAAACAGATCCTGATGAGGTGGCTCGATACATACTGACTTATCTGCATCTTATTTTTTTACACTTGAAAGGGTGAATAGAATCAGGCATGGCAATACGTGGCAGAATCTTCATTTAAATATTGAAATGTTTGGCAATATTCTAGTGTTATTGAAATCCTACAGTGTGAAATTCTCAACATGCATACAGCTTCAGGCGAATTGTGTTTGTAAATTGGGTTTTTGTATTCATCACTCATTTCAGACATTTTTCACCCAGTTCAACACTACAAACCACAAATGCAGTATTGTAGACGCAAATTCTGTAAGTCTGATTGGCTTGTAACTTCATAATACTCATTTGTCACTACAGTGAAATCGCGATGGCTCGAAATGCTACGGGCCTGCAAATTTTGTTTCAGTGCCATCTTTCGAGCCATCGCATCTTGCGATTTTGGTATATTTGTCGACTACTAATAAGCTGTATTTAAATGTACAGTGGAACCCCTCCAAACCGGACCCCCTCTATACCGGAATTCGCGCTATACCGAACATACGACCACGTCCCGAATATTCTGCTATATAAACACATTAGTTTCTACCCCTCTATTCCGGAACCACTCTACTCCGTAATCCGGACTCCATTTAAAGTCCCAAAACCATATTTCAGCATTAAAATAACCCCGAAAAACCGGAAACACGGTCACCTGTCAGGATGTCATCCAAGAAATACAACGCGCCCAATTTCAATGTTGTTGTTTCAAGCGGGTGTCAAAATCACACCGTGTTTACAATATACTGATTCCCGGTAGTATTGTTCAGCTCTGGTTCCCAAAATGCGGAGCCACGAGAATGATTTGTGTGGAAGAAATAACAAAATTGATAAAATTACCTTGAGCTCTGTACAAGCGCTATCCATGCGTGTAATGCGCTAAGTGGCGTGTTTTTTTAACGTCATATTTTGAGCGGCATTACAAAGTTAAGAATCTATTCAATACATGCGACCTAAATACGAGACATGTTTGCTGTTTTTCAAGCTCATTACAATAGCATGGTTCACAATTGAATTATACGCGTATGTAACAATTACGGAAATAAAATAATCGGCACATTATTTGTGAACCCACGTACCGACCGATTAATTGAGATAATCTGATAATTACTTAACGAGGCTGTAAACTCGTGACTTTAGCCTGTGGGCTATTGTAGCAGCTCACCGTAACTACACAGCACACGCGAAATGTGTCATATGCTCTTTGCGACCAGTGTAGACAGTAGACTCGGATTACATTGCGAATCTGCACTATTTGCTATACCCCTTGCGAATCTGCACTGTTTGCAATGTCAATAAAAAAAACACATTCTGGTCTTAAAAGAGCGCTCCAGCTGATCAAGAAAGTTCCACAGTGGCACAAAATACTTAGGGGCCTTTATCCCATGTCATCTGCACTCTGTTTATTGGGAATTACACATGTCGACATGATAAAACACAACTGCATCAAAGCTCCAGTTAAGGTGCATAATTTGAACATTAACTCTGAGCTTCATACCCCTTACTTTGTTGTTAAATTATTACTTTGCTGTGTATTATGTATATTTACTTATTAAAATATGAAACTTTATTGTCTTTATTCCAACACACAACAAATCATTGCTATACACCTTTTCAAAAAATATGTCATCCAATGAAAAAGTCATCATATCAATTCTCAGAATAAAAAGAAACTTGACATATTTATTGAAAAAATGTGTACATATGCTTTCAATATGGTAATAATGGTATATACTATACAAATCCAAGAGTTAATGATGGAAAACATACATTTCCTTAATTGGAAATAGAAAACCCCTCTAAACGAAAACCCCTATAAACCAAACTTTTCAGTCTGTCCCCAGGGTGTTCTGTTTAGAGGGGTTCCACTGTATTTACAAAACTGTCTTTATTTCAATTATTATCAAAGGAGAAAAGCTCCAGTATTTACTATAAATAGTGGAGCACATAATTAATGTCACAGGTGGTTGGGTTGTGACGTCACTCGAAACAGTAGTATGGGCCCAACTCAAACGATGTTGTTATACGGCGCCCATAAAAAATCTGGAATCCGTTATGAATCTTTACTTAATTTGTGACCAGCTAGTGTAAACGCTGATCAACAACTTGCAGACCTGTCCTCAATGTCAAAGTTAAATGACTTAGCAATTTATGTCAACATTGTTTAGGGGTACATATTCCATCAGTGTTACTGCGTGATTTCTTGCTTTTAAAATGCTGTGAAAAGTCCCCAATTCCAAAAAGATCTTATACCCAAATTGGCTGTAAAAATCCCTGTCATACATGTACTATGGAGACATGAAGAAAATGTGGAGACAAATTTTGCAACTTTGCACAAATGAATAATTCCAGCACAAAAATATTTACACAATTCCCTAACATTTGATTGGCCCGTTGGAAGTCTCTGTCCACAATTTATATCCCAGTAAACTCCCACGACGAACTACTTTCCATAACCGTGAGGCACAGTTAAAATAATTCTTAAGAAAACGGAAAATAAACACATTTTCTTGATGAATTTATTTCAAATGCTGGAATTATAAGGAATGAATGGCCTTTTTGTGGAATTTATCGGGGATATAAACTTGGAAAAGTCGCGGGAATACTGGACGAGGCCTTCCGGCCTTCGTCCAGTATTCCCGCGACTTTTCCAAGTTTATACCCCGATAAATTCCACCAAAAGGCCATTCATTCCTATATTAAAAAATATATGGCATAACCAATGAGTTATGACATATTTTCCCAAATCAAATATACATATTTACAGACAACTTTATGAAGATATGTGGCTGTGACTGGAGAAATGGGGCTTATGAGTTTTGTGACCAGTGTAGATCCAGATCAGCCTATGCATACATCCACACAGTCTGATCAGGATTTCTCCAGTCACAGCCACATATATAGGTTTATCTTGAAAATTAACGGCTTGTGGTTTGAGTGGGTGGGGAGCATTGTGACTGGAGAAATGGGGCTTATGGGATTTGTGACCAGTGTAGTTCCTGATCAAATAGTCCATTCCTGTAGCCTGATAACGAGATATATTGCTTGTTAGAAGCATGCCAGGAGTTTCATTATGAAATGCCGAGTGCAGATCCTGATCAGACTGTGTGGATGTATGCATAGGCTGATCTGGATCTACACTGGTCACAAAACTCATAAGCCCCATTTCTCCAGTCACAGCCACATATATAGGTTTATCTTGAAAATTAACGGCTTGTGGTTTGAGTGGGTGGGGAGCATTAAGCCGTTTGTTATGTCTGATGTTTAGTATATTTGCCATGGTGGATTTTGGTACTTCAGACATAAATCAGTCTCCAGGAATATTAAGTGATTAACAAATAATAATTATTTTTCCGCATTTTTCTTATTTCTTCTGCAAAGTGAATGTTGTTACCACTAATTTGAACCGTCTCGACGAGACGGTTCAAATGACTGGTAACAACATATACTTCCTTGCATAAATAAAAGACATACTTTATTATTTCTGAGCAAAAAATGTATACTTCTCCACATTATTGAATGGGGTATAAGAAATACCCTGGTCAAATAAATACTCGATAAACCCCTTTTGTGTCACACATTTGTTTTATTTATCTTATATTTAAGGTAGGGAATTGGCTCAAAGAACTTTCCATACCTGGGCTTTGTAACGTATGTTTATTATACCTGTGTATTTAAACAAGGTATTGGCTACTAGTGAGAAGGCAGTAAATATTTGTGCTCCCCTGGACACAGATAAAACATTGAGATTACTTAATATTATAATGCCCTATTGTTACTACTTATGTAAATAATATGGATCAGACGATTATATAAAGAACGCAAATTATATACACTTATATTGATATACCGTAATCGCCCAAAATGTTGGGACACCATTTGTTTAGTTATAAAATATCATACCCTATTTCATGAATATCTTTGACACAGTGGGGAATCGCATACGGTAGTCAATTGTTTTGGTTTTGCGTAGTCACAGGCGGCACCCATGAGTTGTGAGGTAAATGTAAATTTTCACCAATACGGCTGCTGTTTCTTCCTTTTAACCCATTACAAGCGAGATACAATTACAGTCGTATGAAACTTTTGAGATTTTTTTTTATCATTTTCTTTATTTCTTCTCGAAAGTATATGTTGTTACCACTCATCTGAACCGTCTCGACGAGACGGTTCAGATGAGTGGTAACAACATATACTTTTATAGAGAAACAAACAAAATTATCAGATTTTTTAAATAAAAATTATTGCATCCATACATGTAGACTTCAATGGGTTAATGATGACCATGTTCCAGCCATTGTTAACACTATGAGTCTGACAAATTTAGCATCATTACGTCTGTAGTTATAGTCTGAACATTCTGTAGAGAAATCTCGGATAAACATATTGTGCATTTTTGAAAGTCATGAACGCTCTCTCTGCATAATGTTCAGACATCAAGCTCAGCTTTTACATCACGGCAATCTGGGTAGGGTCTGCACTGTTCAGTTGATGAACCATCATGATTCTGATCACAAGGTTGCAACTCCCAGATTGCGATCTGAATGTGATTAAAAATCCGTTCAATCACATGAAATTCATGACCTTGGCTGTTGCTGGGACGTTAAACCCGTTCACACTTTTCATTTGTCTGGGTTTAGAAAAGTTTCTATTGTATGTACCATATTTATTCTAATAGTCACTCCCTCTCTAATAGTAGCCTTTGCATTCTAAATATGTTATTTTCACGTAGAAACGCCCGTTTTAAATGGCTTTTGTATGTGAAAATAACATATTTTGATCCTATTTTCCACGTTTTGATCCCCACAAATTGCATAGCACCGTGGGCGTTTATTAGAATAAATACAGTTTATTGACAAGATTTTGTTTTCAGATTTTTGTCACCTAGCCATTAGAGGGTAAGGCCTAGTTATATATACAAGAAATTAAATATTTAAACATTATATTTATGTACCTTATATCACAGGTTGAAGTAACGGACCGAGGTCTATAAATACATTAAATATGCCTAAAAGTATCAATAAATGAAAAAAAATAAGCTAAAAAATTCTATATGGAGGGAGTAAACAAATTTCCATTACTTCAACTTGTGCCTTATACAGGCTCAATGAGGAATATCTATACGTACCATGCATAAAAGTATATACTATTTATCATTCAATTCAAGGTTGTGGATATCAGGGGGTCGTTTCACTAAACTTCCTACGACTAAAATGTTCGTAAGTGCATATTTAGAATAGTCTGTAAATTTCAATTGATGGCTTTACATTTATTGAGCATAGGCTGCATATGCAGCCTATGCTCAATAAATGTAAATCCATTAATTGTTTACAAGAAATCATTGTCAATGCGAAATTTACAGACTATCATAATTTTGCACTTACGAACATTTTAGTCGTAGGAAGTTTAGTGAAACGACCCCAAGGTTTCTAACCTCTTTGAATTGTGTCCGGTTTAACTCATTTGCGGCTGTGGCTGGAGAAATGGGGCGTATGGGTTTTGCAACCATTGTAGATCCAGATCAGCCTGTGCACAGTCTGATCAGGGTCTGCACTGATTGCCAGTCAATGAAACACCCTTCATAATGAAGTCCTGATCTGGTGTCAGGCAGGCAGGCACCATAATGACACCGGAGCACTTTGCACGATGCGTGAATCCCATTAGGATATAATGTTTAAGGATTGATTGAACATTAACCCATTCCTTTCGGAATACACCTTTATGGGTATGAAATTTATTAAATAATTATTATTTTTTATTTATCAATGAAACTATATGTTGTGACTACTCATTTGAACTGTCTCAATGAGACGGTTCAAATGGTGGTCATGACATATACTTCTGAGCGCATAGAAGGAAAATATTTAGGATTTTCTGCAACCATAATGAAAAGGGTTGAGATATGCTCCAACTATTTAAATGAATCCTTCTTTAGGGATTAATATTAATAATAATAGTGAATCTTACTGGGATTCTTACCTAAATGACAAGTGATCCGGTCTAATAAAGGTTCATGGCACCAGATCAGGACACGGTATTTTAGTGTTGGAAGTTTTTATTCTCCTCTTAATGTTGATTCTCATTTTAGCAGTGCTCTCTGAGCCATACAGGTGCATTCCCGATGTAAAACACCAATCAATCAATCAACAATCATCAGTAATAATTTTACATTTTCTGTCTTTTTAATTATTTATTATTATTTCTGCATTGGCTCAATACGGATTTGGATTTGCTTTGTTGACGTCCATGTTATTCATGTATCATGTTTATCACAGAAGTTATGAATATGCAATTTGGCATGTATCCCACCCTCGTGATGGTAGTTTCCAGAGCTCCAGATAAGCTGCGTATTTGCTTAAATACCCCAATTAAAATTGCCAAAAATCCAATTGAAATCAGAAGTAGCGAGTATCAAAAAGCAATAAAAATGTTATCGTACCTTTATCATGCTGCAGAAAACAATAAACAGACCACAAATATAGCATATTTTTCTTATTTTCCATGAAAACACATCTTGGTATTTCATTAGAATTGTCTCCAAGGAGACAATTCTAATGAAATGCCAAGACATGTTTTCATTTCAAAGCAAACTGTTCAACAATTGCTGTATGTTGATGTGTAAACAGTAGTGTGATTTTATTTTACCCTTATCTGGAGCCCTGAGTTTTCATAAACCGGTTGGGACTGGAGAAATTGCTGTTATTACACCCACCCCGGTATACGAAGTATGTCGATGGGTATATAGTTTTCGTAATTCCTTCCGTCTGTTCGTTTGTCCGTTCGTCCATATGTTCGTTAAATATTTACAGAATTTGCTTAAAGTGTTTATTTGTCGGTCCAGGCGGCGGCCGGGGGTATCCCTGAGCCTCTACTCAGTTTCTCTAGTTACATTTGTGATCAGTGCAGACGCGTAGCCTGATCAGGGTCTGCACTATTCACCGTCATTCTTCTAACAAACAGTATAGATCATTATCAGGCTGCTAGAGTGATCACTACTCCAGCTAGGAGGATTTCACCAACGTTGCTAACTGCACTAATGTACCTGAGTGCACTTTGAGGGAGTAATTATTTTATTTGTTCTGAAATACATCGTTTCACATAAAACAAAGGTCTGTTTAGTGTGTTACATTATCACAGCCATTGTTTCGATTAAAAAACATTTAAATTCAAAATGCGAATTTATAAATGCATACACAAATTTAGCTGCGTAAACTTAACAATTTTGTTGAAATCAGCTACCAGGGTATGGGATCACTTGGTCTATTGTTTACACTGGGTTAATGGTGGCGCCCATGAGGTCTCCGGTAAATTGCGGTTTCTTCCTTTTAATGATGACCATGCTCCAGCCGTTAACACGACGAGTTTAGCAACATTACTTATGTAGTTAGTCTGAACATTCTGCAGAATGTTCAGACTAACTACATAAGTAATGCTGCTAAATGTGGTAACGGCTGGAACATGGTAATCATTAAAAAGAAGAAACCACAGTTGTATTGATGAAAAATAATATTTACCTGATACTTCATGGCCTCCGCCATTAATCCAGTGTAAACAATAGACCATGTGATCCCATGTCCTTGCTACAGGAGCTTGGCTAGTCACCGATGTTGTAAGCCCCATTCTCCAGTCACAGCCAAAAATGACTGTATCAAGCTCTATAGGAGGGGCCACACCCTTTTCGATCACCCCTCATAAAGACAATCAATTGTACATTATAAGATGTAATGTATCAAGTATCAAGCTTTGTTCTAACCCTTGAAACGCAGGCAGGTTTTTAGCTCACCTGCGTGAAGTGCAGGAAGATCTTCTGGCATACCTCGGGCATTGTCTCCATATAGTGCTTTCATTAATATTAATTTCAGGAACTGTTTTTGATTTTTATGAACATTTCAGGATTTTTATGCCCCCGGTCTTGGTAGAGCCAGAGGCATATACAGTACACTCAGAGTGCTTTGTCCCTTTTGCACTCTCTCACGGTGGGAGGAATTTTCTCAGAGTGGGAAAATCACGGTGGGAGTTATGTGCCTCCCACGGTGACCATATATTTTACCTGTATTACCACCGCGGATGGAGACCAAGCTGGACGAACTTCCAATAGCCATAAAACGGCCACGGTGTTCCCCCGTGATACGACCCCGCGTTCCACCTGGACGCCAGGCTGGCTTACCTGTACAGTCATAGCGTAGTACCCAAACATTTACACTTATTCTGACTTACGTTTGTGTTTTTTTATTCGTTTTTTTTTTTTATAAATATATACATTTTTCCTTTCAAACAAACATATTTCTTAACAAGAACAAAACATGAGAATCGTCTCCTAAACACATGAGAATCATCTCGCACTTTGGCATCGCGAAATCGCCTTCCGCTGAAACTTTTGTAAATACAGGGTTTGCTCATGGTGTGTAAAACGGATACATCTTGAAATTTCGCTTCGCGCATGCATGTAAAACGCAATTCCAACGCGAGACGAGAGCGCGAAAACGCACGACTGAATATAATATAATGTCCCATTTTCACCTCACGATCTCACTTTGCGTTTTCGCGATCTGGCGTATGGATCGACATCGCGAAAATGCGAGAATGTAACTGGCCCTAACAGGACACTGTATAGAAATAGAAGAAATGTGGATATTGGGGAATATGTCAGATACATATGAAAGGGTTTTCGCGATCTCGTGTAGAAGTCGAGATCGAGTAAATGCGAGTTACACGGCACTAACAGAACACCATTATAATTCTCGTGTTTTAGGAGGCAATTCTCATGTTTTGTCAATAATATAATATTATTTTTTCTAATAAACATATTTTGGCAGCATATGAGAATCGTCTCCTAAAACGATTTACGTGTCCTGTTAGGGACATGTTACGATCTACTGATGGTGAACACGTGTTGGTCTTCGCTAGTCACTATGCAATATGCCGGTTTTGTTCCGATCAGTTCATACATCATATATGCACGTGCGGTGACCTACTGGGACGTGTGTCGGTGTTGGAAAGTGAGACATCAAAGGTTACAAAATGACATCTAAAGGTTAAGTTGTGTCGAAAACAAGTATTGGTCGGAGAGAAGGTGTAGAATCTCAAAAAAAGGTAACGGAATCTTTATTTACTCAATAAATATGTACTGGCAGCACATCAGAATCGTCTCATGTTTTGCCAAACCATGTTTTTATTGTCAGAAATATTGATGTTTGTCCACATTTGTTCCATTTCTTAATAAAAACATGTTTTGGCAGCACATGAGAATCGTCTCCTAAGACGATTTGTACATATGTTACAATTTCGCGAAACGAAAATGAAACATATTCTCAACAAAACATGTTTCGCGTTTTCGCTATCTTGCGCATAGGCCGAGATCGCGAAAACGCAAAGCGTGATGGATCGCGAAACGAAAATTTAACATATTCACAACAAAATATGTTTTGACAGTACTGTGCATATGAGAATCGTCTCCTTTCGCGATCTTGCGCGTAGATCGAGAAAACGGGAAGCGTGATCGCGAGAGCTGAAACGAAAATGTAACGTATTCTCAACAAAACATGTTTTGACAGTGTATCCTACACGTCATTGTGAGAAGTGCATTATGTCTTGCTTTCCGCAGACGGGCTTGACAATAATGCTAATATTCGTACAAAATATAAATGGTTTTGTCATGGGAGACTATTCTCATGTGTTGCCAAAAACATGTGTTATTATTAAGAAATAAATATTTTTTTTGAAGAACCCATTAGTATCGTCTAATGAGACGATTCTCATGTGTCGACAAACCTATTTTATTAAGAAATCAACAAATGTGAAAAGAAAACATGAATACATTTGTATTTCTTTACAAATAATCGACTTAGGAGACGATTCTCATGTGCTGCCAAATCTTGCTTTATCAAGAAATCAAACAAATGTGAAAATGCACTATGTCAAGCTAATGCGTAATTATCAATTTATCGGCGATGCGATGGACGTGAGCGACTACATAGCGTTGTTTTGATATGTTTGTTTCTGCCGAATTCTAAATGTCGGTCACCAGGTCACACTTTGCACGTGAAACTGGATTACCAACAGAGTAAACACCATCAGGTGTGCAGCTAGACAGAAAATGATATGTCGCAAATGTGCTAGTTTGGGATAGATGGGCACGGCGGCATATTTCTTTATGCGCCGTTTGAAAACGGAACTCATCGCATTCACAAAAACGCGCGATCACGAGGCGAAAACGCGATATTGAATACAATAGAATATATATCATGTTTTCGCCTCGCGATTTTGCAGTCTCGCGATTTGGTCTCGCGTTTTCGCGATTTTGTGTATAGGTCGACGATGCGATACAGCAACCAATAATACGTATCGAAATATGTTTTCTTTTCAATAAACATGTATTGACAGTACATTAGAATCGTCTCCTAAGACATTTATTATGTTTTTGTTGTCGAGAACTACTGATGTTTGTCCGCATTTGTTCTATTTCTTAATACAAACATGTTTTGGCTGCACATAAGAATCGTCTCCTAAAACAATGTGTACGTGTTCTGTTAGGGACATGTGACAACCTCGTGTGTTCGCGGTTTCTCGCATAGGTTGCGATCGTGAAGCGTGATCGCGAGATTTCGAGTGCACAACTTATTCCACCCGGCTACATACGGACATGCCGCAACCTGTCGACTGTCAACTGATGAACATTTGACATGTCGCTATTGTGTATTATTACGAGTTGGCTGACGGACGAGTTGGTCGAAGGCCGAAACGGAAGTCGTCGGTCATAAAATAAACGAAAACTAACGGGACCCATACGATTTCTAATTACCTCTAAGGTAATAATCGCAATTTCCATTTACCGATCTATTGGAAATGAATACTTATGACCGTATTTAAATTTCGATTGAAAAAATATAATATATATATATATAAACGTGACATCGGCAATGTAATACATGTGTATAGGCCGATGTTACGATACAGAAGATATGTTCCTTTACTTCCATACACATTTTTGGAGATATTACGCCGATTCGCGTGACGATATGCGACCTTAAAGAAATTGCAGCAAAGTGTATGAAATTCCGCGAGGCCGAACAACTCGGCAAATAAAACAATATGCGGGTTGGGTTTCGCGTTGCCTGTACTGTATGAGACGATTCACAAAGTTTTGTCAGCCATATATGCACTCCTCTCTGACCACATTACCTGTACGCTGGCACGGTGATGCGCCGTGGTGCGCCGTGGGCTAAAACGGTGGGTCACGGGGGAACGCGGTGTGCAGCAGATTCGGTCTTTAAAATATTCCCACGGTGGTGATTTTTGCCTCTCCACCGTGACGAGTGGGATTTCCACCCGACACGGAGGGAGGAATGTTTATGCCCACTCTCCATCCGATCACGGGGTCGAGTGGGAAAAGGGACAAACCACTCTGAGTGTACTGTAGTACATGTATTTGGACTGTGTGTCCGTGAGTCTTTCCTGCCGTCTATATGTGGCCGGCAAGTTTGCCAGAGTTTCTCTATTATGTTATAACTTCTATATCACTTGAAGGATTGCTTAAATATTTCAACATAACATACCTGTGGACACATACCATACATCCATGCTGCCCTTAATATGACCTTGACCTTTTGACTTTCACAACTTTGAACTTTTTCACACATTAAGAAGTTCACTGGAGTTTCTCAATTCTGTCATAACTTCTATATCCCTTGATAGATTACCTCAATATTTCAATACATCATACTTGTGGAAAAATTCCGCTCATCATGCTTCCCTTAATATGACCTTGACCTTTTGACCTTCACAACCTTGAACTTTTTCACACATTAAGTTTCTCAGTTCTGTCATAACTTCTATAACCCTTGAAGGATCACTATAATATTTCAATACATCATACTTGTGCACAAATACCTCACATCCATGCTGCCTTTTGACCTTCACAACTTTGAACTTTTTCTCACATTAAAATGTATTATTAACTTTGACACAGTTACTTCAATCTGCCACCGGGGACATTTGTGTGCCGACAGGCCACATTTTCTTGTTGTTTTTTCACGACAAAGATTGGTTACAGTACACCATATGAGCTTCATTTCACCTTTACTTACTTTTCCGCGTCAATTATTTAGTCATTTTCAATGTTAAGTTTTTGTGTTTATTTCCTCTCTCACTCACTAGTAACAGATAAAACCACCAAACTTGGACAGCATCGTCTACTAGTGGTGTACACCAGAATTGCAGTATGTCACATCACCTTGACCTACCACACTTTTTCCGCATCAATTACTTAGACATATTCAATATTAATTTTGTGTTTGCATGTACATGTATATGTATTTACGAAAACCCTGCCTTTAATTGTGGCTTTGCTTCGTTTCTTACCTTTTTATGTAATATATGTTTCCTATCATGAACTCATATATGTCGCTCATGCATTTCTCTAATTCTCCTCTCATGCTGTGACACCCATGCCCATCCAGCCCCACCCCATCTAACATGGGATTTGTTTTTTACCATTTCTATTTTCTTTTTCTCTTTATGGAATGTGTTCAGACAGAACACATTCCATAAAGAGAAAAAGACAATAGAACTGGTTAGAAACAAATCCCAAGTTAGATGCTGTGGGGCTGGATGGACATTGATTTGTATGATGATCCGGCCTTAAATGACCTTAGCTGTTGATAATTGATAGGCCGTTAAACACCAAGAAATCAAATCATCTGAGTCTGGTGCATTTCTTACATCAGCTCCTTCTATGATTTCTGGCTGCCAACAGGCAATCCTCATCCACTCTTGCTGGGCAGTTTCTGGCCCTGTATTTGTCCTTAGCACGTCACATGACCATCTGGGGGCTGTTTAACTAAACTTTGTACAACTAAAATGTTTGTAAGTGTAACTTTAGGATCGTCTGGAAATTTCAATTGATAGATTTACATTTATTGAGCATAGGTTGCATGCTCAATAAATGTAAATCCAATAATTGTTTACAAGAAAACATTGTTAATGTGAAATTTACAGACTTTACATAATTTTGCACTTGCGAACATTTTAGTCGTACACAATTTAGTGAAACAGACCCCAGATAGTCATGTGACGTGCTAAAGACAAATACAGGGCCAGAAACTACCCAACAAGAGTGGTCAGAATAAGCCCCGGATCTACAATATGAACTGATATGCGTAATGTCAGCGTTACCTGATCACAATCATACAAATATGGCACCAAATACCAGAAGGTTACATGTATTTCAGCAAGCTCCAGATAAGCTTTGTGTCTAAACATTTATAGCCCAACATTTCAAATTCAATGCACATTTTATTTGTTGCAAATAGATTACTGAGAGTATCACATGTTTATCCAGATAATGGTATAAATGAGGAAAAAAAGCAAACAAAGTTGAACATTCACATGAGCTGAAAATAAACAACCCATGTTTGCTTTTTTCAGCTCAAATACATGGAAGTGAATTTTCAACTTTCATTTTTAGAACATTTTTATTACGCCTCCGTTTGAAAATCAATGAGTATTTTTGAATTATTGTTTATATTTTGTATTCCAGCTTTTGCAACAGGTGAAATGTGTGATTCGACCCTGTTAACCGTTGACAGGCCGTTAAACACTGTTAACCCATTTCGGCCTACAGTGTAAGGATACAATAATTTTTGTTGAAAAAAATCTCATTATTTTGTTATAATATATGTTGTTACCACTCGTTTGAACCATCTCGACGAGTGGTAACAACATATACTTTTGAAAGGAAATAAAGACAATAGGGATTATCTCTCTCAAAAGGTTCATACTACTATAATTGTATCCCGTCTGTAATGGGTTAAACACAGAAATAAACACTCCAGCTTTCAGTATTTCTGTGTATTATTTTGTGTATTCAGCTAAAATAAAGGGGTAAAATACATCAGTACGTGCCTTATCTGGAGTTCTGCTTTCAGCCAGTCGCCTCACTCCAGGGAATGATCTTGATGTGACATGCGAGTCAATTTGTTAATTGAATAATCAGTTTAGTGGTATTTTATCACTACCTAGATATAGTGGTCATATCACTAATTTTGTTGTCTTATCAATGAGACTGAGAGTATTCATTATATGCACTGGTGTGGGACAAGGATATCCACCCGAGTGTCAGAATATGTTGTCAGAAACAAGGCTTTGCGACCGTGGAATATCCTTGTCCCACACCAGTCCGTATGATGGATACTTTGTCTCGCCTCTTTATAGAACATATTTATAAATTTCAAAATATATATCCGACCCAGAATAAGATTTTTTTTTATTCGCTGAATTTATGCGACTTTTGACATGTCCAATTTCTTCACCATGTCAACAAATGGGTTAAAACAAAGTTTTTCACCCACCAAAGTTTTCACCCATAAATTGGTCGCTAATGCCAGTTCAGTGGATCGTTTACAAATTATTTTCAAATTAATGTTTGATATCATCGCCATACTATCCTGGCGACACCAATATGTATGTCACACATATTGCTGACATCCTCAAAATTAAAACAACGACATGATAATAAACACATCAACAATCATTGAAAACAATAAACATCAACCATATTCATTATTGTAAGACACATTAGCCGTAATTGTGGCCTAATTAGAAAATATTTTGTTGCTGTATGTGAGACAAGCACGTGTAGGGTGAGACAAGGAAATCTCACATGGGCGTGACTATACGGATATACTTGTCTCGTGCACCTGGGGCCCATTTCACTAAACTTTGTACGACTGAAATGTTCGTAAGTGCAAATTTAGGATCGTCTGTAAATTCCAATTGATGGATTTACATTTATTGAGCATAGGCTGCAAATGCAGCCTATGCTCAATAAATGTAAATCCAATAATTGTTTACAAGAAACATGGTTAATGTGAAATTTACAGACTATCATAATTTTGCACTTACAAATATTTTAGTCGTACGAAGTTTAATGAAACGGCGGCCCCCAGAACTGTAGTATGGAAATTATGAGAAATGTTTTCGCTATTTTTAGCGCGCCTTCCGAAGGAAGCCGTGCTTATGGCATACCCTCGGCGTCATAGGCGTCCGTCTGTCTGTCCGTCTGTGCGAGCTTACAAATGGATACATATGTGGCTAGGAGAACAATAGGTTATGTAATATTCTATTGTTCTGTGATTTTATGTGGCTAAAAATGGGTTTATGTGGCTACAGAACAATAAAGATGAACGAAGGAAAAGGTTAGGGTTAGCCACATATGTATCCATTTGTAGTAACGTCCGTCCGTCCGTCCGTCCGTCCAGGCACACATTAGGGTACTTATGTGGCTAGCCCACAGGGTTATGGACTTGTTAAAGGATAGGGTTGGTTACAATTAGCCACCTAAAAAATCGTTTTATGTGGCTAAAAATCGTTTTATGTGGCTAATATTTAACATGTGATAAGCCACATAAGTACCCTAATGTAAGAACGTCCGTCCGTCCGTCCGTCTTCACAAATTATAATGGCCTATATTTTATGTTTCCTTGCTTGGATTTGCTTCATATTTCACACATACATTGCTCCAAGGGTCCTCTACTGCGCTGTGCCAAATCCACGTCTGTGCCGCCCCTTCTAAGCCCAGGGACAAGGTCACATACTTTGTGCATCTCGAAACCTTGTCGCTCGGGTAAATAATGGCCTATATTTTCGGTTTCTTTGCTTGGATTTGCTTCATATTTCACACACGCATTGCTCCAAGGGTTCTCTACTGCGCTGTGGCAAATCCACGCCCGTGCTGCCCCTTCTAAGCCCAGGGTCAAGGTCACATACTTTGTGCATCTCGAAACCTTTACACTCGGACGCTCGGGTAAATGGCCTATATTTTCTGTTTCCTTGCTTGGATTTGCTTCATATTTCACACATGCATTGTTGCTCCAAGGGTCCTCTACCTCTGCTAAGCCCAGGGTCAAGGTCAAATACTTTGTACGCTTGAAACCTTAACACGCTCTGGTAAATGGCTCATAAATTTTGTTTCCCTTATCCAGCACGTTGTGTTTTCAAATGTGCCTCGGTTCCTTTGCTGCCACCGGGCTCGCTTCGTTGTCCTCTGACAACTCTTGTCTCTATTTCTGTTCAAAAGTATATGTTATTACCACTCATATGAACCGTCTCAACGAGACGATTCAAATGAGTGGTAGCAACATATACCTGTATGCTGAAAATGGATATTAAGACAGATACAAATACTGAGGGTACTGAAATACTGGAGTTCCATTTTGTTACAACGGGCCCCTGGTGAGTGAGAAATAGCGGTCACAATTCCGGCGTAGGCCTCGTTGATATATGCATCGTCGTAGGTGTCAACAAATTTGGACATACATCAAAATGCTGCATATCTCGTGATATGTTGGTCGGATCTTTGCCAAATTTGATCAATTGATTCCTCACATTGGTAGCGGGTGAGACACCTGTTGATCGCCTTGTTTATCTATCTGGCCATGACCAGTCATGTATCCATTGATCTGATAACCCTTTCACCCCTCAGTAACTGGAATGGATGAATACTCCATGTTAACCCTTTCCCTCATAGAAGCGACTTTTCACGCCTCTGCAGAAGATGTCTTTTGAAAACAGTGTGGGAAAAGGAGAAATTGCTTGTAACAAGCAATTTCTCCTTTTCCCACAATGTTTTCTACTCTATCAGATAATTTAACCATCATTTGACCCAGCATTTGATTCTTTTATTCAGATGTTTTCGATTTGGAAGAGTCGAAATATCGCAAAACAGGGAAAGGGTTAATGTTCAGACCATTCTATTCCTCAGGAAGGGGTATTGTTTTCATAAATAAGAAAATACATGTACCGATGTACAAACGGTGTAGATCTCATGAGACAACTTGTTACGAGCCTCATCTGGATCTACGGTACACTGTTTGCAAACATTACTTGTTACGAGCCTCATCTGGATCTACGGTACACTGTTTGCAAACATTATCATAGAGGTCTGTAGTGTTGAAAGGGATATCACGTTTATCAGGCAAGGCTAGGAAATGAGTAGGAATTCCTACCGTTTCCGAGGTGAGCCTGATAAGCTTGATATCAAAAGACACTAGTATGGTATTCTATTTATCAGGTAACGCTTTTGGCTACATAATGAGCAATTATGGCGTTTTCGATGAAAAGAAGGCGGACTTGTTTCGGTGACGTCATTCCACTGACGTAATTGATCTAAGCTCAGGCTCGACCAACCAATCAACAGTTATATACTTTTAGCTTTCATATTAGAGAACATGTATACATTATTTTGTTTTTGTCTCAAAGTGTTTTAGTGGAAAGTGAGTTGTTACAATTTCGGCGTAGGGGACAATAATTTTGGATGTACCTCCAAATGTTGAATATCACCTGATCCGTTGGATCATCACCAAACTTCATTGATGGCTGTCCATCCAGTGTCATTCGGCTGACCTTGACCTTGGTGACTTTAACCTTTGTGTCAACAATTTTGAATTTACATCCAAATATTGAATATCATCTTATCCGTTAGTCTGATCTGATCATTACTGAACTGCATCAATAGCTTCCTCACGTTAATGGCTATCCACCCAGTGTCATTTGGGTGACCTTGACCTTGGTGACCTTGACCTTCATTGGTGAGACACTCGGCGGCGATCACCTTGTCTATGACCATGTACTTTTTGCAAATGTATGTAAATCGCTTATAGATAGTTACATTGCACCGTATACATGACCAACATTGAACATGTACATGTACTACTTGTACAGGTAATATATGGGATTTAGTACTAAACCCATTGACTGTTCATTAAATCCCAACAAACAAACAAAAACCAACTACTTATAGATAGTTCTATTGCACTGTAAATTATATCAGCAATTGTTTGTAATCTGTAGCCACTGTGTATCTGGTTACTGTACAGGGAAGACTTTGATAGCATCATCAGACAGACACAGATTTAACTCTTTGCATGCTGGGAAATTTGTGGGCTATAAGTAGTTCAAACATAGCAGACGACAATTCATTATATTTTCTTATATTTCTCCTTTTAAATATGATGAATATGTCTTTGAGTTTCATTAGAATTGCATCCGGAGGACACAATTCTAATGAATGTCCAAGACATATTTACTGAGGGAAATAAGAAACATACTTGTAATTTGTTGCATGTTATTTTCACCGCTCGCATGCAAAGAGTTCATCATGAAGGTTATGAAATAGACGAACCAGAATGTGTCTAATTCCCCATGGTCTGCCCTAAGCTGACCCCGGAAAGGAAAGACCTACTGTAAATTTGGTCAGTGCAATTCCGAAAAACATACATATAACAACACAATGAGTTTTTGCCCCTTGTTCCACTTTGCTGACCACGCCCTGGTGGGCATACATCTTGACCGTCGGCACATGATTGTCGGTGAAAACATATTTTGACATCACATGATTAATCTCATGCATTGCCAAAACATGATTTTTCTAAGGCAAAACATAAATAACAATAAAAAAACAACAGATGATAAATTTTGTTTCCCGCCTTTTTTCGGGATAACAAATAAAATGCCATTTACCATATTCCATTGCAGTGTTTTGTAGGATGGGATGGTATTCATATGTAGAACGTACGTAAAACACCATACAATGAATAAAGCATATATATTTATTCTAATAAACGCCCCCGGGGCTACACAATTCGTGGGAATCAAAAGTGGAAAATGGGATCAAAATATGTTATTTTCACATACAAAACCCATTTTTAAATGGCTTTTGTATGTGAAAATTACATACTTAGAATGCAAATATGGGAGGGGTGTTCTATTAGAGAGGAGGCTACTATTAGAATAAATATGGTATTGTGACCTTCGACACTCCTGTTCTTGACGAAAACAAGTTTGGGAATGAACAGAATTATCATGCACTTACAAAACATGATTTTTCTAATAACAAAAAAAACAACACCAGATGATAATTTTTGTTTCCCGCCTTATTTCGGGATAAACAATAAACCGCCATTCACCATATTCCATTGCAGTGTGACCGATCGCAAGTTCAATGTGCTGAACTTCGGCTCCTACAATTACTTGGGGTTTTCGGAGAATACGGGGCCATGCGCCGATGCTGTGTCCTCAAATATGAGGGAGTATGGGTGCTGCGTGGGCGGAAGTCGCCAGGAGCTAGGTATGTCTCGCCGTAGTTTTTGTTGCTGTTGAAATTTTCCTTGTTATTAACTCTTTGCATTCTGGGAAATGTGTGGGCTATAAATTGCTCAAAAATAGCAGACGGCAATTCCTGAAATTTTCTTTTATTTCTCCCTATAAATATCATGAATATGTCTTGGAATTTCATTAGAATTGCGTCCGGAGGAGGACGCAATTCTAATGAAATTCCAAGACATAAATGTATTTACAGAGAATAATAAGAAACATGCTCGTAAGTTGTTGGATGTTATTTTCACCGCTAGCATGCAACGAGTTAACTGCCAATTCTGTCTCAATTCATCACATATTGCGACCCTTTTGCAAATATCTATTAAATTAATCATTATGTTGACGTAATTTCCGATGACACACATCATGTCACGGCGGATTGAATCTGTTTCTAACCACCAATCATGTAATAGTGTCGTAATTTGTCAGCGTGTAGGGGGCGGCGCTCCGTTCAAACATAACATGTGCACTCTATGGAGGCCGCCGCTTATTTCGTTAAATATTGATTTTATTGCGAAAAAACAATTTCTGAGTGAAGATGTCTATGGGGATTTAACATGGGGAAATTTTTTGAATTTCAGAAATACTGGACCGATTTTCAAAATTTAACTTGTTTTCTTAGTTAGATCATTTCAAAGCTATCTAGCCAGGTTTCAGAGTCAATTTTCAAAATGTAACTTTTGTTTTCTTAGTTGGATCATTTCCAAGCTATCTAGCTAGCCAGGTTTCAGAGTCAATTTCCTTTCTTTTTCTTTTTTTCTGACTCCTCCCACAGCTCCTCCATCTCCTTTTCCCCCATGTTAAATTCCCATAGACAAATAAATTTTTCACAATAAAATCAATATTTGACCAATTTTCACGAAATACAAAGAAGGCTCATTCTTAAATTTTGATACAATTTAATATTATCAAAAAATATACTGTTTTTGCATTGTTTATATGGCCGTGAAATTTGTGCAGGTTTCGTGAAACAGACAGTAGCTACATTATCAGGGATTTACATCTGGAGGGCTCAGACATGATCCGGTGTGGTAAGGAAACCTGGCACCAGATAAGGATTTAATTCTTTTAGTGATGGAAAGTTATTGTAATCTCAATACTGAATTACACCAATTTTCATGTCATATACCGTAATAACCCTAAACAGTCGGACACAATTTATTGTAGGAAATACATATAAATGTTTGGTTTCCAACTGCAAAGAGTGTTCCAATGTTTATGGCTAGTATGGTTGTACTGGTTTATCACAATAACAATATATTTGGATACGGTGTCCGATATATTTAGGGTTATTTCGGAAACCACGTTTCTAACAAACAGTTTAAATCCTACCTGGCTACGGGAGCATGGTACAATGTAACATATTGTCAGCTAGACTGGCCAAAAATGTGATAAGCCCCAATTGTCAAATGTCACATCTGGGTGATTTGGTGTGGTAAGGAAACCTAGCACCAGATAAGGATATTGCAATTTTAGTAATGGAACTTTAATATAGTAGCTTTAATACTGAATTGCACTACGTTATATTCTTCACTATTCACCATTCAATCGGTGAAACACTTGCCATGTTTCTAACAAACAGTATAAATCCTTACCTTGTTAGACGAGCATAGAACAATGTAACCTAACTGGCCTCAAATGTGATAAACCCCATGTCAATTATGAGTATTTTGTTGAAATCAATCGCATTACATACCATATATGGGGGAAACCAAGACAAATCGATGACACAAAATCATAAAATATGCAGAGTTGCTGGAATGGAGTCCCCTAGACCACTTACGGAGCTCCGAAAGCACAACTACTGCCTCTATGGCTGGGTGGGCACTAGGGAATACTAGCCAAATGGTGCGATATGTCTAATCAGCCGCCCTTGGAGCAAAACAAGATTATATTGTTATTCCTCAATCACTGGAAATTGACATACGAAGCAAAACGAGATCAATAGCCTATTTCACTAAAATTGCAAAGTATATCTTGCTAAGTACACTTTGAGGGAGAAATTTTCAATTTAAGGAGAAATTTATGAATTTTTATTATACCGAATTTATTACATTATCACAGCCATTTTGGCTGTGATAATGTAATAAATTCAGTATAATAATGTTGGAAAATAAATGATTGCTCCCTCAAAGTACACTTTGCTAGATTAGATAAGTATGCTTAGCAATTTTGGTGAAATCTGCTACACGGGTGGGAATTTTTAGGATACCTTTATAATAATGATTGTACTAGACGCCCGGGCCAGTGTAACTACTTATCTGTGTAACTACTTATCTGTGACTGGAGAAATGTGTGACATTTGTGACCAGTCTAGCTGTGACTTTAATAGTGTCCAGTCCTGTGAATAGGAAGATGAGACACTATGGTGTTTGTCTAGCTGTGACTGGGGCTTACAACCTTTGTGGCCAGTCTAGCCCCTGACCTGTGACTGGGACTTGCAACTTTTGTCATCAGTCTAGCTCCTGACCTGTGCCTCGGGCTTACAACTTTTGTGGCCAGTCCAGCTCCTGACCTGTGACTGGGGCTTATAGCTTTTGTGGCCAGTCTAGCCCCTGACCTGTGACTGGGGCTTACAGATTTTGTGGTCAGTCTAGCCCCTGACCTGTGCCTGTGGCTTACAACTTTTGTGGTCAGTCTAGCCCCTGACCTGTGCCTGGGGCTTACAGCTGTTGTGGCCAGTCTAGCCCCTGACCTGTGCCTGGGGCTTACAACTTTTGGCCAAAAAACGGTGTAAAGGGAGAAAAAAATCTAGAACATGACCTGTATTGTACTGCCTCAATTATTGACAATCTTTGGCTTAAATCCAATCATTTCGGTCAAATCCTAGACCCATCACAACAAAACAATGGGTATTTCTGGATTTTTGGCGAGGGTCACACTAACTATTCACAAATCAACCTTTTTCACTGAATAGAGAGTACATCAGCAATATTTCCACAACTAAACGGTGAACAGTGTAGCCCCTGATCAGACTGCGCAGATGCGCAGGCTGATCAGGGGCTACGCTGGTCACAGATCCATGTTCCAATCCTTAATTCTAATATTTATTTACTTTCGCCTGTCTCATTGTGTTTCATTCATCTGGAGAAATATGATACAATAGGTATGTGGTAAAAGGTTTGTGGGTACTATGGTTTCTATGAATATATAAATATGTGATCTCTGCATGATTAACTTGGGCTTATTCAGGGATTCAACAACATCTAGCAGTGCTCCAGATAAGCTTGTATCTAAAGAGTAGTACACACCCAGATTTCAAATTCAGTGCGTATTTTCCTTTTGCAAATGTAATATTGATTTTCGATTGAATGGTGAATAGTGAAGAATATAACGTAGTGCAATTCAGTATTAAAGCTACTATATTAAAGTTCCATTACTAAAATTGCAATATCCTTATCTGGTGCTAGGTTTCCTTACCACACCAAATCACCCAGATGTGACATTTGACAATTGGGGCTTATCACATTTTTGGCCAGTCTAGCTGACAATATGTTACATTGTACCATGCTCCCGTAGCCAGGTAGGATTTAAACTGTTTGTTAGAAACGTGGTTTCCGAAATAACCCTAAATATATCGGACACCGTATCCAAATATATTGTTATTGTGATAAACCAGTACAACCATACTAGCCATAAACATTGGAACACTCTTTGCAGTTGGAAACCAAACATTTATATGTATTTCCTAGAATAAATTGTGTCCGACTGTTTAGGGTTATTACGGTATATGACATGAAAATTGGTGCAATTCAGTATTGAGATTACAATAACTTTCCATCACTAAAAGAATTAAATCCTTATCTGGTGCCAGGTTTCCTTACCACACCGGATCATGTCTGAGCCCTCCAGATGTAAATCCCTGATAATGTAGCTACTGTCTGTTTCACGAAACCTGCCCAAATTTCACAGCCATATAAACAATGCAAAAACAGTATATTTTTGGATAATATTAAATTGTATCAAAATTTAAGAATGAGCCTTCTTTGTATTTCGTGAAAATTGGTCAAATTTTATTATGAAAAATTTATTTGTCTATGGGAATTTAACATGGGGGAAAAGGAGATGGAGGAGCTGTGGGAGGAGTCAGAAAACGAAAAAAAAAATGGAAATTGACTCTGAAACCTGGCTAGCTAGATAGCTTGGAAATGATCCAACTAAGAAAACAAAAGTTACATTTTGAAAATTGACTCCGAAACCTGGCTAGATAGCTTTGAAATGATCTAACTAAGAAAACAAGTTAAATTTTGAAAATCGGTCCAGTATTTCTGAAATTCCAAAAAAAAATATGTCTTGTTCTGGACGTGGCTGCGGGCCGAAATTAATTGCACTGATACATCCAATTGCACCGAAACAAACGTCCATGGTCCGAAACGGTGACAGTCTGAAACGTCCAAAGGTGTAAATCTTAACAGCATTAATGATTGATGCTGTATAGATATATACATTACCAGCATTTAAACATTTTTACCGAGTGTACCATAATGACCAAAGTGGGCCGAAACGTCTTGGTTCAAAATGTCCATAAACTGACAGACTGTACAATCAAGTCCGTCAGATGTTTGAGAGTAACATTCATTCGTTATGTTTTTGTTCAGATAGTAGAAAATCGTATATTTTTATAATTTTCCCTTCACTGAATAACACTTGCCTCTATTAAACGCCCACCCAGGACAAATAATAAAAAATAAAACAAATTTAAAAACTTACTTAATATTTGAGCTGCAAAAATAAAACCATTTTTTGCAGCTCAATTAAGTAAATTTTCAACTTTATTACAGTATTTTCACTACTCAATTTGAAAAACTCAATGCGTATTTTCACATTGCTGCGAGTATTGTGTACTCCCACTTTTGATAATCAATGCTTATTCTGCTAAAATAAGTGGTTAAAATAAGCCAATACGCAACTTACCTGAAGCTCTGATCCAGAATTCAAGGGTCAAACTGGTCAATCAAGACTAAATTTAACCCTCACACTGCTGAATTAAATTTTGTCGTCTGCTCTATATTTATTTTATTCTTTATTTTCTATTTTCTTCATCAAAAACATGCTTTGACAGCACTTTAGAATCATTTCCAATGGAAATGATTCTGAAGTACTGTCAAGCCATGTTTTATTGAGACAGAGTGCATAATATAAAAAAAGTTCTGTCTGTCCGTCTGTCCGTCCGTGGTCAAAGAGCTTATCCTCCATTCATGCCGTCATTTGAATGCTGACTTTAATATTTGGACACCTGAGGCCCGTACGCAGGAATTTATATAGGGGGTGGGGGGAGGGGAGGGGGGGGTGCATTATCGACGGTGCGAAGGGCCGGAGTTGATAAAAAAAATATTTTACACACCCACGGATGGACCTCAGCAGATTAAGGGGGATGCATACTCATCCACCCCACCCCCCTCCTGGACACTTGATACTTCTGAACATATGCGACCCACTCATGCCACAGACCAACAGAGCGGGCCGTTTCACTAAACTTTGTACGACTAAAATGTTCATACGTGCTCAATAAATGTAAATCCATCAATTGAAATTTCCAGACGATCCTAAATTTGCACTTACGAACATTTTAGTCGTACAAAGTTTAGTGAAACGGCCCCCAGATCGACACAAAATCATAAAATATTCAGCCTTATATGTTTTTATAGCAAATTTGCTCCCTGTGATGCAAATTCCAGTAGCCCGTTTCACCAACATTGCAAAGTATACTTTTTCAGCAAAGTATACTTTGAGGGAGAAATTTTCAATTTTAGGATAAATTTATTAATTTTTATTATACTGAATTTATTACATTATCACAGCCAATTTGGCTGTGATAATGTAATAAATTCAGTATAATAATTCTGCATACTTTTAATCATGAAATATATGCATTTGTTAGTTCTATATGAAATAATGCATTTCAGGAAAAATAAATGATTACCCCCTCAAAGTATACTTTGCTAGAAAAGTATACTTTGCAATGTTGGTGAAATAGGCTACAGGAGTCTAAATCAAATTTCTAGGGTCAAAATGCCATCTGTTGCAAAATCCTTTTTATTGTGTTTGTTGCCTGTGTACTCCGATAACTGGATAAAGTTTTTCAAGTAGCCAAATTTTCACGTAAGTAGATGTTGTGACCACTTATTTGAACGGTTCAAATGGTGGTCAAACGATATACCGTAAAGATTCTAATAGATGCCCATGCTCTAATAGACGCCCACCCCCCACTTTTTACGTTGAAAATTACCAATTTTTTGTCTGATTTTCACGAAATTTGTACCCAGTACTAACTTGAAACAAAATCGGAGCCAATTGTCCAACTAGATTTCTTTTCTTTCCAGTATTTCGAAAACAACTTCCTTGAAAATCGGGGAAAAAAACATAATTGCTACTTTCATTTTCAAAAGCGGAAGCAAAATTCCACTTTTTCCGATGTCACAGTAAATTCCTCATCGGCAGTAGCTATTTGCATGGACACAGGGCGATCAGAATTTACACGGTTACAGAGACGCCATTTCCAAAGCATCTCAAATCCATCTTGTATAATATGGGTGAAATTTACATCATGTTGGATTGTTGGCCAATATTTCCTAGGAGATGAGCACAAATAAATATGTCTTGTTCTGGACGTGGCTGCGGGCCGAAATTAATTGCACTGATACGTCCATTTGCACCGAAACGTCCATGGTCCGAAACAGTGACAGTCTGAAACGTCCATAGGTGTAAATCTTAACAGCATTAATGATTGATGCTGTATAGATATATACATTACCAGCATTTAAACATTTTTACCGAGTGTACCATAATGACCATAGTGGGCTGAAACGTCTTGGTTCAAAATGTCCATAAACTGACAGACTGTACAATCAAGTCCGTCAGACGTTTGAGAGTAACATCCATTCGTTATGTTTTTGTTCAGATAGTAGAAAATCGTATATTTTTATAATTTTCCCTTCACTGAATAACACTTGCCTCTATTAAACGCCCACCCAGGACTTCGGAGCCAGTGGTGATTAGATTCTTTACGGTACTTTCGATGAGAAATAAAGAAAATATTTTAAATTTTCCATCAGTAAAATTGTGTAGATTCAAAATGTTATATTACTTGTATATGACGAAATGGTCTATAGTTTCTACATTGAATAAAATTGGTTTTGTCAGATCGGGGTCTGTTTGTTTTAACAACACATGACAATCGGCTCATTGGAGCAATATATGTGATCAATGAATTGCCCAATTATGATGTGTTGTCTGATATGTACAGGGTTCAAATACAATTTACCTGTAAGGCCAACCATGAAATAATATTTTGTTTCATAGCTTGTGACCCAGGCCTTAACCCTTAGACCGCTATCTTATTTTTTTGTTGTCTCCTGTTTATTTTCTATTTTCCAGTTGTATCATCAAAAACATGCTTTGACAGCACTTTAGAATAATTTACAACATGCTTTGACAGCACTTCAGAATCATTTCCATTGGAAATGATTTTCCATTGGAAATGATTCTGAAATGCTGTCAAACCATGTTTTTATTGAGAAATATGGCAATATATAAAAGCAACAGCAGACGAGAATTGTTGTGAGTAGCGGTCTAAGGGTTAACCCTTTTAACACTACAGATCTGTATCATAATGTTTGCTAACAGTGTAAATCCAACTCATCCTGCTCATCTGGATCTACACTGTTTGCAAAGATTATGATAGAGGTCTGTGTTGTGAATTACAGGGTTAATTAATAACAAAATAAAAGCCACCCATCCTACCAGTTTTTCCAAAATATTGGTGGATAAGAAACTAATAAATAATTTCCCATGGCCTAGCTGCACTCTGTGTCCTATCTCGTAGTCACTCTGGAACGCCTTGTGATTCATGGACAGATGAGCATGACTTAATCTGAAGGGCACATGAGGTACAATATACAAAATGCACATACAGTGTAGTATGTCAGAGTATCGTAATTGTAACGGTCCATGATAAACGTTGTAACCCATCAACCAGGCAGACCATTAACTCTTTGCATGATAGCGGCGAAAATATCCTCCAAACGAATTAGGAGCATATGTTTTATTTCTCTCAGCAAATATGTCTTGAAATTTCATTAGAATTGTGTCCTCCGGACACAATTCTAATGAAATTCCAAGACATATTTATGACATTTATAAGGAGAAATAAAAGAAAATATAATGAATTGTCATCTGCTATTCTTGAAATATTTATAGCCCACAAATTTCCCAGCATGCAAAGAGTTAAGTCAATACTGTCTACACTCACTTTAGCTTAGATAATCTCGGATATACAAATGACTTTTACTGTTTCATCTGTCGTTTATATTATCTGTATCCTTATAGCTGAGACCCGGACATTATAAAATATCTGGTGACCAATCCCCCACCCACTCTGCTACAAACTCTACTTATTCATTCGGCCGGCTAGGGTATTTTACAAACGTCAGATGCATATCCCGTGTGTTCGGTCATTAGGCCAGCGAGATAACAGATATAGCGGCCACCTCTAATCTCTTGGTGACGATTAGAGACTGAAGTATATTATATGTCATTCATGTTGTTGACTGAAACGTGGCTAGATGACATGTGTATCTGAAGAAAACGTATATATGTTGTTGACTTAAAGGTACATGCCCACTCAGTAGGCACACAATGTTATTCATATCAGAGACATCATCTGAGACATTTTCTGGCAAAATAAACATTCATTCACCCTTACCCCATGTAATGATTGGCATTATTATACATTTTATATCAGACGTAAATTTCCACACTGATATCAGCGTGTTTCCTTAAAATTTTAATGGACATTACTATTTATTCTTTGTATTTAAACATTTGTATTTCCAATATAAAAACCTGTCGAGTTGAACCTCGCAAAACCGGGCACCCATAACCCCCATAGTATACCAGCCTAGTGTCTTTTGGTATCAATTTTATCCAACTCGGCTCAGAAACGGTAGGAATTCCTGGGCGTTTCCTAGCCTTGTTGGATAAACTTGATATCAAATACTTAGGCTGGTATTTTATATATACCGGTACATGTATTACATATTGTAACTATCCACATGTGTTCGGCTTACACGTATCTATTAATGCTTATCACTGTTTGGTACAATTTCCCATATCAACATTGACACATAGCTCCAGATAAGGCACATATTGATATATTTACACATTTGTGTTAGCTAAGTACACATTAGCTTTCAAAAGTGGGTGTACAAAATACTTGCAACAATTTTATTTTCAAGAAAGTTTTTTTAACTTGAATCCACAGCATTTAGTTTCTAAAAAATCCAATACGTGAACAATAACATACTTATAGTTAAGCCAAGTGTACAATGCAATGTCCCATCTACGTATTGATTTTCCATTTCCTGTTGAACAGTTAATTATTAAATCGGGTAATATGTAACTTACTGAGATTAAACGTTGCAATATGTGAAATAAGTGGAGCACAATGATTAGCTTAGATGCAATTCCAATGAAATTCCACGACATATTGTCATAGAGAGCAATAGGAAAAAAATATTAATGATATTTACCATTAGTATGGTTGTACTTGTTGATCACAACACAGGCGATTGAAGTCCCCTCTCCACATCCAGACCCACCCCCATCCCCTATAGTAGACCCCCCACCACCCACCCCCTATATTATACTATTATAAATACATAATTGTGCTGGAGTTTATCTGGAGCCCTCTACATCCTACATTTAAGTACGTCCACTCGCCCAGGACAGCCTTGCATGTTATCTAGTCTGTGTCACGCTGTACCAGTTTATGGGAATTTGATAATGTAGTAAATATTGATACCGCCTCAGATCTGGGTCAAATTCATTCAATTGAATCACTGGGTGTTGGGTATAGGGTATGGTACAAGCCAGATTTAGTCTGTGTCACGATGTACCAGTTTATGAAAATTTGATAATGTAGTAAATATTGAACGATGAATCCACGCTTACCTCTTTGAACCCTAAATATCTGTAATGGACTGTGATATGTCAATTTTCCAACCAATCCAATGGCCACAAAATGATGTTTTTTTTGCGGACAGCGCGATATAGTCAGCACATTGGCGTACAGCCGATGTTAAAGTTAAAAGTTTTTCAGTATATACTATCAAAGCCTCGGCAGGCACGACATGCGGGACGTGGCCATCTAGTTTTCTTAAAAATACGAGAATTACTTGCAAAAAGTGCAGATCCTGATGAGACGGTTCGTTAAGAGCCGGCTCATCTGGATCTACACTGTTTGCAAACACCGCTGTAGAGGGCTGTCGTGTTTTATTTTCTCCAGAATATCAAACCCTTGATAATACCTTATCATGTTTATTGGTTCATCCATCATGTCTGAGGAGCAACACAAAGGTTATCAATTATGATTTGTTTCAAGTTATTTAGGCAATCACAGAGATCATGAAACCTTGTTCAATCTCGGAATGAGGGGTGACACAAAAGTTATGGTTTATGTCAGTCTATTTTGGGCATTCACATAGAGCTGGAAACATTGTCCATCCTTAGTTTTCTGTATGAGGGGTGACACAAAAGTTATTATTGTATTTTTCAGGCTATTTAGACATTCACAAAGAGCTGGAAATCTTGCTCGCGGATTATCTCCGCGTGGAGGCAGCCATTACTGTTCCGATGGGCTTTGCCACAAATTCCATGAATATGCCTTGCTTTGTATCAAAAGTAAGTGATCGTCTTAATCAATTTCATGCTTAACCCTTAGACCGTTACTCACAACAATTGTTGTCTGCTGTTGCTTTTATATCTTGCCTTATTTCTTAATAAAAACATGGTTTGATAGCACTTCAGAATCATTTCCAATGATTCTGAAGTGCTGTCAAAGCATGTAGTAAATTATTCTAAAGTGCTGTCAAAGCATGTTTTTGATGATAAAAATGGAAAATAGAAAATAAACAGCAGACAACAACAAAATTAAGATAGTGGTGTAAGGGTTAAGATACTCAATTTCTGATTATTTTTTCTTATCTGTCACCAAAAGAATATGTTGTTGGAACTCATTGATCCAATTCAAATGAGTGGTAGCAACGTACATTTTGATTGCGCTATAAAGAAATAAAACCATACAGTTAGTAATCTAAAATTGACTATAAATTATTAACCCTTACACCGTTATCTTATTTGTTTTTGTCTTATTTGCCTAATGCTGTTTATTTTCTAGTTACCATTTTTATCATCAAAAACATGCTTTGACAGCACTTTAGAATAATTTACAACATGCTTTGACAGCACTTCAGAATCATTTCCATTGGAAATGATTCTGAAGTGCTGTCAAAACATGTTTTTATTGAGAAATAAGGCAAGATATAAAAGCAACAGCAGATGACAATTGTTGTAAGTAGATGTCTAAGGGTTAATGTATTGGCAGCAGGTGTTTCTATAACTCTTTGCATGCTGGGAAAATAATGGCTAAAAATAGTTCACATATGGCAGCAGACGACACTTCATTGTTTTATTGTCGAGCCCGCTTGCGGAAAGCGAGACATAGTGATCACAATGATGTCCGGGTGTCCGTCCGTCCGTGCGTCCGTCCGTCTGAACGTCCGTCCGTCCGTCCGTCCGAAATCTGCGTTAAAGTTTTTAAATACCTTATATCTCTGCAGTCCTAAGTCACATTGACTTGAAACTTCATATAATTATTAGTCATCATCCATATATTCATGCTGTATCCCACTCATGCGGCCCCTGTGCCCGAGGTCAAGGTCAAATGACTTAGAAGTTTGTGTTCCGAAATCTGCGTTAAAAGTTTTTAAATACCTTATATCTCTGCAGTCCTAAGTCACATTGACTTGAAATTTCATATGCTTATTAGTCATCATCCATATATTCATTCTGTGTCCTACTCATGCGGCCCCTGTGCCCCTATGTCAAGGTCAAATGTCAAAATTTGCGTTAACATTATCACATACCGGTACCTACTATCTCTGTAACCGTAAGTCAGATTTGCTTGAAACTTTGTATGCTTATTGGTCATCAAACTTCAAATAAATACACTCTGAGACCATCAAATGCCTCGGCGGGCTCGACATGCGGGCCGCGGCCATCCTCGTTATTGCTCTCTGAAAACTATGAAAATATGTCGTGGAATTTCATTGGAAGTGCATCGTTACGATGCACTTCTAATGAAATTCCACGACATATTTGGCTGTTATTTACACCGCTAGCGTGCAAAAGGTAAAAGACTTTAATGACAAATACATTATAAAAAATGTTTATTTTTATATATCCATCATGAAGTATTGTCTACCATGGACAGACTAAAAATTATCTCATCTTTAAACAGTAAGCATTTCCATAGTTTTGCCTGGCCATTCCTAAAACTTGCTATTGACATTACAGGGTTGCCTTATAATCAGTGACGAGCTGAATCATGCGTCCCTTGTACTGGGCAGTCGACTGACCGGGGCCATAATTCGGACATTCAAGCATGGCAGTAAGTTTTGTACAGTATACCTTGCTTCAGATTTGTCATCTGCCTAACCCCCCTTCACCCCGAAATAAGTGTAATTGATGTTGCAATGGCAATTTTCTGGCCAATCCAATCGTCACTAAAGGATTTTCAGACTAGTCCATTTATGAAATGGAGGGTGTCTTTTTTCTCAAAAAAATATGAAAATTACTTGCAAAAAGAGCAGATCCTGATGAGACGGCTCGTGACAGCAAGGGCCTTTTTGTGGAATTTATCGGGGTATAAACTTGGAAAAGTCGCGGGAATACTGGACGAAGGCCAGAAGGCCTCGTCCAGTATTCCCGCGACTTTTCTAAGTTTATATCCCCAATAAATTCCACAAAAAGGCCCTTCATTCCTTATAATTCCAGCATTTGAAATAAAATCATCAAGAAAATGTGTTTATTTTGACAGACGGCAGCCATTTGTTTACATTGACAGCACTGACAGCGCACCTGTAGAAAGTAGTTTGGCGTGGGAGTTTACTTGGATATAAATTTTTGACAGAGACTTGCTACGGGCCAATCAAATGTTAGAGAATTGTGTAAATATTTTTGTGCTGTAATTATTTGATTGTATAGTATTTCCTTCCATCCACTGGTCTGTCGGATGAGATTTTAAAACTGTGGTCCCGTCTCTATATAACCTTAGCTGTTGCTGGGACGTTATACCCGATTCACTTACTTAAATCTGATCGGTGCATTTCAGATATGAAGAGCTTAGAGAGGCGTCTGCAGGAGGCGGTGAACAGTGGTCAGCCACGAACTCACCGGGGTTGGAAAAAGATTCTCATAGTCATTGAGGGTGTATACAGGTATTGTTACATGACTGTCGATGTTTGACACCGCTCATAGCCATGTCCAAACGTACAGGACGTGTTTGACCATGGCTGTAGACAATGCTCATTCCGGGGACCAAGCCAACACCTACGTAATACATGTGTCTGATAAAGTTACTAGAATGTGCCATTACGTCACTAGACCAGTTCACAACGAACGCACTGGAATTTTGAAATTGATGCGGCTGCATCACGTGACGTGTACTGCGGCCCCGGAAATGTATGTGTAAATCAGCTGTTTGAATGGAGAAGATTATCAAAGTACCGAAAGTACTGCATATATGTTCAAATTATACAATATTTCCGACGGAAATGTAACAATAACGTTCGACCATGTCCCGCCGTGGGTAAACGTTTGCCGTGGCACTCGGGAACTATTTGAACCCGCGGCCAGCGCGGCCTTTGGGTTCAAACAGTTTCCTCGTGCCACGGCAAATGTTTTCCCACGGCTGGACATTGTCAAACCTTATATTGATTTGTATTATAAATAGGTTACCAAACTTGGCAAATCGGGAGTGACTTCTCTTAGAACTACTTCCAGGGCATCCTTGATGTTAGTAGTTAACAATTGGCGAATTTTGTCCGTTTGACGTCACATTGCTTAGTCTAAACTAAACAACGTGACGTCAAACCGACAAAATCAAGGTCAAGATTTCAATCACCAACAGACTCTGCCAATTCTAATGTCGAGGATGCCCCGGTTGTTCTAAGGGAACTCATTATTTTCCATGTTTGACAGCCTATTTATAAGACTGGTATATCAAGAATTCATCAGACAACTAGCAGTATTTTATTATCCCCTCACCGATGGGCAAGAGGCCATATAGCATTAGTCCGTGTATATGCGTACGTACGTACATACGTACGTTAGTAACACCTTTCATTTTTCAATAACTCATGAACCGCTTCATCGATTTTGATAATATTTGGCTATATTGTGTGCTAAGGACGGTGCTGTGTTTTACATACGACCCACGTCTGACCGCCCAAGTTCACTGAGGACTTGTGTAAGGGCTTCTTTATAAGGCAAATGTTTGTTTGTTTGTTTATTCAATAACTTAGGAACGGCTTCACCGATTTTGATAATATTTGGCCACAATGTGTGTCTATGGATGGTGCTTTGTTTTTCACATGACCCACGTCCAACCGCCGAAGGTAAATTTCACTGAGGACTGTTTTTTTTGGGTCTTTTTTTATTATCAAGGCTGCCAAAATTATGATAGTCTGTAAATTTTACAGTAACAGTGTTTTCTTGTAAACATACTTGGTATGTAACATCCCTGTTATGCTGAGAAGATGGGCAAAATGCTTTCTTATGTACCCACAAAAATATTTCGGGGGGTGTGGGGGGGCGGGGGGTGGGGTACACAGGGCTCCAGATAAGTTTTGTATCTAAAGAGTATTATATCCCCAGATTTCAAATTCAATGCTTATTTTACTTTTACAAATGTATTATTGATTGTCTTCCTTATTAAATAGGGAACAAATGATACAAAATATGACAAATTTAAAATTCACTTATTTGAGCTGCAAAAAGCAAACACTGTTTGCTTTTTGCAACTCAACTAAGTAAATTCTCAACTTTATTTTCACTGTGAGTATTTTATACTCCCACTGTTGAGAATCAATGCGTATTCTGCTAACATAAGTGTGTAAAATATGTCAATACGCAGCTTATCTGGAGCTCTGGTACATACAGTTGCCACCCTGTCCTTCTGTTCGTCTGCCCGTCTCTGTTAAAAGTTTTTGGCTATCTACTATCTCTGTTACCATAAGTCGGATTGGCTTGAAGCGTTATTTACTTATTTGTCATCATCCATATTTTCATTCTATCGTCCACCCAGGCGCCCTTTTGCTGAAGGTGAAATGAATTAGAAATTTGTGTTAATTTTTTTTTTATGCACCACCCCGATAGTGTCTTGTAACTTGTGAACCATAATAGATAGAGATTTGAAACTTGGTATGACGCTTCTTTATTGTGTGTAGATGTGCACATTTTTTATATAAAAATTGATGCCTAGTTCATGGATTATGTCACCCTTTTGGACTTCACAATGTTGCCTTGCAAGTCCTAAAACTTTTAAACCGTAATAGCTGGATGCTTGATACTTGGTATGTAGCTTCCTTATGATGTGTAAATGCGCAGTTATATTTCTATTGTTTTTCACCCCCATGGATTAACTCTCTTTGAACTAAAATATTTAATACACTAACACATCTTGGTATTTCATTAGAATTGTCTCCTTGGAGACAATTCTAATGAAATACCAAGATGTGTTTTCTTGTTATTGCAGTACAAAATGTATTTTTGTCGCACCTGCATTGGTCGTCGTAGTTGTCGTCCGCATCAACAAATAGCAAAAAGTTTGTTCAAGTTTCTTCATCATGGTATAACTTTAATTTTACTTGACGGATTGCTTCAATATTTGGACACTTGATACATGTGAGCATTTGGAACACACTCGTGCCCCCATTAACATGACCATGATCTTTTGTACCTTCATTTTTTTGCGGATACACTTAGCCATTTTTTGTGTCAAAAAGTTTGTACAAGTTTCTTCATCATCATATAACATTAATATTACTTGATGGATTGCTTCAATATTTGGAAACTTGATACATGTAAGCATTTGGAACACACTCATGCCGCCATTAACATGACCTTGACCTTTTTTTACCTTCACATGGTTGTGGAAACACTTAGCAGCCATTTTTTATGTCAAAAAGTTTCTTCAACCTTGACCTTTTTCATGTTTTAAGCATGCACTTTTTGTGATGCTTACATTTGCACATGCCCATGATCATGTTAGTGTTAATTGCCTCGGCAGGCACGACACCGCTTCTGTGGCGGAATTCTTGTATGCAATAAATGTTGTTTGCAGTATGGAGGGTTCAGTCTGCATGCTGCCCGAGGTGATCCGGTTAAAGAAGAAGTACAAGGCGTACCTGTACTTGGACGAGGCCCACAGTATCGGGGCCATGGGGCCGAACGGCCGCGGCGTCGTCGACTACTTCGGGGTCGACCCCCGGGACGTTGACATCATGATGGGCACGTTCACCAAGAGCTTTGGCTCTGCCGGCGGCTACATTGCCGGCTCACGGGTAAGATTTATACTATACAAAGGTATCGGTTTGATAAAACAAAATCTCATTTAGAAGGGATGTCTGTGGCCTAGGGCATTGGACTTCAATACTGGAGGTTGTTAGCTCAATCCTCACCCAGAGATGGGCAGTGGATATTGTATTGGACTTCAATACTTGAGTTTGTGAGTTCGTTCCTCACCCTAGGTGTGAACAATACTTACAGTATTTCCATCCCACTGGTCTGTCGGATGAGACTAAACAGTTGTCTGGTCTCTATTTGACCTTAGCTATTGCTGACATGTTAAAACTACTTTCACTGTTTCCACCTTTAGAAAGAAGTCTCCACTAGAGACACTACTTTAACCCATTTCAGTCTAAGGATACAATAAGTTTAGTTGAAAAAATCTCATTATTTTATTTATTTCTCCATAAAGGTATATGTTGTTACCACTCATTCGAGCCGTCTCATCGTAAAATTAAGATCTTGTTGTACGTCATTTTTTCACAATTCTTGGAACAGCCGGTCAATAGCATGCCGTTTTTGACAACGTTGTTGATATTAATGATGTTAAACAAATTTTAACCAATCAACAATGTTCGAGACGTCACATGGGACTAATGTAATGTACTGTAATATAAACGCAATACTATACGTTGAATGGGCGTTCCCATTATGAATATATGGACAGTGTGAATATTTTGAGATGTATTCAGAATTTTCCGATACAAACCATGGTGTATCCTCGGACTGTACAAATTGTTAATTGTTTGTTACAGAAACTGATCAACTACCTGCGAGTGCACTCCCATGCATCCGTCTACTCGACGATGATGCCCCCGCCTTGTGCCCAACAAATCATCTCGGTGACGAAGATCATAATGGGGCTCGATAACACCCAAGACGGTATGCCAGTGATCTCGGGGGTTAGAAACTCACCATTGGGCCAGGGATTCCACAGCATGATGGACATCCCAATTGTTACATTATGCTGAATGGTTTTTGAAAGTTCAGGGATTCCTCCTACAAAACAGGGGCCCGTTTCACTAAGCTTCGTACGACTAAATTGTTTGTAAGTGCAAAATTATGATAGTCTGTAAATTTTACATTAACAGTGTTTTCTTGTAAACAATTGTTGGATTTACATTTATTGAGCATAGGATGCATATGCAGCCTATGCTCAATAAATGTAAATCCAACAATTGGAATTTACAGACGATCCTAAATTTGTGCTTACAAACTTTTTTAGTAAACAAAGTTTAGTGAAACGGGCCCCTGGGGCACGTTTCAATAAACTTTGTACAATAAAAATGTTTGTACAAAGATTTCTATGAATTTGCTTCTCACATGAACGTGTTTCTCAAATGCTACCATTTTGTACCTACGGGCTCGTGTCATTAATTGTAGCACATCCACATTTCTTTTCCGAAATTGAATGTCGGAACAAATGTTATTGTGGATTTCTATTTTGCACATTCTTAGTTTAGTGAAACAGGACCCGTGGGGTCCTCGGGATCCCGCGACACTCTGATTGTCACCCCCTGGATTCATTTTCAAATACTGCAGATCCTGATGAGATGGCTCGTTATGAGCCGGCTCATCTGCATCTGCAGTATTTGTTCCTTCAGGAAACATTTGGGGTTCATATAGTTGCTGCCATGTCCGTTCTGTTCGTCTGTCCGAGATTGGCTGTTGGATTGGCTTGGCTTGAAGCAGTTGTTTTTTTGTGATATTTTCTATAATAAATAAATGGATAGGCCTGAAAATGGCTGCCTGTAGCCTGGAAAATGTACCGTATTTATTCTAATAATAGCCCCCTCTCTAATACAGGCCCCCTCCCATATTTGCATTCAAATATGTCATTTTCACATACAAATGCCTGTTTTAAATGGCTTTTGTATGTGAAAATAACATATTTTGTTTCTATTTTCCACGTTTTGAATCCCCACGAATTGCATAGCCCCGGGGGCGTTTATTATAATACATACGGTATGTTTGTCTCAATGAATTATTGTGACAGACTCTCACTATGACAAATGTTAACATCTCAAACGAGAAGTTTGTGATGAGTAACCAATACTTTGTTCTCTTTTAGGCAAGAGGAGAATACAACAGCTGAAGTGGAATTGCCGATATTTCCGTCGACGATTGCACGAGATGGGCTTCATCATATATGGCAACAAAGACTCACCGGTCGTGCCCCTGCTGTTGTTTATGCCGTCCAGTATGGCGTAAGTATCGGGTCACATGGTTTCGGAGTCCATTAACATAATCATAAAAATGTATGACGTCATTTTTACGGTAGACTTTTCGTTAAAAGTTTAACTACATTAGCCCTTAGAATTCTGGGAAATGGTTGTCTGCTGTTGTTTTATATTTTGTTTTCTTTCTCAATAAACCATGGTTTGACAACACTTTAGAATCATTTCCATTGGAAATGATTCTAAATTGTTGTCAAACCATGTTTTTAATGATAAAAAATGAAAAATAAATAATAAACAGCAGACGACAACATTTAATTCAGCAGGGTAAGGGTTCATCTTTTGATGATAAATATTGCATTAAAGGTGAGAATTTACATTTGATGAATAAATGGGTTTTATGGTATTTGTGACCAGTGTAGCTCCTGATCTAATAGCACGCTCCTGTAGCCTGATAACAATCTATCGTGTTGCTCGTTAGAAGCATGACAGACGTTTCATTGATGGAATGGCGAACAGTGCAGATCCTGATCTGGATGCGGCCGCAAAATACATAAGATTTTCCAGTCACAGCCATAAATGTTGAATTGTAAAGCAGATTATTTTGTTTTTGAGATTGAGCTTGAATATTTTTTTCGCAATAACTCCATAATTATGATTCTATTTAATAATCTCACAAACTTGTGTGAGTAATTAAAGCAGGAAACTAAACAGCAGTCTTAGAGACTTAACGTCATATATGCTGTAATATGCCAATGTAAATATATTTTATGAAAACCGACTGTGAAATTTACGTCATACATTATGTCACCATGTCCTCAAACTGCGGGATCTCACACTCTGAGTATCTGAAGGTGTCAGTTCAAGAAGGGATATTTCTTTTGACCTTCCGAGTTAGCCTTCTTGCAAATTATGTTCTTCAGGGCCAGTCTATGGAATATTCATTCAGGCCAGTCCATGTTGTTTTATATTACTCATTGGAATATGGAATACTCGTTAGGGCCAGTCCATGGAATTCTCATTAGGGCCAGTCTATGGAATACTCGTTAATCATTATGGCCAGTCCATCTCATCGCATTAGAAAATTTTACCAAAATTAATATCGTCAGTAAATTAATGCAGGGATTCCGCTGGCGAAAATAAAAAATTCGCCACTTCAAATAAAAAAAAAAAAAAAAAAAAAAAGGAATAACCAATAGGATAAAAATAAACAATTGGCGATAAAAAATTGCAATTTTCGAAAATAAAAAAAAGGATTTTTTTTTTTTTTTTCGAAACTTGTAATTTTTTATCACCAATTGTTTATTTTTATTGCCAATTGTGAAAGTGGCGATCGCCAGTGGAATCCCTGTTAATGGCATGTAAAAATGACATAAATTGCAGAGCACATGCGGAACTCATGTGCTTTAAAGTTAATGCCAACTTTCCACGTCACCATTTACCCCAGAAACATGTTTTTTAAATCATTATTGCCAAAATATTGAGATGTGAAGACGCAATGAAGTCTAATGGAATGGCCTAGTTATATTTTCATCTGTTTGACACATATCGCTGATATTCAGTTGGCTGTAGATCTTGTACTGACCTGCATGATCTTGGATGTTAAACAGATGTTAAATCCCATTTAATCAATAATTCGGCTCCTTCATACTGTGTGCTGTTACTATGCACAACACCATACCAAAAGCGAGTTAACTTCTAAAAAAATCCATAAACTTACAACATGCATTTCAATATTGCTATTTTAATGTTCTACAAAGAGCCTATGTAACCAAGTTTTTAAAGCTAGCTCTTGATTAAGGGCAATTGATGTATTGTATTATTCATTTTAAGTTATGAAGATTTGCTGTATAGTTTCAGAATTGTGCGCATTTAAAAATTGTATGTAAAATTTTTAAAAGCACACTTTCCATTGACATCACTGTTGATGTCATTGAAAACGTGACGCCAACTTAAAATTGTCGTTTCTTGGAAATCAAAAGGAGTAAAGTCAGTACATTAATATATGCAATCTTAGTCAATTAGTCTACATTCAGTTACCCGAAGTCCAATGGACTGAGAAAAATAACGAGAGTTTTTATTATGGGGAAACCTGTACTTTGGACCAAGAGGTTGACTTTGAGTTATCAGTAGTTTGACTTAACCCATGACAGACGGGATACACTTTTAGTAGTATAAACCTTTTGAGAGAAAAATATCCCTATTTTCTTTATATCGTTTCGAAAGTATATGTTGTTACCACTCATTTGAACCGTCTCAACGAGACGGTTCAAATGAGTGGTACCAACATATACCTTTATCGATGAATGAACAAAATTATGAGATTTTTTCAACAAAAATCATAGTATCCTTAGGCTGAAATGGATTAAGAGAGTTTGAGGTAATGCGTGTAGACTGTATCAATGTAACCCAGATGTTTCAAGACATTCTGTTTAGTGGTCGGTCAAGTAGTAGCAAGTTAATTGAATGGTGGACATGTGTGTACCAGTAAGTGTATACGATTTTTCAGTTGACTCGCTTTTGGCACTGTGCTACCGTATTTATTTGAATAAATGACCCCAGAGGTATGCAATTCGTAATCTGGGGCCCACTCCACTTAACTGTATGTATGATAAAACAGTTTGTACGAATATTTTTCAGATTTTTCTTCTTGTTTCACTAATGCTACCATTTTCCAACCACATATACACATCAATAAGTGTGAACACATCATGTAAACATTTGCCAACATCGGCTACAACTGCAAATGTCATTGTAAATTTCATTTTTACACTTAAAAACTTCTTAGGTCAGTGAAACAGGCCTCTTGTTTGCTCATTCTTAACCCTTTCACCTCTTATCAACTGAAATGAACTGTTACACATTTAATTGAAGGGGTCAGTTGAAGTTGCTTCCGCTGACCTCTTCTTCAATTACCAGAGTCTGAACAATAGGAGGGTATGGCTATCTTTATGTAGTACTTTCAATATCTGGAATTGGGCTTAACCCTTTCAACACCAAGTAACTTAATAGGATGTTCCATGCCAATGTTTCACGCTATTTCATTAATTTTGTTCATTCAAATTATCCCATTCTTCTAAAAGGGTAATCTGTATGACGTTTAAAATTATTAACAAACAGTGGAGATCCTGATGAGACGGCTCGTTACGAGCCGGCTCATCTGGATCTGCACTGTTTGCAAACATTGTCTCTATAGAGGTCTGTGGTGTTGAAAGGGTTAAATTGCTCCTTGGAAATGACCAAAAATCTTCAGTAATGCACATCTGGTGGTTTCTCATAAAGAAATAACAAAACAGAAAACATTTTCAAACACTATTTGTATTCTTTAGCAGTATGGTGGTGAACGGGTTAATGTGTGCCTTTGTATTATTTTCGGTTTTAGTGATAAAGTGTAAAGAAAATGTTTAACGACCTGTTTTTTTCCCCAACATGGTATGTACTCGTTCTTGTTGATACTGTTTTGCATTGTGTCATTCAGTTGGGGTTTTTGTTGTGTAACCATGCATGTTTTTGCACGCATTTCTAGTGTTTTTCATAATTTGTATGTATATGTACTCTGAAAAAAAATCGGGGTTCATAGAGTCTCCACCCTGTCTATTTGTTCATGATTTGTCTTTTAAAGTTTTTGGCTGCCTAGATTGTCTGTTACCATAAGTCAATTGTGTATTTGTCATCATCCTTATTTTCATTCGATAGCCCACCAATTCGGGCGGGCCCTGTACTCAACGTCAAGGTGAAATGACTTAGAAATTTACGTTAACATTTTTGAGGGGTACATCCATCAGTGTTTACTGATTTGTGTCCGTGACTGGAGAAATGGGGCTTATGAGATTTATGGCCAGTCTAACTCCTGGGGCCCGTTTCACTAAACTTTGTATGATTAAAATGTTCGTAGGTGCAAATTTAGGAACGTCTGGTAATTTCAATTGATGGATTTACATGTATTGAGCATGGGCTGCATATGCAGCCCATGCTCAATAAATGTAAATCCAATAATTGTTCACAAGAAAACATTGTTAATGTGAAATTTACAGACTATTATAATTTTGCACTTACAAACATTTTAGTCATACAAAGTTTAGTGAAACGGCCCCCTGATCTGCTAACTCAATCCTATGTCATGATAAGAATCTATACTGTTTGTTAGGAGCAGGACAGCTGTTTCACTAACTGAATGACGAACAGTGCTGACCTTGATCAGAATGCGTAGGTTGGTCTGGATCTACAGCGATCGTAACTTCCATAAGCCCCATTTCTCCAGTCACAGCCACATTTCGTGTGTAGAGTAAACTGCCAGCGAGGGGAATAGCTTAGTGATAATGGTGCCCGTGTTACAATTAGAGTGACTAACTCTCCTGATGACCGGCCCCTACTGTATTTATCTTAATAAACGCCCCCTTTCCGAATTTGCTTGTACCGGTAATTATAATGACACAAAACTTGGAAATTTTTATGTTTGAAAATATGTGTATATTTTTACTGAAAATGTTAGCGTTCTACTATTAGAGCATGGGCTGCCTAGTATTAGAGTAGTTGTGGTACCAGAGCTCCAGATAAGCTGCGTATTTGCGTAAATACCCAATTAAAATTGCCAAAAAGCCTAATTGAAATCAGAAGTAGTGAGTATCAAAAAGCAATGAAAAATTTGTGGTATCTTTATCATGCTACAGAAAACAATAAACAGACCACAAATATAGCATATTTTCTTATTTTTCCATGAAAAAACATCTTGGTATTTCATTAGAATTGTCTCCAAGGAGACAATTCCAATGAAATACCAAGATTTGTTTTCATTTAGAAGCAAACTATTCAATAATTGCGTCGCAAGTTATGTTTTCTCAGCCAGCGTCGATTCATCACCACACCGCATGCAGCATGCCGCTTGATAACCAGAGTATGTGCATGTGATCATACTTACCTGATTCAATCCGCTAGAGTTGGGCGTTAGACATTAGAATTTGGTTAATGCCTGTGAACCATTGGCGCCATATAAAGCACCATTTATGCCCCCCCTAATAGGGTCATGAGCTTAATTAAAACTGAATTAGATAAATATTACAGGTATGTACATTTTAGAAACTATCAAAAGTACAATGCTAATATACCAATAAAACTTTCTGTTATTCCGTTTATTATGCTAAGCAAAACCTTTGATTGTTTTGCTGCTAATGAACTTTTGGCTATTAAGCACATTAAATGTAAAAAATATTTAAAAGTAAGTACTTTTTCATCAATAACAAAAAGGTTACCCTCCCCAAAAAAAATTATTTGATGAAATTCCATCAAATATTGATTTTATTGCAAAAAAACGATTTTCCTATGGGAATTTAAAGGCCCTGAACGGCTCAGTATTACAATTTTCCGATTTTTTCAAACACAAAAACATGTTTGGCAACTGGTTTGGTATATAAAACTAACATATACTGCCTAATAGATACATCTCAAGTCTTGAGATTTACATCTTAATCGCAATGTGAAGACAACAAAAACTTGTTTTGTGTACCACTCAGTGCAAAATGTCAATATTGACAAATTAATTTCCGTAACCCAACGGCTTCGGCTCGGAAGCGAGTCGATGAACTCCGGCTATCGGAATTCATCGGCCGCGAATCAGGGAGTTGAGCAGTTGACCCGAGCTTCTATCGGAAAATCGATCGGACTTTGAACACACACCTGCTGTTTGTTTATCAACAAATAATGATATTTTCATCGACTACAAACTCATTTTTGTACCAAAATGAATGCAAACAGTTTCAAAGTGTGTGTAAATAAAAACCTGTTGGATTTATGTGTGGGAAAACCCAATAGGAGGCCAAATTCCTAAAGGATCAAAAAACAAAAAAAGTTGGAAATTGACTCCGAAACCTGGCGATAGCTTGAAAATGATGTAATTAAGAAAACAAGTTAGATTTTGAAAATCAGTCCTCAAATGAAAAAAATATTAAAAAAAAATAATCTATTTTTAGCCCCCATGTTAAATTCCCATAGGAAAATCGTTTTTTCGCAATAAAATCAATATTTGATGGAATTTCATCAAATAATTTTTTTTGGGGAGGGTGACTGTTTTGTTATTATACCCCCCACAAACAAAGTTTGAGGGGGTATATAGGAGTCGGCTTGTCGGTCGGTCGGTCGGTCGGTCGGGTCGGTCTGTTGGAAATTCCCTTCTGCTCTATATCTTCTACACCCATGCATGGATTATCAAATGGCTTGGCACAAATGTTTCTCATGATGAGAAGGTGTGTCGCGATCAATAACCACGCACCTACGTCCAAGGTCAAGGTCACAGTTGAAGGTCAAAGGTCAAACCTATCGAAATTCCCTTCCGCTCTATATCTTCTACACCGATGCATGGATTATCAAATGGCTTGGCACAAATGTTTCTCATGATGAGAAGTGTGTCGCGATCAATAACCACACACCTACGTCCAAGGTTAAGGTCACAAGTGAAGGTCTAACCTATTGATATTCACTTCCGCTCTATTTCTTCTTCACCGATATGCATGGATTTTTCAAAATGGCTGGGCACAAATGTTTCTCATGGTTGAGAAGGTGTGTCGCGAGCAATACCAACGCTCATACGTCCGAAGGTCAAGGGTACAGTTGAGGTCAAAGGTCAAACTATTAAAATTTGATGTCCGCTCTTTATATCTTCTACACCGATGCATGGATTATCAAATGGCTTGGCACAAATGTTTCTCATGATGAGAAGGTGTGTCGCGATCAATAACCACGCACCTACGTCCAAGGTCAAGGTCACAGTTGAAGGTCAAAGGTCAAACCTATTCAAATTTGCTTCCGCTTTATATCTTCTACACCGATGCATGGATTATCACACTATGCCCACTTTGGTGCAGTATGGACCTGGCACCAGGTCAGGTTATTCTAATTTCAGGGCTGAATATGTTGTATCTCGATGTAAATATTCCGTTCTGATTTTGGGATTTTCCCCCCAATGCAGCAGGTTAAAACGGAAACGAACCTGTTTGCCCGGCCTTACATGACCTTAGCTGTTGATAGGCCGTTAAACACCAATAAACAAACAAACAAACACACTATGCCCAGGGTCAAGATCACAGACTTGATGCGTTTGAAACCTTAACGCTCGTCTAAATGGCTTATAATAAAAAATGCCTCGTTTTCTTTGGCTGCCAGTGGGGGTATTTGTGTGCCGACAGGCCACATTTCTAGTTGATAGAAAAGTACTTACTTTTAAATATATTTTATATTTTCTGTGTTTAATAGCCAAAAGTTTGTCGGCAGCAAAACGTGGAACAGACAGTAGTGAGGAATATGTAGATTGTTAACCGGATATGGTGCTAACTTTGAACCTTGTGCTTTGCATGACATGGCATAATGCTTTTATTAAATTTCAGGTTCTATATGAACCACTTGTTATATCCCCAGCATACAAAGTATGTCGAAGGGCATATAGTTTTCATATTTCCGTCCGTCCGTTCATTTGTTCGTCCATCCGTCTGTAAGATTTGGGTTAAAGTTTAACTTGAAACTTCATATACATGTTCTTCTTTAACACCGTTCATATGTTCATTCTATAGCCCACCCATGCGGTTTTCATGCCCAAGGTCAAGGTCAAATTACTTTGCGTTAATGTTTTTGCAATACATGCATTTGCATTAATGTTTTCGCGTACCCATTATCACTGCAACCACAAGTTGGATTGACTTAACACTACATGTACTTCTTTATCACCATCCATATAATCATTCTATTCGCACCCATGTGGCTTTCATGCCCACGGTTACAGTCAAATTACATTGAAATTTGCATTAAATTTTTTTTAAATGTTTGCGTTAAAGTACACAATATCGCGGTGGGTGGTGGTCGGGCGAATAAGACGGCGTAAATTAACAGTATGGGTTCCTCCTTATAGGAATCACGATTTGCCTGGTTTGGCCCTCAGGTACATTTTTATCTTTGGCTCTTTAGTTACCTGGGAGTTGAATTGGGTTATTGCCCATTATAAAAGTAGTAAGATTATTACTGATCCTACTGCTTTTTGGAGGGGCCAAGTGATTCTGATGTGGCGAGGACCTGGCATCAGATCAGGGCTGAATAGATAGTTTTGTTATTGTAAATATTCAGTTCTGATTTTGGGATTTTCCCCCCATTTGTACAATGTACTTGAACATGTACATGTACTTGTACAGGTAATATATGGGATTTAGTACTAAACCCATTGACCCGGCCTTAAATGACCTTAGCTGTTGATAGGCCGTTAAACCCCAACAAACAAACAAACACAATATCGCTGCTACCGTAAGTCGGGTTGACTTGAAACTTCTTATCCTTATTTATCATCATCAATATTTTCATTCTATTGTGCACCCATGTGGCTTACATTCCTAAGGTCAAGGTGAAATGACTTAACAATAATATTTGTTGGTCGAACCAGGCCGTGGGTAGCCATCTATCACTGTATGTCCCACGATCTTCATTAACATTCAGAAATTACCTATAATCTTTACCTACAAAGTGTGGCAGTTATACAGTAGATTTCAGAAGGATTGTGCATGAAAGTTGGTACACAGACAGTTTTCATTTAAACCATTTCATCAAGACTTGAAATAAATTCCCAACGCATCTTATTTCAGAGCAGTTTATCAAAAATGTACACTGGAAACGTATTTATTGAATAATATTGTGAATCAAAAACATCAGCAGGCGACAAATTTTCCTTCAACTTATAAAGGTTACTTGCAGATTAACCCTTCCTATGCTGTTGACGGAAATTGCCGTCTGCTGTTTTTCATTTTTGCTTTAATTCTTAACAAAAACCTGGTTTTGACAGCACATGAGAATCGTCTCCACTGGAGACGATTCTCATGTGCTGTCAAAACCAGGTTTTTGCCGAGAAATATTGAAAATAAAACATTTCCAGCAGACGACAACATTTAATTCAGTGTAGTAAGGGTTAATATTGTTTAATTTCAGGGCATTTCATAGTGAGTGTGTAACAAACGAGGGTGGGGTGTATTTTACTCATCACCCTTACAAGGCGGATATTAAGTTTTTTTCTTATTTGTCTTACTTTTTTACATGTTTTGGCTGCATTGTAAAGTTAAAACCAACCAACGTTTACTTTGTGTCGGGGGCATTTCATCGGGAGTGTATCAATGAGGGTGGGGTATATTATACTCAAGTCAGCCTTAGATGGCGGGAATCGAATATGTTGTCTGCTCGTTTCTTAACCTGTTTTGCTTGATTTAAAGTGTTAACCCTTTCAACACTGCAGCCCGATATAGCGGTGTTTGCAAACATTGTATATCCAGATGAGCCAGCTCGTGACGAGTCGTCTCATCAGGATCTGCACTTTTTGGAAGTAATTTTCGTATTTTCAGAGACAAAACCACACCCTTGTCATAAATGGACTAGTCTGAGAATCGTTTTGTGACAATTGGATTAGTGGTGGGTGGTTGGTCGGCGAACGCGATAGTGTAAATTAATAGTAGGGATTCCTCCTTATAGGAATCACGATTTGCCTGATTTGGCTCTTCTGTTACCTGGGATTTTAGTTGGGCCTACTGATCCTACTGCTTTTGTGAGGGACCAAGTGATTCTGGTGTGGCGAAGACCTGTAATCAGATCAGGATTATTCTGATTTCAGGGCTGAATATATATTTTTTTTATTGTAAATATTCAGTTCTGATTTTGGGATCCCCCCCCCCCATTTGTACATGTACTTAAACATGTACATGTACTTGTACAGATAATATATGGGATTCAGTACTAAACCCATTGACCTGGCCTTAAATGACCTTAGCTGTTAATAGGCCGTTAAACCCCAACAAACAAACAAACAAACAATTGGATTAGTAAGAAAATTAACATATAAAATCCATTCCAGTTACTTAGGGGTGAAAAGCGTTAATTGATGTAGAGGCAAGAATTACAAACATTCATGTTATTTCAGGGCGTTTCACCGGGAGTGTATCAAACGAGGGCTGGGTACCGTGGTTGTTGGGTTCCCGGCGACCCCATTAAACCAGACGCGGGCGCGGTTCTGCCTGTCTGCCGCCCATAATAAGGAGATGATTGACGAGGTAACAACACTTAAAGGCCCTGTGTCTCGGAGTATAAATCAGACGCAGCTAGTAAAGTTTCTGGCACAAGACCAGGACACTGTTGTTCAGTGCTGACAGCTTATATTTTAATTTTAGAGCTGAATGTGTTGTACTCCCCATATATACGTGCATTCCCGTCTCTATATGACGTCGCTGTTGAACAGATATAAAACCTGCTTGATCGATCGATTCATCCATCAATCGACTAATCGTCTGTCCATCCATCCATCCAACCAATCATTCAATCTCAACCAATCAACCAATAAATCAATCTCAGCAACCAAATAAGCAATCTAAACCAACCAAGCAATCAATAAATCTCAGCAACCAACCAAGCCAACCAATTAATCAACCAATTAATCAACCAACCAATTAATCAACAAACCAATAAATCAATCTTGGCAACCAACCAACCAAACCAACCAAACCAAACCAACCAAACCAACCAACCAACCAATCTCTGTGTTGCAGGCATTGGAAATCATCCAAGAAGTGGGCAACCTGCTGGGCCTGAAACACACAAAGGGGAACTGTCCCAGCTTCAGTGAGGCTGACGTCCAACTTTGTTAGGTAACCTACCTACCAGTTCTGAATACGTGGCTGTGACTGGACAAATGGGGCTTATGTGTTTTGTGACCAGTGTAGCTCCTGATCGAATATCCCATTCATATAGCCTGATAATGATCTATATTGCCTGTTAGAAGTATGACTGCTGTTTCATTGATGGAATGGCGAACAGTGCAGATCCTGATCAGACCACTGCCAGGAGGTATACATTTTCATTGATCCTGTAGAATACTAGTAATCATAATGTCAGTGCATGTGAGCATGTTTCTGTCTGTGCATCTGTCCAAACTCTGTTGTGTTATTATGCCCCCGCCACCGAATTGGAGCATATAGTGTTGCCGACGTCCCGTCCGTCCATCCGTCCCAAAACATTAACACTCAGGTAAATGTCTTATAATTTTTTCTTTCCTTACAAGGATCTGCTTGATATTTCACACACGTATTTCTCTAATGGTCCTCTACCGCCATGTGACAAATCCACGATCGTCCTGCCCCTGCTAAGCCCAGGATCAAGGTCACATACTTGGTGCAATGAAACTTTAATGCTGGGGTAAATGTCTTATAATTTCTGTTTCCATACACAGATTTGCTTGATATTTCACACACACACATTGCTCTAATGGTCCTCTACGGCCATGCGACAAATCCATGATCATCCCGCCCCTGCTAAGCCCAGGGTGAATAGGTGTGTTCAAAACATTAATTCTCGGGTAAATGTCTTGTTTCCTTTCACGAATCTGGTTGATATTTTACACACGCATTGCTCTAATGGTCCTCTACCGCTCTGTGAAAAATCCACGATCATCCTGCCCCCGCTAAGCCCAGGGTCAAGGTCAAGGTCACATATTTGGTGTGTTCGAAACTTTGGTAAGTGTCTGATAATGTCATTTTTCTTGCATGGATTTGCTTGATATTTCACACACCCATTGCTCTGATGGTCTGCTTTCATGCTGTGACAAATCTACACTTCTCCGTCCCTCTGTGTTTTCATTATAGGAATGAATGGCCTTTTTGTGGAATTTATCGGGGTATTAACTTGGAAAAGTCGCGGGAATACTGGACGAAGGCCGCAAGGCCTCGTCCAGTATTCCCGCGACTTTTCCAAGTTTATATCCCCGATAAATTCCACAAAAAGGCCATTCATTCCTTATAATTCCAGCATTTGAAATAAATTCATCAAGAAAATGTGTTTATTTTCCGTTTTCTTAAGAATTATTTTAACTGCGCCTCACGGTTACGGAAAGTAGTTTGGCGTGGGAGTTTACTGCGATATACATTTTGGACAGAGACTTGCTACAGGCCAATCAAATGTTAGGGAATTGTGTAAATATTTTTGTGCTGGAATTATATGTGCCTCGTTTTCTTTGCCTGCTAGTGGGGGCATTCGTGTGCCGATAGGCCACATTTTTAATTACTTATATATCTGCAGTCATAAGTCAGATCATTATGCTTACATGTATTAATCATCATCCATAGTTTTGGTCTATGGCCCGTCCTTGGCCCAAAATGATACTCTTCTGTGTCGATGGGCCGTTCAGCACTATTCCATTCCATGGCCCACCCATGTGGAAGGTCACGGTCAAAATGAGACATGCCATGTGATTTTGTTCCTTAGGAAATCTGCATGAAATACGTTTACAAAATTTACAATATTTTCCGTGTACAACGTCAAAAGTTGACAAAACTTTCAGAGTACATACGGAATTATATTCTTTTGACTTTATTTAGGAAAAATATTGTAAATTTCGTTAACGTATTAATGAAATTACGCAAATGTCCGAAGGTACAAAATATCACATGGCGTGTCTCAAATGAATTAAAGCCTTCACAGTATTGCTTGGCGGACTTGAACTGCAGTTTACAAACATAATGTCTTGTTTTAATACCAAAACTGACTGATTTTCGACATTGATTCTGGCGAGATAAAGGAGGTACCAGTAATTATATCCCCAGCATACGAAGTATTGCGAGGGGTGTATAGTTTGTGTATTTCCGTCTGTCTCTCCGTCTGTCCGTCAGATTTGCATTAATGTTTTTTAATTGTTGATCCAGGTGGCGGCCGGGGTATCTGTGAGCCTCTTCTCTAATTCCAAATGTCACTGTATTTGTGTATCTAAATAAATACTTCTCGTTTCAGTGGCGTACCCGACAACACGCGACACATTTACGCCTTCGATCCCCGTGGCGACCCTGTGATATGTCTATTTGTGGCTGCTCCGAACTTCCCGTTGTTCTCTCAGCCGTGCTGCTTAGCGATCTACAAAACAGCAAAACTCGAATATCAAACAGAATCATTTACATTATTATTTTTAACGCTTTTCATTGTTGCGTATTTTCGTCTTGTCAGATTGACCTGCTGTGGATTCGAGGATTGTGGCGTTTGTGACCAGTGTAGACCCAGATCAGACTGCGCATTCGCGCAGTCTGATCTTGGTCTTCACTGCTCGATATCGTGCCAGTGAAACACTCGGTATGCTTCTTACAAATGGTGATAGACACTTACAGGCCACAGTAGTGTGTGCTCTGATCAAGCAAGACGAGGCCATAAAAAAAAAATATTTTGGTTCTCAGATATCGCCGCGTCTGAATAATCCCTGCGCGTCAAGCATTTTATCGTCATGGAGAAATTAAATGTTTTTATAAATTCACATCAATAAAAAACACTACCACACAAAAATATGTTAAATCCAATCATGTCTGACGAGTTTTCATGTCTAAAGGTTGTAGTAACTTTATAGAACATTTTCTTTTTGTTTGAGATATATGCATCTGGCCACTTGAAAAAAGTCAGAGACGAACATCTCAAACAAAATAAAAGGAAATATATTTAAAAAATCCGCCCTCCTGCTTCACATTCCATAAACCTCATGTCTGAGAACCTCATGTCTGAGAACCTCATGTCTGAGAACCTCATGTCTGAGAACCGAAGTACTTATTTTGTATGGCCCTAATGCTAGACTGGGCCAAAATACCATAAGCCCCATTCACCCACAGTCGCATGTACAGTCTAATTGGTTGCTATGCTGGGCCCGGTTGCTCAAAACCTCTGTTAGCTTAACAGACTGTTAAATCCTTAGCAATGCTTAACAGTCTGTTAACCCTTACAATGCTGAATAGAAATTTGACGTCTGCTGTTTATTTTTTATGTTCCATTTTTCTCATCAAAAACTTGGTTTGGCAGCACTTTAGAATCATTTCCATTTCATTTCCAATGGAAATGATTCTAAAATGCTGCCAAAAACATGTTTTTACTGAGAGAAAAGACAAAATATGAATTATCAGCAGACGACTATTTTCGGTTCCCGCATTCTAAGGGTTAAGCTAACAGAAGCTTTGAGCAACCGGGCCCAGGTCTTAAAGGATACCCTTTATATAATAAATAGAATATTCATATTTTTGCAACGAATATGACATATATTTTCTTCTCGTGAAATATAGACATATATTTCACTCGTGAAATATGGACATTTCACACCACTCGATGAACATATATGTCGTATTTGTTGCAGAAATATGAATATCCTCTATATATTTTTCGATAATATTAAATTAAAGCAAAATTTAAAAATGATCCTCCTTTTTTTCGTGAAATTTGGTCAAATATTGATTTTATTGCGAAAAAACAATTTCTATGGAGATTTAAAATGGGGAAATATTTTTGAATTTCGGAAATACTGGACCGATTTTCAAAATTTAACTTTTGTTTTCTTTGTTAGATCATTTCCAAGCTATCTAGCCAGTTTTCGAGTCAAATTCCAAAATTGATCCGTTTTTTTTTACTCCTCCCACAGCTCTTCCACATCATTTTCCCCCATGTTAAATTCCCATAGAGAAATCAATTTTTCGTAATAAAATCAATATTTCACCAACTTTCATGAAATAAAAAGAAGGCTCATTCTTAAATTTTGCTTTAATTTAATATTATCAAAAAAGATATTGTTTTTGCATTGTTTATATAGTCGTAAAATTTGGGCAGCTTTCGTACAATTCAATATTATCGAAAAAAAAATATTGTTTTTGGATTGTTTATATGAAAAAGTTTCGTTAAACAGACAGTAATCCACATTTTTATGCACACTCTGCATTGTGCAAGCCATTTGTTTCTGATGCCGAGTAATTTGACCAAACTCATTAATCTCGAGCATTAGAATTGATTAAATGTGTACTTTTAAGTTCTATTTGTTCCTGAAGCCAAATTATTTCATTAAGCCCATTAATTTATTTAGAGTACAAAATAGAGTTCACGTTTACAAAGTTTGCTTTGTTTTGAAAATCGACCACTCAAGCTGATTAATTTTGTTTACATGTTCAGTAGCCTATTTCATCAACATTGCAAAGTATACTTTACTAGCAAAGTATACTTTGAGGGAGTAATCATTTATTTTTCCTGAAATGCATTATTTCATATAGAACTAACAAATGCATATATTTCATGATTAAAAGTATGCAGAATTATTATACTGAATGTATTACATTATCACAGCCAAATTGGCTGTGATAATGTAATAAATTCAGTATAATAATTCTGCATACTTTTAATCATGAAATATATGCATTTGTTAGTTCTATATGAAATAATGCATTTCAGGAAAAATAAATGATTACTCCCTCAAAGTATACTTTGCTAGTAAAGTATACTTTGCAATGTTGATGAAATAGGCTACAGAATTGTTTTACTTACTCTCCAAACTGACCAGTTTGACCAATCAAACGGATTAATTTCGACTATTGTTTTCATGTTCAGAAAAGGTTTATTCTGAAAATCATCTTGTGACAATTGTATTGGCTGCAAAATTAACATATCAAAATCCGTTTCAGTTATTTAAGGGTGAAAGGGGTTAATACATGGTTCGAAATGTGATAATAACCAGCCAGGCCAAAATGAAATGTGGATATTGGTTGGATTTAATATGTTCAATTTAACTTTGTGTTTGAAGGGTCGTGCTCCCTGTTGCTTGATAGTCCTTCGATATGTCGATCTTGTAGGATCTGTGTCGAGGGGAAATGATGGCTTTACACGGCCCTCGGTCATTCCCGGATATCTGGACAATTGACCATTTTAGTCGGGGTATACCTTGACTGGTCACCAGTAATGCGTTGTATATGGGATACAATTACAATTTATGAAAATTTCAACAAAAAATTATTTAATTTTTATCCCCTTGCCAATTGGCAAGAGGGGATATCATATGGTCTTAGTCCATGTAAGTATGCATGTATACGTTAGTTAGTAACACCATTCATTTTTCTGAGGACTTGCGTTCACCTTGTTTGTATAAAGGCAAACATTATTTATTTATTGTTTTTTTATTCTGAAGGCTGCCAGAGAGGGGACTAGCTGAGTGATAACGATGCCCTTGTCTGTAAATGACGTCGACAAATGACAACAAAAATCAGAGATCATACAAAGTTTTATTCTGCATCTGGGGTCCGTTTCACTAAACTTCGTACGACTAAAATGTTCGTAAGTGCAAAATTATGATGGTCTGTAAATTTCACATTATTAAACAATGTTTTCTTGTAAACAATTATTGTTTTACATTTATTGAGCATAGGCTGCATATGCAGCCTATGCTCAATAAATTAAATCCATCACTTGAAATTTCCAGATGATCCTAAATTTGCGCTTACGAACATTTTAGTCGTACGAAGTTTAGTGAAACGACCCGAAGCTCTGTATTTGGTGTCATCTGAAGATGTTAGTTACGGAAAATCATGCATTTTGAAAAATAAAAATCGGCATATACTATAACAAGACCGTTAAACTGTGTGGTCACAATATACTTTTATGAAGAAATAAGAAAAAATATTGAGATTTGTTCGTGAAATAGTTGCTATTATTAGTATGTATATTTATGTAACACCAACCAGCATATGTATCATGTTACAAGTCAACATTGGTGATAAGCAGTTGGAAAAAAGACCTTACAACCTTACGTGACCAGTGTAGCCTCAAATCAGACTGCAGATCCGCGCAGTCTGTTCTGGGCCTACACTGTTGACATTCAGTGACTGAAATTGTATTATTAGCAAAATGCTTATTGTCTGTTTCACAATGCAAAAACAATTTTATTTTTTTTTTGATGATGTTAAATTTTATAAAAATTTAAGAGTGTGTCTTCTTTTTATTTAGTGAAATGTGGTCCAATTTTGAAAATCGGTCCACTATTTCTGAAATTATAAAAAAAATATCCCCGTGTTAAATCCCCACGATTAAACATGGGGAAATATTTATTTATTTCAAATGCTGGAATTATAAGGAATGAATGGCCTTCCGGCCTTCGTCCAATATTCCAGCGACTTTTCCAAGTTTATACCCCGATAAATTCCACAAAAAGGCCATTCATTCCTATAATAAAACAGCTAACCTGCCTAACTTTCAACCAAAGAATGTCGGAGAGGAAAACAATGTTTATCATAGCCTTACGTGTAACATGGTACAAATGCTGTATGTATATTGTAACACAGGTAATATGTTTTATATTTTTACACAAATTCTTATCATATTACTGTAACTTACGGTAACCAGTTGTGCTTTACTGGACGCTATACACCAGGAAACATGAAACAACCTCGGTCACTGTGGGTATAGTTTGTCACACAGTGCAGGGCTCCAGATAAGGTGCGTATTGGCATATTTACGCACTTATACGCATTGATACGATATAGCAGAATACACATTGATTATCAAAAGTCTGAGTACAAAATACTCACAGAAATGTGAAAATACGCATTGATTTTCAAATTAAGTAGCAAAAATACTGTAATAAAGTTGAAAATTTACTTAGTTGAGCTGCAAAAAGCAAACGGTGTAAATGAATTTTTAAATTGATTTTATTTTGTATCATTTGTTCCCTATTTAATACGGGATAAAATCAATAATACCTTTCTAAAAGTAAAATACGCATTGAATTTGAAATATGGGGGTATAATACTCTAAATACAAAACTTATCTGGAGCTCTGACACACGCCTCATTTTGAGACCCACATTTTCGAGCTACATTTTCATAAATGTAAGTTTTCCCAAAATAACTCCAAAACGGCTACCGCTATCAGGAGGCAGCCATCAGCAGAAATAATTCTGTGGGTGGCCGGATGGGAGCATGTGATGGGTAATTTAACGATTGGGGTTCATCCTTATCGAAATTCCGATTGGAGACTTGGTTTGGCCCTCACATTTGGCATTTTGTATGTGACAGTTGAATCTGGTTATATCCCTTATGTGAGTGACATTGGTATGGACCTGGCACCAGGTCAGGTTATTCTAATTTCAGGGCTGAATATATTTTTTCTCGATGTAAATATTCCGTTCTGATTTTGGAATTTTTCCCCCAATGCAAGTTAAAACGGGATCGAACCTGTTTGCCCGGCGTTACATGGCCTTAGCGGTTGATAGGCCGTTAAACACCATTAAAAAAAACAAGGTCACTGAAATTTAACACCTATAAACAAACACCTATAAACAAACAAACAAACAAACAAACAAACAAACAAACAAACACAAACAGACATTATTATATTTATATTAGTTTCTGGATATCTGTAAATTATCGCAATGCAATTGCTTCAGTCGTTGCTGCGATATTTAAGAAAATGTAGATTGAAACGGGGCTAAACAGCAGGTCCCATGTGACGTAATATACCCACCGTGTTGGTACATTGCGAGTATATTTCAGAAATAACGAGAAAAAAAATCTTATCTTAGTTGATTCCTTGCATGTCTTGTATACACATGTTTTTCTCCGGATTAAAATCATTTACGCAAAAATTCATGAATAACTTAAAAATCGCTAATTGTTACATGACTGCCGCTGTTTGACACCGTTCACAGCTTGTGCTGTTTGTCCATGGCTGTAGACAATGCTCATTCTGGGGCCAAGCCAACATCTACGTAATGCATGTGTCTCATGACTAGAATGCGCCATTACGTCACCAGACCGGTTCATAACGGTCACACAGAAATTTTGAAATTGATGCGACTGCATCACGCGACATTTACTGTGGCCCCGGAATATGTATGTTGCCGTGGCATGAGGGAACTGTTTGAGCACCAAGGCTGCAGTTCCCTTGTGTCATGGCAAATGTTTACCCACGGCTGGACATGGTCGAATCTTATAAATTTGCATTGTATTCTATTTTTGATGAGTAATTTAATGATGGGGTTCATCCTTACCGGAATCCTGTAGCCGATTTCACCAACATTGCAAAGTATACTTTACTAGCAAAGTATACTTTGAGGGAGTAATCATTTATTTTTCCTGAAATGCATTATTTCATATAAAACTAATCACTGCATACATTTGATGATTAAAAGTATGCAGAATTATTATACTGAATTTATTACATTATCACAGCCAAAATGGCTGTGATAATGTAATAAATTCAGTATAATAAAAATTAATAAATTTATCCTTAAATTGAAAATTTCTCCCTCAAAGTATACTTTGCTAGATAAGTATACTTTGCAATGGTGGTGAAATAGGCTACAGATATCCCTGGTATGGCCCTCGGGTACGTTTTTGACTTTCTTGTTACTACTTAAGATTATGAAAGTAGTAGGATACTTTTAGGGGCTGGGGCTAAATGACTCTAGTGTGGTGAGGACCTGGCACCAGATCAGGATATTCTAATTTCAGGGCTGAAAATATATATTTTTGTAACATTTCAGTTCTGATGTTGGGATTTTCTTCCATCTCATACAGGTGAAATACGGGATTCGACCCCGTTGGCATGAAATGACCTTAGCTGTTGGCGGGCCATTTTAAAAAAAAACATTAAATAAATAAATACACTTGTCACACAGGAAAAAAGCTCTGTTTTATCAGATCATAACGCCAGATGTATTCATTGTACATGTATGTCGAAAGTTGGCATTAAATATGTTGTACTGATTTGATTGCCAGCTTCCGATATTTATTTTTTTAGTGTTGCAGTATGGTTTTGCTATAACTCTTTACACCAGTTTCTGAAACATTGAGATGCTATACAAGGGTTTGTATCCGATTTCGTCACCGTTAACAATAAGGTGGAATGTAAAATGGAAATTGTATAAACATTATTTTAGGTCATGATCTGACAAATAGGCTTATATCAGTCCAGTAGCCTATTTCACCAACATTGCAAAGTATACTGATCTAGCAGTTGTTAGTTCTATATGAAATAATGCATTTCAGGAAAAATAAATGATTACTCCCTCAAAGTATACTTTGCAATGTTGGTGAAATCGGCTACTGATCTACATTGATCCTTCTCAGCCCGGTAGGGGTCCATCTTTTCGTTTGAAGATTGACTGACATTTCGATAAATAAAATCGTGAACAATGTAGCGACCCTGGCCAGACTGCTCGGATCTGGGTCTGCACTGGTCACATGCACAATAAGCCTGTTTTTGTCAGGTTGTGTCGTATATGTATGTTGCCATGACGATTATTGAGATTTTGGCCAGTGTAGGGCAAGTGACATTCAACCAATGAAACATCAATGTTAAACTTGTGTTGCCCTGTCTACAGAGATGAGATGTATTGTATCAATGCCACTGCCTGACACAGCATTTTGTGATCGCTTGCTGGGTATTTCATTGATACATGACTAGTTACCGGATAAGATTTAATGTATGAGACACGCCATGTGATTTTGTACCTTCTGACAGCTGCGTCATTTCATTAAATACGTTTACAAAATTTACAATATTTTCATAAAGAAAGCCAAAAGTTGACAATTTTCAGAGTAGGTACATACGGAATATAATTTAATGTACTCTGAAAATTTTGTCAACTTTTGACTCCATTTACGGAAAATATTGTAAATTTTGTAAACATATTTCATGAAATTACGCAGATGTCCGAAGGTACAAAATCACATGGCGTGTCTCATATAATGTTTTGATAAAAGTCATCCAGAACGTTTAGCTAACTTAATAGCCAACAGTCTAACCACCCTATCCACAGGCACAAGGCTGATGTATGGTTACACTGATCCCAATTCCTATAATCCCACCAGTAGCCTATTTCATCAACATTGCAAAGTATACTTTACTAGCAAAGTATACTTTGAGGGAGTAATCATTTATTTTTCCAGAAATGCATTATTTCATATAGAACTAACAAATGCATATATTTCATGATTAAAGTATGCAGAATTATTATACTGAATTTATTACATTATCACAGCCATTAAATGGCTGTGATAATGTAATAAATTCAGTATAATAAAAATTTATAAATTTTTCAAAAAATTGAAAATTTCTCCCTCAAAGTATACTTTGCTACTAAAGTATACTTTGCAATGTTGATGAAATAGGCTACTGGTCATGGCGTGTCATAGATGTGACGAGCCATGTCATTTTGTATCTCAAGAAAAATATTTACAAAATCTATGATTTTTCCATAAATGACGTCAAAATTCTCCCAAATATGCATCGCAAATGTGGGATTCTATTTGAAAATGTTGTCAACTTTTGATGTCATTTACGGATTATATCGTATATTTTTTTATTATTTTTCATGAAATATCGACATCTTATGTACAAAATCACATGTCTCGTCTTATATATATTTTACAAGTTAGTTGAGCTAGATATGTTATCTATATGCATGTCCTAATTACATGTACCGGTACATGTATGTTGTAACTGCACTTAGGCCATACCATATCTTTTCTATGTTAAGCATCCACCCAGTTGACCAAAACCTATGTACCCAGTAAAAAGGTAAATGCAGTGTGCAATGGTTTGAGGAAGTTTTTATCATAAATTTAAATTTCCGCCAGCAACATTTCGGAAAAAGGAAGAAAATACTCTTACTAAACTTATTAACCCTTACACCGCTATCTTAATTTTTTGTCGTCTGCTGTTTATTTTCTATTTTCCGTTTTTATCATCAAAAACATACTTTGACAGCACTTTAGAATAATTTACAATGGAAATGATTCTGAAGTGCTGTCAAACCATGTTTTTATTGAGAAATAAAATCAAGATATAAAAGCAACAGCAGACGACAATTGTTGTGTGCAATGGTCTAAGGGTTAAGTGGACATTCATGAACAGATTTAATACTTGGACAAGTCCTCCAATCAGTTTTCATATTACTTCACCAGGAAATTTGGTAACTTAGCATACACAGTGTGTTTGTTTTTCCACAGAACCACTTTCAAAACCTACGCGCACGTGGACGCTTAACAGAGAAAGAACTCGCTATTGCCTTACTATGACATGTATATCTATACATTAATGGGGGTGACCAAAACATCTGTGGCCTCTTATATACAGAATGGTGTCGGTTTCAGTTTGTGACTGCAGAAATGGAGCTATTTTGCAGATTTGATCATTATAATTTATAGTTACGAACAGTAATTGTTGCAATCTACTCCTGTACCATCCATAACCAGAGGGCTACGGACGGTATTGGAGTAGATTGCAAGAGTTACTGTTCGCAACTATCTAATTTCGGGATCGAATATATATATTTTTGAACCCGTGGCCTGGCCTTAAATGACAGAAATGATAGGCCGTTAAACACAACCATTTTTCACAAACTACAGAAGTTATTAATCTACAATGATGGTAGTTCCCATAAATGAATCCAAACTACAACTGACATAAAGGTTGCGACTGGGTCACACATATTTTGATCACCCCTCTCTCCATATTCACTATAACAATATATGTCTGCCGTGTCTTCCCGAGGCTTGATAAACCTTCGGTACGTTGATTTACAATCCGTATGGAGGGGACATGATGGCTTCACATGGCTACCTGTTCTGTCTGTCTGTTTATTTTATAACAAGTGAGTGGGTGGCAGGTGGGAGCATGTGATGGGTAATTTAACGATCAAGATTCATCCTTGCCGTTATCCTGACTCGAGACTTTGTTTGGACCTCATGTACGTCTTTGGCTTTCTTGTCTGTGAGAGTTGAATCTGGTTATACCCCTTATATGAGTAATATGATTATTTGTAATACTTTTAGGGGAAGGGGCCAAGTTGCTTTGGTGTGGTATGGACCTGGCACCAGTAGCCTATTTCACCAACATTGCAAAGTATACTTTTCTAGCAAAGTATACTTTGAGGGAGTAATCATTTATTTTTCCCAAAATGAATTATGTCATACTAACGACTGCATATATTTGATGATTAAAAGTATGCAGAATTATTATACTGAATTTATTACATTATCACAGCCAATGCTGTGATAATGTAATAAATTCAGTATAATAAAAAGTAATAAATTTATCCTTAAATTGAAAATGTCTCCCTCAAAGTATACTTTGCTAGTTAAGTATACTTTTCAATGTTGGTGGAATAGGCACCAGGTCAGGGTTATTCTAATTTCAGGGCTGAATATATTTAGTTTTTTATTTTGGGATTCCCCCCCCCCCCCCCCTCCCTCCCTCCCTCCCTGATGCAGCAGGTTGAATACGGGATCGAACCTGTTGGCCTGGCCTTAAATGACCTTAGCTGTTGACGCCGGCCCCGTGCAGGCACCGGGGCGGGATCAACTGATCCTGAGAATAGTGCTGCAGTAGCCATTGCTTGTCGTAAAAGGCGACTAAACTGGCTTAACGATTGGGTTCATACTTTCCGGAACCCACTATACCGGATTTGGCCCTCATGTGCATTTTTGGCTTTCTTGTATGTGAGAGTTGAGTCGGGCTATGCCCCATATATAAAAGTAAGATTAGCGCTAATCCTATTACTTTTAGGGGATGGGATAAATGATGCTGGTGTGGCGAGGGCCTGGCACCAGATCAGGTTGTTCTAATTTCAGGACTGAATATATATTTTGATTGTAAATATTGAGTTCTGAAGTTGGGATTTACCCCCCTTGGACAGGTGGATACGGGACTCGACCCCGTTGACCCGTCTGCGTGTAGACTCCCTGAGGCTTGTACCTCTATGTCAGAAAAGCGGACGTTAAACCCTATTCACTCACTCACTCACTGTTGACGCCAACAACAACAATAATTATAACGAGTGATCAAATCATCTTCCTGCAGAGAAAGTACAGGATTTAAATTTTTGCTATCATCCTCTTTAATGCATGGAAGACATTTTGTCATTCGCAAGAATTTAGTATTTTTTCTATGCAAATTCATACGAGGGGTGTCCAAAAGGTGCATGGAGTTATATGACCCTTCTTATTGAAGAATCATGACGAGAACAAATCGAGTTGAATCCGCAGAATTTAATTTTTCTCTTTAAATAATCATGCATTTGTTGTTTATAGTTGTAACTTTATAATTTTTGTCGATTTCTTTGTAATTATCGTTAATCAGACGATTGTATTTTCTGTTGATACAATTTTTCTTCCCATGCGTCAATAGACATTGACAAATTTCCACACCCCATATGGTGTAAAATTGTATGTTTGTAGATTTGTTTTTCATTGAAAAGCAGACTAGATGATTCATATATACTGTTGTATGGAGTATGTAAACCATGAATGTTACTACCTTTCGTTGAAGGGGGTTCGATTATAATAATAAACTTGATTCTGTTTTATTTTTACGACTAGTGTAGACTCAGATCAGACTGCGCATCTGCGCAGTCTGATCTTGGTCTGCACTATTCGTGTTGAAATTAATAGTTTATTCCTCACAATGTACATGTTGAAAGCTTGTTTATTTTGCTTAACAAAGGATCATTCATATAGACCAATCACGTTACCAAACTTAAAAACACAAGTAAATTCCCTTAGAAGTACATCCGGGGCATCATCGGAATTAAGATTGACGGGTTTGTCGATTTCAGGTCACGTTGTTAATTGTAAAAACAACAAGCAGAAACTAACGTGACATCGACCAACACAGTCCGCCGATTCTAGCGTCTAAGGGACACTACTCATGATTAGTTTGATAACCTATTTGTGGCTGTAATGCAGAAATGGGGCTTATGGGTTTTTGCGACCAGTATAGATCCAGATCGGCCTGTGCGTCTGATCAGGATCTGCAATGTTCGCCATTCGATCAATGAACCACCTGTCATGCTTCTAACAAGCAATATATATCGTTATCAGGCTACAGGTGTTTGCTATTTGATAAAGAGCTACACTGTAAGCCCCATTTCTTCAGTCACAGCCACATTTATAAGACTGATCTGTATTAATATGTTCCAGTCTATCCGATAAAAACGGGTGTTCGTTCACGTCGCCGAACCCACTCCGGGAATGAATGTGTATATCTGGTGGAAACACGTTCTTCCATTCTATCTATGCGTATGTGGTAGTACCGTAATCATGCAAACATATTGTTTGTTGAATTTAATGTTTTCCTATACATGTAGTGTTATTTACATTTTCACCTGTTTGACAGCGTTAGAGATCGGATAACAAGTCTGGGGGGCCGTTAACTAAACTTTGTACTACTAAGATGTTCGTAAGTGCATATTTAGGATCGTCTGGAAATTTCAATTGATGGATTTTCATTTATTGAAAATACTATGGTCAATAAATGTAAATCCAATAATTGTTTAAAAGAAAACATTGTTAATGGGAAATTCACAGACTGTTGACTGTCATAAGTTTGCACTTACAGACATTTTAGTTGTACGAAGTGTAGTGAAACAGCCCCCTGTTGTTGAATGGACATAAAACCACATTCAGTTGATCTATAGATCTACTGGCAGTATTGGGTTAGCTTGGCAAACATATAGTGAATACCAGGCTACTGTCTTTTGATATCAAGTTTATCAGGCAAGGCTAGGAAACACGTAGGAATTGCTAGGCGGAGGATTTTCCTACCGTTTCCGAGCTGAGCCTGATAAACTTGATATCGAAAAACAGTAGCCTCATATTCTATTCATCAGGGAACGTTTTATGCTCGAAAACGACCATAGATGATGTCGTTATCTATGGATAGAACGCGGACTTGTTTATGGTGCATTATTATAATGACGTCATTCGGTAACGTCACGTGACGACATCCGACTAATGGAACATCTGTTTTTACTTCGTTGTGACCCGGATGTTTGTATCAGGTCAATGCCTGATACAACAATTTGTTATCAGTCAGTACGTAATCGGTCAATACAGGGCAGGTTACCTGATAAAAATTCTTCTCAACTTTATGATAGACAATCTTGAAGTTTTTTGTATGTACCGTACTAACCCGAAATATTCGGACACAATTTATTCTGGGAAACACGTGTATAAGTTATTGTTCACATATTGTATTTGTATGGAATTAAATGCTAGTGAGCACTAGCAACCACAGCATTTAGTTCCTGAAAAATTAAATATGTGAAAAATAACACACTTATAGTTCAGCCATGTGTACAATGCAATGTCTCATCCGAGTATTAGTGGGTGGCAGGTATTAGTGGGTGGTATTAGTGGCAGTTATTAGTGAGTATTAGTGGGTGGCATGGGTAATTTAACGATTGGGATTCATCCCTACCGGAATCACGACACGAGATCATTAGCAGATTTCATCAAAATTGCAAAGTATATTTATCTAGCAAAGTATACTTTAAGGGAGTAATCATTTATTTTTCCAAAAATACATTATTTCACATAGAACTAACCACTGTATATATTTGATGATTAAAAGTATGCAGAATTATTATACTGAATGTATTACATTATCACAGCCAAAATGGCTGTGATAATGTAATAAATTCAGTATAATAAAAATTCATAAATTTATCCTTAAATTGAAAATTTCTCCCTCAAAGTATACTTTGCTAGATATAAAGCATACTTTGCAATGTTGGTGAAATAGGCTACATGTTATTCTGATGTAAATATTCCATTCTGATTTTGTGATTCCAAAACAAATGATGTACGAATATTTAGTGTTATTACGGTATATGACATTGCTTTGACTACTGTCTGTTTCACAAAAGCTGCCCAAATTTTGCGGCCATATAAACAATTAAAAAATTTCAATATTTTTTTCGATAATATTAAATTAAAGGAAAATTTAAGAATGAGCCTTCTTTTTATTTCGTAAAATTTTGTCAAATATTGATTTTAGTGCGAAAAAAAATTTCCCCATGTTAAATCCCCATAGACATCTTCACAGAGTGAAGATGTCTATGGGACATCTTCACAGAGTGAAGATGTCTATGGGGATTTAACATGGGGAAATTATTTTTTAGAATTTCAGTAATCCTGGACCAATTTTCAAAATTTAACTTTTGTTTTCTTAGTTAGATCATTTCCAAGCTATCTAGCTAGGTTTCGGAGTCAATTTCCAATTTTTTTCGTTTTTTAACTCCTCCCACACTCCTCTACCTCTTTTTCCCCCATGTTAAATTCCCATAGAGAACTCAATTTTTCGTAATAAAACCAATATTTGACCAAATTTCACAAAATAAAAAGAAGGCTCATTCTTAAATTTTCCTTTAATTTAATATTATCGAAAAAAAAAATTGTTTTTGAATTGTTTATATGGACGTAAAATTTGGGCAACTTTCGTGAAACAGACTATAGACATAAACACGCCATTCAGTCATGAAGTACCGGTATTAAACATTGTCTCATTGGACTGTTAAATCTTAAATGATGGGACATATATTATTGTCTGTTAAAATATTCTGAAGATGTATGGTTTCGCAACCAAATGTGACAAAAAAGACATATTTACAGAAACTGTGATATTTTCTGTAAGTTATGTTGAAAGTTGACGAAAATTTCAGCAAATGTGGAATTACTCCGCATATGCTCTGAACATCTAGTCAACTTACGACTTCATTTACGGAAAGTATTTTGTAAATATATTTCACGAGATATCGCAGATCTCTTTAGGTACATGTACAAAATCACATGGCTCATCTGAACTGACGTAATGAGTTACCGGTGATGAAATATGTGTGTCCATTTGTACCATTTAAGCAGAGAAGATGAGCATGTTTGGTTGCTGGTCTAGAGAAAACATATTCTAGGCCAAACAGTTATTCGCATTATGCAAATATGAATGCAAATTATTTATTTACAAACATAATTGTTGCTAAGTTTCTACACAATTTATACTAACATTAATTTATTGACTTACAACAACTGTTGTCTTGAAGATGTATAAGAAACATGTTCTGCTAAAATGCCCCATTTTCACCACGTTCATTTTGTTCTATTTTTATCTAGCGACTTGCGTTTTTCATTACTAAAGGAGATATACCAAAAAAAAAACATTTCAAACACATGTTTTTATTTGTTCAAAAGTTCTGGACATTTGAACAAATGTCTTTATGTCTATAATTTTTATGTGATCATTTTTCGCTTACAAAATTTAATACATGTATTTTAATTTCATGTGATGCATTCAATTTCACTTGGAAATATTGGTTATGTGTCATATATGTGACTGCGACTGGAGAAATGCACAGGCTGATCTGGATCTACACTAGTCACAAAACCCATAAGCCCCCTTTTTTTCCAGTCACATCCAGTTTTAACAGGATCATCAATGTTCAAACATTGGTAGCCCCGTGCAGGTACCGGGGCGGGATCAACTGATCCTGAGAATAGTGCTGCAGTAGCCATTGCTTGTCGTAAAAGGCGACTAAACTGGCTTAACGATTGGGTTCATACTTTCCGGAACCCACTATACCGGATTTGGCCCTCATGTACATTTTTGGCTTTCTTGTATGTGAGAGTTGAGTCGGGCTATGCCCCATATATAAAAGTAAGATTAGCGCTAATCCTATTACTTTTAGGGGATGGGATAAATGATGCTGGTGTGGCGAGGGCCTGGCACCAGATCAGGTTGTTCTAATTTCAGGACTGAATATATATTTTGATTGTAAATATTGAGTTCTGAAGTTGGGATTTACCCCCCTTGGACAGGTGGATACGGGACTCGACCCCGTTGACCCGTCTGCGTGTAGACTCCCTGAGGCTTGTACCTCTATGTCAGAAAAGCGGACGTTAAACCTTATTCACTCACTCACTCACTCAAACATTGGTAAATTTTGCAACTATTTGTTATTTTTTAATGCGATTTTCAGCATTTCTATTATCATGTGTAGTTGTTTCTCTCTTCAACTCTTCAACTAACATTTTATTATACTGAATTTATTACATTATCACAGCCATTTTGGCTGTGATATTGTAATAAATTCAGTATAATAATTCTCCATACTTTTGTTCACCTTTAAATGTACATTTGATTAACACTCATTTTGTAATTATTTCAAGAAACTCAATGCAAACTCGTTTATGCAAAAATACTAATCTATTTGTTTTGAAAACATTTTTCTCCATTTCTCCATTAAAGTAGGTCATGACAACTCACCATAGAAGTGTTTGCAAGATATACTTTAACAGAAGAATTAGGAAAATAAGAATTGAAATACTATAAAATTTCAAATAAATGAATACCGGTAGATGTGTTGCTTGAAATATGTTGACATTTACAGATATTAAGCTTCACACATATTAACAAATGGGTTCCGAATAACTCAATGCAAATTGTTTAGACATTTTAGTCTATAATTTTATATACATGTATTGTCATCGACATGTTACCAAATTTATATGTGGTACCATACGTTTTTAACTGGGGTACAAGCCTTGTGCTGTACATGGCTATATGAAAAAGGGCTTACTTTGAAACCAGTGTAGCTCCAGATTATCTGATACACTGTTTGTTGTTAATCCTTTCAACCATATTGAACATAAAGCCAATATATAACACTGTAGACCCAGATTTGCCGGCTCGTAATGAGCCGTCTCATCTGTATCTGCAGAATTTGTCATGATGTTCAATATTATGATAAAAAATACCCCTTTTTCAATTAAACGTACATGCCCACTCAGTTGCCACAAACTGTTCTTTATAGGAATTAAATAAGTGTATAATAGTGTCACTAGTCCACCAGTTCTAAAAATTACGAGTGCCTGCTATACAGATATAATCATTTAGTAATATTTATTTTACTGATAGTGACTCGCGGTGGTATCAGGCTATAATTTGGTTATACCCCTTATATGAATAATACGATTATTTGTAATCCTATTACTTTTAGGGGAAGGGGCCAAATGACTTTGGTGTGGTATGGAATTTCGATGTATATATTCTGTTCTGATTTTGTGATTTTTTTCCCCCAATGCAGCAGGTTGAATGCAGGATTGAACCCGTTGGCCCGGTTTTAAATGACCTTAGGCTTAGCTGTTGATAGGCCGTTAAACACCGTTACACAAACAAACAGATAACTCTGTATGCACTGTAGGAATGAATGGCCTTTTTGTGGAATTTATCGGGTTATAAACTTAGAAAAGTCGCGGGAATACTGGACGAAGGCCGGAAGGCCTCGTCCAGTATTCCTGCGACTTTTCCAAGTTTATATCCCCGATAAATACCACAAAAAGGCCATTCATTCCTTATAATTCCAGCATTTGAAATAAATTCATCGAGAAAATGTGTTTATTTTCCGTTTTCTTAAGAATTATTGTAACTGTGCCTCACGGTTACGGAAAGTAGTTCGGTGTGGGAGTTTACTGGGATATACATTTTGGACAGAGACTTGCTACGAGCCAATCAAATGTTAGGGAATTGTGTATTATAGGCCGTTAAACACCATTACACAAACAAACAGATAACTCTGCATGCACATGCATACATACTAGCTGATCAGGGGCTGCACCAGTCAGCAATTCAATAAGCCCCATTTTGTTGGCAACTTCTAATTTATCAGGCAACTACACGGGCATTGACCAAATACTCAATCGCTGATAAAACAATTACTGTTTCGGATCAGGGGGCCGTTTCACTAAACGTTGTACGACTAAAATGTTTGTAAGTGCAAATTTAGGATCGTCTGGATATTTCAATTGATGGACTTACATTTATTTGTACCATTTAAGCAGAGAAGATGAGCATGTTTGGTTGCTGATCTAGAGAAAACATCCTAGTATTGCCAAACAGTTATTCGCATTATGCAAATATGAATACAAATTATTTATTTACAAACATAATTGTTGCTAACTTTCTACACAATTTATACTAACATTAATTGTATTGACTTACAACAACTGTTGTCTTGAAGATGTATAAGAAACGTGTTCTAGTAAAATGCCCCATTTTCACCACGTTCATTTTGTTCTATTTTTATCTAGCGACTTGCGTTTTTAGCCAGGTTTTTTGAAAAAAAATCCAGGCTATTGGATTGGCGAAAGCCGGGCGGGCGGGCGGGCGGGCGGCGTCCACAATCAATGTTAAGTTTTCGTGTTTGAGTCCATTTCTTTGGTACTGTATCACCTAGGATCACCAAACTTTCACAGCTTCATAACCAAGGGGTGCCTACCACATACAACTATCCAACATGTGACCATTTTTTTACCTTCACCTATTATTTCTACGTAATTGACTTAGCCATTTTCAACGTTAACTTTTTAACGTACGTCTGGTTAAATTTTTTGGTTAAAACTTTTTCGTTAAAACTATATCTCTGCAACTGCTTCGCCCATTACCTTGAAACTTCACATGGGTGTTTATCATCGTCCATATTTTCATTCTAACCCCCAACCGTGCGGCCCCTGTGCGCAATGTCAAGGTCAAATTACTTTGAATTTATTTGTTAAAGTTTTTTTGTGTACTATATCTCTGCAACTGCTTCACCCATTACCTTCAAACTTCACATGGGTGTTTATCATCATCCATATTTTCTTTCTAACCCCCAACCGTGCGGCCCCTGTGCGCAATGTCAAGGTCAAATTACTTTGAATTTATTTGTTAAAGTTTTTTTGTGTACTATATCTCTGCAACTGCTTCACCCATTACCTTCAAACTTCACATGGGTGTTTATCATCATTGTCGCACCCGCTTGCGGAAAGCGCGATATCGTCGGCATTTTGGCATACGTCCGTCCGTCCGTCCGTACGTCCGTGTGTCCGGTTAAAGTTTTTTCATTAAAGTTTTTCCATCTACTATATCTATTTTTTTAGTGTCCATGCCTCGCCCCAAGGCGCGACATGCAGGCCACGGCCATCTAGTCTACAAAAAGTGGGTATAATTATGTTATCCAAGTGTCCATGCTTGGAAAAAACCTGGCCTTCGTGGCTTTGCCTCATTTCTTGTTCATTATTAAAGGAGATATGCGGGAAAAAAATAATTATGCATATGCAGCCTATGCTCAATAAACGTAAATCCAATAATTATTTACAAGAAAACATTCTTAACTCTTAGACCGCTCCTCACAACAATTGTCGTCTGCTGTTGCTTTTATATATTGCCTTATTTCTCAATAACATCATGGTTTGACAGCACTTCAGAATCATTTCCAATGGAAATTATTCTGAAGTGCTGTCAAAGCATGTTGTAAATTATTCTAAAGTGCTGTCAAAGCATGTTTTTGATGATAAAAATGGAAAATAAAAAATAAACAGCAGACGACAATAAAAATAAGATAGCGGTCTAAGGGTTAATGTGAAATAATTTTGCACTTACGAACATTTTAGTCGTACAAAGTTTAGTGAAACGGAGCACGTGAGTGACACTGTCTTTGAGTGCTGAAAGTTTTTATTGTAATTTCAGCGCCAACTGTACAGTGCTCCCTCTCCCATAAAGGGGTGGGTGGTTGGTCGGGCTCCCTCTTCCATAAAGGGGTGGGTGGTTGGTCGTGCTCCCTTTCCCATAAAGGGGTGGGTGGTTGGTCGGGCTCCCTCTCCCATAAAGGGGTGGCGGGTCCCTCTTCCCATAAAAGGGGTGGGTGGTTCGGGCTCCCTCTCACCCATAAAGGGGTGGGTGGTTGGTCGGCTCCCTCTTCATAATGGTGTTGTCGTGCTCCCTTTCCCAAAGGGTGGTGGGTTGGTCCGGGCTCCCTCTCCCATAAAGGGGTGGGTGGTTGGTCGGGCTCCCTCTCCCATAAAGGGGTCGGGCTCCCTCTCCCATAAAGGGGTGGGTGGTTGGTCGGGCTCCCTCTCCCATAAAGGGGTGGGTGCTTGGTCGGGCTCCCTCTCCCATAAAGGGGTGGGTGGTTGGTCGGGCATAAAGGGGTGGGTGGTTGGTCGGGCGAACTCGACGGCGTAAATTAACGGTATGGGTTCCTCCTTATAGGAATCACCATTTCCCTGGTTTGGCCCTCAGGTACGTTTTTATCTTTGGCTCTTTTGTTACCTGGGAGTTGAATTGGGTTATTGCCCATTATAAAAGTAGTAAGATTATATTACTGATGTTACTGCTTTTGGAGGAGGCCCAAGTGATTCTGGTGTGGCGAAGACCTGGAATCAGATCAGGATTATTCTGATTTCAGGGCTGAATATATAGTTTTTTATTGTTTAATATTCAGTTCTGATTTTGCAAGTAAACTGATACCGGTTTATTTTTACTTAAGTTTTATGTATAGATATTTCATCGTATTGAACGCATAATGCTGTTAATGCTCTATTTCTGTACATGTATATATAATGTTCAGGTGTTGCCTTTTTTTTTTGCCATGTCCTTTTGTTTATTGTTATCTTCCAAATCTGGGTAAATTAAGTTTAACGTTCAAAATGATATTCAGTGGTATGTACATGTAGTTGTGACTGGATATATTGGCATTATGGTTATTCATCCCGTGCCATTCGGGCGACATTGACCTTCATTTTGGTGACCTTGACATTCGTTGGCGAGACACTCACCGGTGATCGCCTTGTTAACCCTTAGAATGCGGGAAACGTAAATAGTCGTCTGCTGTTGTTTTACATTTTATCTTCTTTTCCTTGAAGTGATTCTAAAGCTTTGTCAAAACATGTTTTTGATTAGAAAAATGGAAAATAAAAAATAAACAGTAGACGACAAAAATGAATTCAGCATTGTAAGGGTTAAGCCCACTGTGACCTACTGGTTCATAAAGTGCTTGGCAACTACGGGAGCAGTTTTGATGCGATTAAGCATGGATACCCCGAGGAATTTTCATACTTGGCCTAATGACGCCGACCTCACAGCTGTAGCAATTTCAAAATGTGTTTGTTAGTTTTCTGAAAATGACTCGCAAACCATTTGAGTGGTATCATCAGCAAGTGATAGTATCTGCTTTATCACATCAACATTTCCAAAGTAGTTTAGAAATATTTAGGAAAGCGTCAGTTGAAGCGGGCCTAACTGGCAGGTGCGCGTCGTCGCGTACATTGCCCAGCATATAGAGTAGTGTACATCTTGTAACATTCCATTCCGAATATGTACTTCTCACAGGTACGTGATCTGTATGTGACGGGTAAGTCAAATACTGTCTGTTTTTTTCTGCCGACAACTTATGGCTATTAAAACACATTAAATCTGAAAAATATTTAATTGCAAGTAGTTTTTCATCAATAACAAAAATGACTCTCCCAAAAAATAATTTACATGTATTTGATGAAATTCCATCCAATATTGATTTTATTACGAAAAAAAAGATTTTCTTGTGGGAATTTATCATGGGGGCTAAAAATAGATTTTTTTAAAAGTGTTTTTTTATTTGTGGACCGATTTTCAAAATCTAACTTGTTTTATTTGCATCATTTCCAAGCTATCTCTCCAGGTTTCTGACTCGATTTCCATTTTTTTTATTTTTTTCGATCCTCCCAGTCTCCTCGTCCTTTTTGCCCCATGTTAAATTCCTATACGAAATTGTATTTTCGCAATAAAATAAATATTCGATTCATCAAATAAAAAAATTTGGGGAGGGTAACTTCTTTCTTATTTATGAAAAAGTACTTAAATTTAAATATTTTTTTAGATTTAATATATTTAAGCCAAAAGTTTGTCGGCAGACAAACGTGGAACAGACAGTAGTTATGTGAAAACATTCAGGGGAACCCCCTGCGCTAGTGTGTTGCCTTATGTGTACACAAACGCCTGCCTTAGTTTGTCTTGTTGCACAGCTCAGGCTCAACCAATCAAGCTGCTTGATTTAAAAAATAAGTACCAAATTTATTCTAATAAACTCTCCCTAGGGCTATAAAATTTGTGGGGATCAAAATAGGTTATGTTCACATACAAAAGCCATTGTTTTAAATGGCTTTTGTATGTGAAAATAACATATTTAGAATGCAAATATAGGAGGGGTGAGGGGCTACTATTAGAATAAATACGGTATTTTGGAATAAAGAAATTAACAAATATTGGCAAGATGGATTTACATTTATTGAGCATATGCAGCTTATTCTTAATAAATGTAAATCCAATAATTGCCGACAAGAAAACATTGTTAATGAGAAATTTTCGTCGTACAAAGTTTAGTGAAACGGGCCCCTGATGTAGCAAATAGTTATTCAGTATACATTTGAAACAAGAATTACACTCAGTCAGTATGTTGTATGTACTATCTTTACTGTATATTTTTGTCAATTCAGGATTGCCTAAACATTAAATTCAATAAATTTAGTATTGTTATAGCATCAAAAATTTATCTCGTTATTTTCCCCCACTCCCCCGCACCAAGAACATTGGGGTTGTGTCAATTTGACAAGTACGTCAGATTTTGTGCACATGCTCTGGCTGTCGGGCAAAGATGCATGGAATGGCAAATCTACATAAACTCAAATAATTGATGCTAGTTCTAAATATTTAATGCTTGTAATCATTATTCGAGCTCGTGTAGATTTGGCGTTCCAGGAGGGACGGAGCAATGAACATTCAACCTACATTTATGTACGAAATACTCCGACAACTGTAGCCCATTTCATCAACATTGCAAAGTATACTTATCTAGCAAAGTATACTTTGAGGGAGAAATTTTCAATTTACGGATAAAATTATTAATTTTTATTATACTGAATTTATTACATTATCACAGCCATTTTGGCTGTGATAATGTAATAAATTCAGTATAATAATTCTGCATACTTTTAATCATCAAATATATGAAGTCGTTAGTTCTATATGACATAATGCATTTCGGCGAAAATAAATGATTACTCGCTCGAAGTATACTTTTCTAGAAAAGTATACTTTGCAATGTTGGTGAAATAGGCTACTGATACAGCTACGAGGACGCCACCATTGGCATTTTTATTTTTATGACTATCAGCCCGCCATCTTGTCACAGTCACTCCAGTAGTTGCGGCGATAATTAGAGAAACGTGTGTGGAAGCGAGCGAGAATAACGGGCAGGCACCGCATACATTGCCCACCACCATAGTCTAGCAAGAGGGACGGGCGGCATTTATAGGAACTGCAATTTGGTTCAGATGTTACAAATAGGCAACTGGTAAGGATAAGAAATGTACGCTGGTCAATATTTAAAAATCATTTATTGGACGTGAGGACAAGTAGAAATAATCAAGCTGGCCACTAATAACGGAGGTTGCTCCTCCCATTTACAACAACAGGCGAGCAGTTTGGTCCCTCGTGCCGATATACAGTGGCGGCTTCGCTAAATCGGATAACCTGTTAAAAGGCTCTTATGGCACGTGTGTTTTGTTTGTTTATTAGTGTTTAATGGCCTATCAACAGCTAAGGTCATGTAAGGCCGGGCAAACGGGTTCGATCCCATTTTAACCTGTTGCATTGGGGGGAAAAAAAATCCCAGAATCAGAACGGAATATTTACATCGAGAACAAATATATTCAGCCCTGAAATTAGAATAACCGGACCTGGTGCCAGGTCCATACTACACCAAAGTCACTTGGCCCCTTCCCCTAAAATAGGATTACGAATATCGTAATACTCACATAAGGGGTATAACCAGATTCAACTGTCACATACAAAATGCCAAAGACGTATGTGAGGGCCAAACCAGGTCTCCAGTCGGGATTGCGATAAGGATGAACCCAGATCGTTAAATTACCCATCGCGTGCTCCCACCTGCCACCCACTATGGCACGTGTGGCCAGCGTAGATCCTGATTATCACATGTAATCAAACAGCCCATTCTGATACAATTTATTTTTACTAAATGGTATAAACATTTCATGATTGGACACCCTGTCGACCAGCGTAGGCCCTGATCTGGGCCTACGCTGGTCGCATGCGTAGTAAGGTCCATTTTCTCAACCATGTGTGCAACATATGAAACTTGGTACATATATACACACTATACACGTCTATAACTGTGTTTGTACACACACGGTCTGTAATTTTGTAATTTGTGTAGATACAAAGCATTTGGTATAATTTGACAAACCCGGAACTATAGAATAATACAAGGGCAAATAATACACAAGAAATATGCCAAGCAAAGTGCTATATCAAGGTGCATGATCACGTGGTTACAACAACAACGTCGCCCACTCCAAAGTAAGTATTATTTGATATTTTCCTCAATTTGATGAAATGTGGCGCAACAAACGCGTCTTCGTGAAAGCCATTTGGTGGTCCAGGGAGTTTGGCACAGACTTATGTTGTTTTTGCAAAGAATCGATTTCCGTGTCAGAGACACGGAAATCGATTCTTCGCAAAAACGACAGAAGTTTGGGCGAAAATACAGAGACCACCAAATGCAGCGTAACAAGACGCGTTTGATGTGCCGTATTTCATCAAAATCCGTTACGTAATAAGGACAATACAAAAGAATACGTACTTTGAATCGGATGGATTCTGGAAGTTTCAGTACTTGTTGTTGTTGTTAGTACAAGATGATCATACACCTTGTACATGGGCGAGTTTTGTACATGTATACAGAGAGTGAAAATAATACACAGTGTCTTATCAGGATATCTGATCATGTGGTTTCGTTGTAACCAAGCGATGTAACATGCGACACACCATTACAGTAGATACCCTTTAAAAACTTACTAACAATGAAACGCAATTTAAAACCTCCATAATTTTGATATTTGTTAATATAAATGTGTAAGATATAATATAAAATATCAACACAGAGTAAAGTGTGGCGAATATAAGGTGCTATGCATCACTAATGGCGCACAGCGTAGACCCTGATCAGACTGCGAGTGTGCGCAGGCTGATCGGGATCCACACTGGTCACAAAGGCCGCATGATTCATTTATCCAATCACAGTCGCTTTTAATAAAGCGAGATATCCGTTTACTGTACATTCTAACATTCAGCCAAACGGCAATGACGTCGTGTTATCTATGGTAAATGGTGAACAGGGTAGACCCTGATCAAACATACGGGCGGATCTCATCCTAGCAATCCTCCGTGCAACAATAAATTGGAATTATCCATGGCACATGATACAATAAATAATGAAGTATTTATAACATAGAACGAATCTAGCATGATGATGGAAAATGAACAGACTGATCTGGGCAAACTTAACAAGGGCATCGTTGTCACTAAGTTAATCCCCTCGCTGGCAGCCTTGATAATAAAAACAAAACGCATTTGCCTTACAAACAAGATGAACACATGTCCTCAATGAGCTTCGGCAGGTCGGACGTGGGTCGTATGCAAAACAAAGCACCACCCCTAGACACACATTGTGGCCAAATATTATCAAAATCGGTAAAGTGGTTCACAAGTTATTGAAAATGAAAGGTATTACTATTGTACGTACGCATCTACATGGACTAACACTATATCCACTCTTGCCTATCAGTGAGGGGATAATACATACATTTAACCCTTACACTGCTATCTTATTGTTTTTGTCGTCTGCTGTTTATTTTCTATTTTCTATTTTTATCATCAAAAACATGCTTTGACAGCACTTTAGAATAATGTACAACATGCTTTGACAGCACTTCAGAATCATTTCCATCGGAAATGATTCTGAAGTGCTGTCAAACCATGTTTTTATTGAGAAATAAGGCAAGATATAAAAGCAACAGCAGACGACAATTGTTGTGAGTAGCGGTCTAAGGGTTAACAGGGATTTCAACGAAGATCTATCACACAAGAAAATAACCCAAATTGTCTTTAAAGAGTGCGAGAAAATTCAGGGTCGCACTAGAATTATGCAGTGAAGTTATCACTCAAACACAAGAAAGTTACATGTACTTTTAATTCAAAACATGTAGACGGCACTTAGCTGAGGGCTGACAAATGGTACACCAGAATCGCGACCATCGTAGAACCAGCTGTCAACCCATTGTCTGCCGGTAAGTCATAACAAACCCTTTCAACAAAAGCACCCCCTTTTCATTTTTGGACTAATCTGAAAATCATTTTGTGATGATTGTAAGAAAATTAATTTCCAGTTAAAATTAGATGCGTCAGTAAACGAGGGATTTTGGAATACCCCTTGCGTGGGCCCTGATGGCAATTTTTCTAAGTCCTTGTTGTATGCATAAGCAGGGTGTTATCATAGACTTGTCACAGCAAGATAGAGGACCATCAGCCTGTATGGAATATAACAAACTTTCAAGATTTGATTTATTGGTGTTTAACAGCCTATCAACAGCTAAGGTAATTTAAGGCCAACAGGTTCGATCCTGCATTTCACTTGCTGCATTAGGGGGAAATCCCAAAATCAGTTTGTTTGTTTAATGGCGTATAACGGCCTATCAACAGCTAAGGTAATTTAAAGCCGGGCCAACGGGTTCAATCCCGCATCCAACCTGCTGCATTGGGGAGAAAATCAGGACGGAATATTTACATCAAAATAAATATATATTCAGCCCTGAAATTAGAATAACCAGACCAGTAGCCGATTTCATCAAAATTGCAAAGTATACTTTCAGGGAGTACATGTAATCATTTATTTTTCCGGAAATGCATTATTTCATATAGAACTACAAATGCATGTATTTCATGATTAAAAGTATGCAGAATTATTATACTGAATGTACTACATTATCACAGCCATAATGGCTGTGATAATGTAATAAATTCAGTATAATAAAAATTGATAAATTTATCCTAAAATTGAAAATTTCTCCCTCAAAGTATACTTTGCTAGAAAAGTATGCTTTGCAATGTTGGTGAAATAGGCTACTGGTGCCAGGTCCATACAACACAAAAGTCAATTGGCCCCTTCCCCTGAAAGTATTAGGATTAGGAATAATCATATTACTCTTATAAGGAGTATAGCCAGATTCAACTCTCACATATAAGAATGCCAAAGACATAAGTTACAAGAAATGTACAAGAATTGTTAAGTTTTGTGACGGATGCATGCACGCATGCACAGACAGATGGACAATCAGCCTCCAGTATATGAGGGTATAATAATCAAACATAAAAATGTAATAAAATTTGCCACAAAAATACAAAGGATTAAAATAACATATTAAAATATTCACATTAACTGCATTTTTTTTGTATTATTGCGAGCATAAGTACGACTGGTCAATCAATATCGTAGTGCACCGATAACTGGGGTATTTAAGGAAAGTAACTCAGAAAGAATCTTCCTCATTGACCAACACTTCAATTCGTGCTTTCTTGCATTGTGTGGCATTGCTGTCACATAAACCATATACGGTAGCATCAGTTCGGTTTCACGGCTCATCAGACAGACCAGAGCGATGGAAATACTATGAAAGTATTTTTCACGCCTAGGGCTGGGATTGAACTTGCAACCTCTGGTATTGGAGTCCAGTGTCATAACCTCTAGGCCACAGCCGATCCCTATGTACAAATGAAGAATTTTATCCATCCGTAGTGTTTTCTCTAGACCAGCAACCAAACATGCTCATCATCTCTGCTTAAATGGTACAAATAAAAGTAAGTCCATCAATTGAAATATCCAGACGATCATAAATTTGATTCTGCGTCAAGAATGCCACGGAAATAGTCCTAAGGGAAGAGACTGTGATTTTTCAACTTCGCTACTGTCTGTTTCACGAAAGCTGCCCAAATTTTACAATGCAAAAACAATATTTTTTTTGATAATATTAAATTAAAGGAAAATCTAAGAATGAGCCTTCTTTTTATTTCGTGAAATTTGGTCCAATATTGATTTTATTATGAAAATACAATTTCTGCATATTAAATCTTCATAGACATCTTCACAAAGTGAGAACATATATATGTCTATGAGGATTTAACACGGGGAACTTTTTCTAATTTCAGAAATAGTGGACTGATTTTCAAAATTTAACTTTTGTTTTCAAAGTTGGATCATTTCCAAGCCAGGTTTCAGAGTCAATTTCCATTTGTTATCCACCTCCTTTTCCCCCATGTTAAATTCCCATACTAAGAGAAATTAATTTTTCCTAATAAAATCATATTTGACCAAATTTCACGAAATAAAAAGAAGGCTCATTCTTAAATTTTGATAAAATTTAATATTATCGTAAAAAATATTGTTTTTGCATTGTTTATATGGCCGTAAAATTTGGGCAGGGTTCTTGAAACAGACAGTAGTCTGTTTATAAGACTTGTACATGCCCACTCAGTAGACAAAATGTTCTGTATATCAGAGACATTACCCGAGACATTTTCTGGCAAAATAAACATTAATTCACCATTATCCCACATATTCATTGGTATTATTATACATTTTATATCAGACAAAATGAACGTGCTCAAAATGGGGCATTTTACCAGCACACGTTTTGTATACATCTTCGAGAAAACAGTTGTTGTTAGTCAATACAATTAATGTTAGTATAAATTGTGTAGAAAGTTAGCAGTAATTATGTTTGTAAATAAATAATTTGCATTCGTATTTGCATAAAGCGAATAACTGTTTGGCAATACTAGGATATGTTTTTTGCAATGATCATAGTTGAAAATGTGTCGAAAATTTTATATTTTCAGGCGACACATTTAATTAGTATAAATAATTAAAAAGTATCCTGCCTCATTTGCATATGAAAATAACCTGATACCACCGCGCGTCACTATCAGTAAAATAAATATTACCGGTACTAAATAATTATATCTGTATAGCGGTCACTCGTAATTTTTAGAACTGGTGGAATAGTAACACAATTATACACTTATTTAATTCCTATAAAGAACATTTTGTGCCTACTGAGTGGGCATGTATCTTTAATATAGTAAATGCAGAAAATCACTTCAACGTAATAATTAAACTTAAACAGATTAAATTCATATTCAATTGTCATACAATTTAAAATAGACCCTGATCTGCCGGCACTTTCTCGGGCAACACTGGTAGCCATGGTAACCAGTTTTCCGTATGGCTACCAACATGTTTTATAAAGTTTTCGAAAAAAATCTTTAGATTTACATGAACAAATCGCATTATTTATTAACCAGTCTTGTGATTACTTTCATATGCAAATAGTCATATGTGGCTGTGACTGGAGAAATGGGGCTTATGGAATTTGTGACCAGTCTAGCTCCTGATCAAATAGCGCACTCATGTAGATAATGATCTACCATTATATTGCTTGCTAGAATCATGACGGGTGTTCCATTGATGGAATGACGAACAGGGCAGATCCTGATCAGACTGTGCGGATGCACAGGCTGATCTGGATCTACACTGATCACAAAAATTGTCAGCCCCATTTCTCCAGTCACAGACACATATGTTCATGGACGAGTCAAATTTGCAGTTCATGGCATTTGGTACTTACTATTTGATATAATGGAAATACACATGTACGTGGGAAATGGTATTTCTTCAACAATTAAAATGAACATAATGAAAGACAAATACATTTTTTTAAATAAGATTTACCATATACACAATCAAAGTAATATAAAACTAAAATGTACAAAATCAACGAACTATTTACAACTATTGTGAGCATGGTGAAAAGCTAACAATTTTAAAACAGCTTTGTAATAACTTCTTATTTACAATATACATGTACAATAATGTGAATAATACAATTAACATTGTGAAACTGGGTGATAATTGTAGCTCTTTATTAGAAGACGTGAATTTAACTCTGCATGTGAGCTACGAAAATAACAGCCAACAAATTAAGAGTATTTTTCTTATTTCTCTCTGTAAATATATTCAGCCCTGAAATTAGTAGAACCTGATGCAAATTCCTCGTCACCCCGTAAAAGTAATATGACTAGCAATCTTATAAGATTGCTAGTCATATTACTTTTACGGGGTGACGAGTATAAGTGGCTTCAACTGTCACATAGAAGAAAGCGCACAATGTTCCTGAGGGACAAAAAGTGAAAGTGAATGTGTTTAATGTGCCAGTAACAGCTAAAGCGATGTAGGGACGGGTCCTAAGTTTCAAGTCTCATCCGAAGGACCATCCCGAGGGCCAAACAAACGATATCGGGATTCTGGAAAGGAAGAACCCATCGTTAAATTTACCCTTCGCCTGCTCCCAACCACAGGTTGAAGTAACGGACCGAGGTCTATAAATACATTAAATATGCCTAAAAGCATCAATAAATGGAAGAAAAAAAAGCTGAACATTTTTTTTTACTCCCTCCATATAGAATCCATATAGAGTCTATATGGAGGGAGTACAAAAAATTGTTTAGGTTTAGCCTATTGGTGTATCGAACATAAGCCACTTGTATAGCCAGGTTTTAAGGTGGGGGCGAATTGTAGACCAACTTTAGAAAGTGGTGCTGGAGCATCGTTTCCCGGGAAAAAACATATATTTCTGCATTCAATTTCCTCAATTACAGTGATTTGAATGTTTAAAGCTACAATATGTTGTAGTTATCTCCTTCATCAAAATCTAAGTTAAAGTAAAAATACACACATGACCAAATTTTAGGGGGTGCGTTCGCACACCTCGCGCCTATGGCGCCCCTGGCTACGTCACTGTAAGCAACAATAGACAAACACGAAATATGGAAGTACGATATGCTTGAACAACTGAGCTCCAGATAAGCTTTGTGTGTAAAGCGTACTATACCCCCTGATTTCAAAATCATTGCATATTTTACTTTCACAAATGGATTATTGATTTTCTTCATTACTAAATAGGTAACAAATGATAACAAGAGGGCCATGATGGCCCTAATTCGCTCACCTGACTCCATGAACACCAGAGGAGAATGTGACATTGAGTTCATGTGTTTTAAAAAAATTGTGCTATTTTTAGATGGCGGTCATCTTGGATTAAGCGATGACTCTCATTTTACAAAATCTGAAAATGCTTCACCCAGCATCGGCCATGTGGTTCCTGAGAAAAAGACGTTAAAATCTTGAATAAATGGACCTTTTGGTGGCCATCATGGATGACATAATCATCCGATTCCGACAAATATTGCACCAGAGTGATCGCCTCATTGATACCTTCAATTTGATATATGACATGACCATATTCATGACCCCAATTTGACCCCACGGGCCACGCCCATTTTTGACCCCGGGGTCACCATTTTAACAACTTTCAAAGAGCAATGTACATCGATCATTCCTACCAAGTTTCGTCGAAATCCGGCTAGCGGTTCATGAGAAGAAGATTTTTTAAGAATTTATGCTATTTTTAGACGGCGGCCATCTTGGATTAGCGATGACCTCCATTTTAACAAATCTGAAAAGGCTTCACACATGGACCATAACTTTTAAGTTTGGCTACCATGGGCCAAGCGGTTCAAGTGAAGAAGAATTTTGAAATCTCTAATAAAAGAAAGACCTTTTGACCTTTTGGCGGCCATCTTGGATGACATAACAATCCGATTTCGACAGAAAATGCACCAGAGTGATCGCATCATTGATACCTTCAATTTGATATATGAAATGACCATATTCAGTCAAAAATAAAATTTGACCCCAATTTGACCCCACGGGCCACGCCCATTTTTGACCCCGGGGTCACCATTTTAACAACTTTGAAAGAGCAATGTACATCGATCATTCCTACCAAGTTTTGTCGAAATCCGGTTGGCGGTTCTTGAGAAGGAGATTTTTTAAGAATTTGTGCTATTTTTAGACGGCGGCCATCTTGGATTACGTAATGACGTCATTTTAACAATTTTGTAATCCCCCTACCTAAGGACCATGACCATGAAGTTTGGTGACTATAGACCCAATGGTTACCGAGGAGAAGACGTTTGAAAATGTTCACGGACGACGACGGACGACGGACGACGGACACATTGCGGTAACAATAGCTCACATGAGCTTTGCTCAGGTGAGCTAAAAACAATATAACAAATTTAAACATCAACTTATTTGAGTTGCAAAAAGCAAACACTGTTTGTTTTTGCAGCTCAACTAAGTGAATTTTCAACTTTATGAGAGTGTTTTCATTAATCAATTTGAAAAGCAATGCGTATTTTCTCTTTGCTGTGCGTATTTTGTACTCCCACTTTTCATAATCAATGCTATTCATCTAAAATAATTGAGTAAAATACGCCAATACACACCTTATAATTATGGAGCTCTGGAACAACTCTCATGTGTATAATGAATCTGATTATGTAATAATTATGTAATAATACAAACATACACAGTAAATACAGGAAATCACGGTATGCATGTACTTTGAAAAAAATCATCAATGTTGTTGGACATGCACAAATCACATTTGTGGCTGTGACTGGAGAAATGGGGCTAATGGGATTTTGGACCAGTGTAGCTCCTGATCACTCCTGTAACATGATAACGATCTATATTGCTTGTTAGAAGCATGGCGGGCGTTTCATTGAAGGAATAGCGAACAGTGCAGATCCTGATCAGACTGTGCGGATGCACAGGCTGATCAGGATCTACACTGGTCGAAAAAGCACATAAGCCCAATTGATCCAGTGTCCGCCACTTTCATTTAATGGCTAGCATGAAGAGTTATACAACATTTTTGACCAGTGTAATCCTGATTGGGTTGTGTATATAGTCCAATTTGTTAACACAATCATTTTGATGTAGAACTAGTGCTCAAGTAATTTTAGGCCGGGTTAATTACGGTGTTAATTCCCATATTATATTTGGCAATGAAATTAGATTGATTGTTTAACGGCCTATCAACAGCTAAGGTAATTTAAGGCCGGGCCAACGGGTTCGATCCCGCATTTAACCTGCTGTACTGGGAGGAAAATCCCAAAATCAGAACGGAATATTTACATCGAAATAAATATATATTCAACCCTGAAACTAGAATATTAGACCTGGTGCCAAAGTCACTTGGCCCCTTTCCCTAAAAATAATACCGGTAGGATTACTCTTATAAGGGGTATAACCAGATTCAAAACTCACATACAAGAAAGCCAAAGACGTACCTGAGGGCCAAACCATGTCTCCAGTCGGGATTCCGGTAAGAATCCCGATTGTTGAATTACCCATCACATGCTCCTGAAATTAGAATAATCTGACATGGTGCCAGGTCCTCACCACACCAGTCACTTAGCTCCACTACCTAAAAGTAATATGATTAGTACTAATCTTACTACTTTTATAATTGGTATATCCAGATTCAGCTCTACAGTAACACAAAAGCCAAAGTTGTACCTGAGGGCCAAACCAGGGATATAGAAATTCTGGCAAAGACAAGCCCCAACGCTGAATTTACCCTTCACAACCAAACACCCGCATTTACAATACCCGAGGAAAAATGGTTAGTATGAAAAGTCCTGATGCAATTTTGTCACAACAAGCATCGGTCTCTTAACAGCTCCAGTTTTACACAAGAATCTATAGAGGTCTGAAATGCTTCAAGGCCCATTTTGTCGGCCAACCATTTAGTCAGACATACAAAAAGCACATTTTTGATGAATCCTGAGCAAACAAATTAACATAATCTCTTAAGTAATCAAGCCAATTTAACCCTTTAAAACTGAATTAAATGTCACCTGCTGTTTATTTTCTGCTGTTTTGACTGTTGTTTTGACTGTGCCAGAGAATCGGCTCCATTGGAGCCAAAGCATGTTTTTGTTAAGTAGTACATGTATTTGCTGCAAAAACATGTTTTTGTTATGTTGTACATGCATGTGCTGCCAAAACATGGTATTGTTAAGTTAGTACATGTATGTGCTGCCAAAACATGGTATTGTTAAATTAGTACATGTATGTGCTGTGCTGCCAAAACATGTTTTTGTTAAGTTGTACATGCATGTGCTGCCAAACATGGTATTGTTAAGTTAGTACATGCATGTGCTGCCAAACATGGTATTGTTAAGTTAGTACATGTATGTGCTGCCAAAACATGGTATTGTTAAGTTGTACATGCATGTGCTGCCAAACATGGTATTGTTAAGTTAGTACATGTATGTGCTGCCAAAACATGGTATTGTTAAGTTAGTACATGTATGTGCTGCCAAAACATGGTATTGTTATGTTGTACATGCATGTGCTGCCAAAACATGGTATTGTTATGTTGTACATGCATGTGCTGCCAAACATGGTATTGTTAAGTTAGTACATGTATGTGCTGCCAAAACATGGTATTGTTAAGTTAGTACATGTATGTACTGTGCTGCCAAAACATGTTTTTGTTAAGTTGTACATGCATGTGCTGCCAAAACATGTTTTTGTCAAGTAGTTTGTTTGTTTGTTTGTTGGGGTTTAACGGCCTATCAACAGCTAAGGTCATTTAAGGCCAGGTCAATGGGTTTAGTACTAAATCCCATATATTACCTGTACAAGTACATGTACATGTTCAAGTACATGTACAAATGGGGGGAAAATCCCAAAATCAGAACTGAATATTTACAATAACAAAACTATATATTCAGCCCTGAAATCAGAATAATCCTGATCTGATGCCAGGTCCTCGCCACACCAGAATCACTTGGCCCCTCCCAAAAGCAGTAGGATCAGTAATAATCTTACAACTTTTATAATGGGCTATAACCCAATTCAACTCCCAGGTAACTAAAGTGCCAAAGATAAAAAAGTACCTGAGGGCCAAACCAGGCAAATGGTGATTCCTATAAGGAGGAACCCATACCGTTAATTTACGCCGTCTAATTCGCCCGACCACCACCCACTTTGTTAAGTAGTACATGTATGTGCTGCCAAAACATGATTTTGTTAAGTAGTACATGTATATGCTTCCAAAACAAAGGTTTTGTTAAGAAATGAAATAAAAAAACAGCCGAAAATAATGTTAATTTCACATGTATTAAGGGTTAACTTTTAACCAGTTTAGTAGGGTAGTGATTATGCTGGCTAAATTCGGAATCATTTTCTTTTTTAAACACGAAGTATATATTGCTACCACTCATTTGAACCATCTCGCTAAGACGGTTCAAATGAGTGGTAACAACATATACATTCATTGACAAATGAAGAAAATAGAAAATAAATGTTTGTAAATTAAGATACCTTTGAATGGGTATCTGGCATTAAATGGGTTGAATTAACAAATATTGTCAAGACACAGCTAGATGGGCATCTACGGAGCCCCGCAGCGGACGTAGAATTCTTTTTTATTAATTTGTTCCAACGAAATAACAATTCGTTCCCATGGTATAACAATTTGTTTCCTCAATTTAACAATTCATTCCCACGATATAACAATTTGTTCTCACGATATAACAATTCGTTCCCTCCCTCGAATTAACAATTCGTTCCCACGATATATCGTGGGAACGAATTGCTAATTCGATTTGAGGGAACAAATTGTTAATTTGTGGTAACGAATTGTTAATTCGAGGGAACAAATTGTTAAATCGTGGGAACAAATTGTTATTTTGTGGGAACGAATTAATAAATTTAGGAAACAAATTGTTATTTCGTGGGAACAAATTAATCCATGTCCCCTGCGGGGCTCTGTAGCCATCAGCCCAGAACATTGAAATATAGTCGCAAATAGTTGCTGGAATTTGTTTCATGAAAATATAAAAATAACTTTGTTCTTCAGGGGTGTGTTTCACTAAACTTCGTACGACTAAAATGTTCGTAAGTGTAAATTTAGGATCGTCTGTAAATTTCAATTAATGGATTTACATTTATTGAGCATAGGCTGCATATGCAGCCTATGCTCAATAAATGTAAATTCAATAATTGTTTACAAGAAAACATTGTTAATGTGAAATTTACAGACTATCATAAGTTTGCACTTACGAACATTTTAGTCGTAAGAAGTTTAGTGAAACGGGTCCCTGATGTCCACAAAATTCGGCCAGAGAAAAATAATTTACAGACTTAAAATAAATGACCAAATTAATATTTTATCGTTATATAATTGTTTACACTAACAATTTCCATAACAAAAATGGCCTTAGTTAAACCACTAAGTTCATAGCCAGACAATTTAAAAGAAAATGTCATTGATTCCTGTAACATCACAATGATTCAATATGTGACAGTTTACATAAATTTCCAGTAAACATTATCAATATATCTCATGTAAACAACACAAGCTTTTTCACAAAATGTGAGTGTTCACAAACTAATATCTCCTGGACAAATGCCTCAACTACCTAAACTGAACATTGTTGCGAGTTTAATTATCTTAGGTAAATAAAACAAAATTGTTTACAGACGTATACGCTTAAAGTAAACAACATTCAATAAAATTTAAGACTAACATTAAAAGTACATGTACATTCATCTGGATAAGATTTTCACATAAAACTGAGCAGTATCAAAATATGGTTTGTTTTGCTTACACTCAATTCACAGAAATGCACACTAATACTAGAATCACAATTTATGGCTGTGACTGGAGAAAGGGGGCTTATGGAATTTGTGAACAATGTAGCTCCTGATAAAATAGCACACTCCTGTAGCCTGATAATTATCTATATCGTTTGTTAGAAGCATAGCATAAATGATATGTTCTGTTCAGAAAGTGTTTCATTGATTTAATGGCGAACAGTGCAGATCCTGATCAGACTCGAGTCTATTCTGACGTTCCAAACATCTCTCAAGCTCACACAACAAAATGATCCATCCCATTTATGCAGGCTGATCTGGGTCAACACTGATCACAAAACCAATAAGCCCCCTTTTGTCGAAGTGAGCCACACAGATATGTATATGAATTATTTCTTATGGATACACGATATACTGGTCAATAAAATATGTAGCACTACAATGAAATTATGTAATCCTTGTCCCTGGGTGGTAATTAAAGGGGGCAGTGGAAGAAGGAGGCTAACTGCCTTATGGGACTTAGCCCCCTTTTTCATTATCCCCTGTAGTTACGAGGGGAGTTAAAAAAGTATGCAGACTTATGTCTTCATTTGAAAGTTACTTTAACACTTTTAACACCACAGGCCTGTATAGTGGTATTGGCAAAAAGTGTAGATCCAGATGAGCCGGCTCGTCGATGAGCCGTCTCATGAGGATCTGCACTTTTTGTAAGTAATTTTCATATTTTTGAGAACATATTTGTGCCCTTTTCATAAATGGACTAGTCAAAAAATCATTTTGTGACTATTGAATTGGTTGCAAAATTAATGTATTCAAATCCATTCCAGTTACTTAGGGGTGTAAGGGTTAAACAATATTTATTCTGTAATATGTTACAGTAAAACACAGTTCAATTTGTTTGAAAGCATAGCATAGTCTATCATGGTCGTCTCCCCAACTTGAAACTTGATTTGGTGCTCCTGTTTGGAGGGAGAATTGTACAATGAACATTTATTTGCTGATGTAAGTTTCATCCATGTAACTTTCAAGTGACGATAGACAAGTGAAATTGAATGGGTTTAATGTCGCAGCAACAGCCAAGGTCCAATAGAGACGTCGGGACCATCATTTAGAGTCTCATCCGTCAGACCAATGGGATGGAAATATTGTGTAAGCATTTTTTACACCTAGGGTGAGGATTGAACTCACAATCTCTGTAGCCTATTTCATCAACATTGCAAAGCATACTTTAGTAGCAAAGTATACTCTGAGGGAGAAATTTTCAATTTTATGATAAATTTATTTATTTTTATTATACTGAATTTATTACATTATCACAGCCAAATTGGCTGTGATAATGTAATAAATTCAGTATAATAATTCTGCATACTTTTAATCATGAAATATATGCATTTGTTAGTTCTATATGAAATAATGCATTTCATGAAAAATAAATGATTACTCCCTTAAAGTATACTTTGCTAGTAAAGTATACTTTGCAATGTTGATGAAATAGGCTACTGGTATCTAAGTCCAATGCCACATCCCCTACCCCTAGGCCACGGCCAATCTCTGCTGGTGATAGAAGTCTGCATGTTTTTTTAACACCCCTCTTACACGTCAACTCTATATGATGCAAAAAACGTCAGAAAATAAATAATTCACATGCAATGAATAACATCTGAAAACATTCAACAATCATTATAGTATAACGGAACATTTAACAACATGAAAGGCACGGTACAATGTGACATGTGAATATCGTGTTACGTAAAAACGCTACCGTAACACCCTAGATATTCGGACACCATTTATAATGGTTTCCAAAACAAATTGTATCCAAATGCATTGTTCTTGTGATAAACCAAGAAATACTATCCCTGAATATCAGATACTTTTTGTTACGGGTAGCCATATATTTATATGTGTTACCCCAGAATCAATTGTCCAAATATTTAGGGTTGGTACAGTACATCACAAATTCAACCGTTACTTATCTGCCATACATTGTCGTCTGCATGGCACCTGAATATTCAGCCGAACATTCGACAAATCTTTGCCGATAACACATTTATTCCTTGTTTCGGTGAATTAAATTTTATTTTCTGCTGCTTTTTTATATTCAAGTTTTCTCAATAAAAAACATAGGTTGACAGCAAAGGAGAATCATCTCCAATCTTTCATGTGCTGCCAAACAGGGTTTTATGATAAACAGGGGCATGAACATCACATTGTGAGAAAAGAAGAAATTAGTAAAAAATGTGACAAAAACCCATTCACCCCCTCCACAAAAGTATGATTTTTCGTAGCTACAACAAAAGACATAGCATTTCATTTTTTTTTACGTTTTATTAAGTTTCCCCCTGAAGAGAGGAAAATTCACACCCCTAAATAAAGAAGACAAAAGAAAAAGAAAGAAAAAACAGCAGACGACAATATTCAATTCCCGCCTTTTAAAGGTTACAGGATTAGCACTTCAACAGCATACACCCTATGTCTCTTGCTCCTGTCTTGCTTCTTCCATTTTGTGTGTCCACTACACTAAAGACCAAGAGGCCGTTTCACTAAACTTTGTACGACTAAAATGTTCATTCATAAGTACAATATTATGATAGTCTGTAAAGTTCACATTAACAAAGTTTTCTTGTAAACAATTATTGGATTTACATTTATTGAGCATAGGCTGCATATGCAGCCTATGCTCAATAAATGTAAATCCATCAATTGAAATTTCCAGACGATCCTAAATTTGCACTTATGAACATTTTAGTCGTACAAAGTTTAGTGAAACGCACCCCTGTGCTATAAATAGGATACCAAGCATGGAAAATCACAAGTAACGTCTCATAGACGTATGGTGCATCATTGGCGTCCGAGTGAGTTTGTCGGTTTGATGTCACGTTGCTTAGTTAGTTTAACTGACTAATTCTGGGACATCATTGGAGTTACAATTTGGCCGAGTTTGCGATTTCACGCACTTATTTTAGCTGACTATTCATTGATTATCAACAGTGGGAGTACAAAATACTCACAGCAATGTGAAAATATGCATTGAGTTTCAAATTGATTAGTGGAATTACTGTCATAAAGTTAAAAAGTTACAGTATAAATAAGTGAATAAGTAATAATACACTCAAATAAATGAATGGTTAAATTTGTTGTATGTTTTGATCATTTGTTCCCTATTTAATAACGATGAAAATCAATAATCCATTTGTAAAAATAAAATACACATTTAACACAAAACTTATCTGGAGCTCTGCCTCACGTTGTTAGTATAAACTAGGCAGCGCGATGTCAAACAGACAAATTCTGACAATTCTAACATCACGGATGCCTATCTGTATCAAGAGCTAAGGTAATTTTATGCCAGGTTAATGGAGTCGAATCTAAGAAAACACTTACATGATCGGCATCAGATTTGGCAGATTTTACCCGTCATGTCAAACCAACACATTCTGCCAATTCTAATGTCATCGCTCCAGATAAGGAAATAGTAATTGAGTATTTTCACTCCATCATTTCTAAAATCACCTACTGTTTACACATCAACAGACAGCAATCATTGAATTGTTTGCTTCCAAATAAAAACATGTCTTGGCATTTCATTAGAATTATCTCACTGGAGACAATTCTAATGAAATACTAAGATGTGTTTTCATGGAAAATAAGAAAAATATGCTATGTTTCTGTTTATTGTTTTGTGCAGCATGATAAAGGTACCACAAAATTGTTATTGCTTTTTGATACTCGCTACTTCTGATTTCAATTGGGTTTTTGGAAAATTGAATTGGGTATTTAAGCAAATATGCAGCTTATCTGGAGCTCTGTAATGTCACAGATGCCCCAGAAGTTGTTTTAAGGGAAGTTATTCGCGATTTTCTATGTTCGGTAACCTACTGTATAACAATAGGCTACACTCTGTCTGCTGCGACTGACGAGAGTGTCTGTTGGTTTTGATATGTAGAAATATCACAGAGAAGCACATCAAGGTAAGTCGTCAATTTCCGCACCTAGAACGACTTGTTAAATGGTATTCTGGAACAAAAAAAGGGAGACAACTTTAAAATGAATTTTAAGCAAACCATTTGGATCTTTAACCCCTACAATGTTGAAATTAGATTTTATCATCTGCTAATTATTTTTTATCTTGCATTTTTATCAACAAAAATACTTTGACAGCACATAAGAATCACTTCCAATGGAAACGATTCTAGAGTAATGCCAAACATGTTTTATTGAGAAAAAAAGACGAAATCTGAAATGACAGCTGATGACAATTTTCATTTCCTGCATTCTAAGGGATAAAAAGCCTGACATAGATTATGCTACACTCGAATGCCGTGCAGATGTATCGCAGAAAAGCAGATCAATGCAAGTCATGAATGTATACACCTAGAACAATTTTATAACTGGTTTTCTGAAACAAGAAACTGTGAGATATCTTCTGTAAATGACGTCAAAAGTTGGCGAAATGTTCACAGCAAATGTGGAATAGAATTTTTGCTATGAAAATTTTGTCAACTTTTAATTTCATTTACAGAAAATATCACAGTTCCTGTAAATAAATATTTTTTATGAAAAATCGCACATCTTACGTACAAAATCACATGGCTCGTCTCAAAATGACTTTTTATAAATATGTTGACGGTAAATTACAGGGGGCTGCTAACTAAACTTTGTATGACTAAAATGTTCGTAAGTACAAAATCATGAGTCTGTAAATTTCACATTACCAATGTTTTCTTGTAAACTATTCTTGGATTTACATTTATTGAGCATAGGCTGCATATGCAGCCTATGCTCAGTAAATGTAAATCCATTAATTAAAATTTCCAGACGATCCTATATTTGCGAATTTTAGTTGTACGAAGTTCAGTGAAAAGGGCCCCAGAAACTTACATCAATCCAAGAGCTTGACTTCATCTTCACTGAAGCTTGGCGGCGGCAACTTGGAATATTTCAGTCGCAATAAATCGCCCACCTCATCTATGATGTCGAGCGCCTGTAAGAGATGGGTGGGTCGATTGAAGGGTCTCTGATCAACGCACAATATACAATCTGATAGAACAGTGGCAAATCTATTTCGCAATCTGTTAGTCTCTTTATTTGCTCACAGCCAGTCTTATGGTCCGGTCCTATGTTGTATTTCAGCAATTATTTCATACTGAATAGTACAAACATTGAGTTTTGCGAACAGAGTAGATCCATATCAAACTGCACATGATCTGAATCTACATTGATTAATAAGCGTGAATATATGAATGTGAAAGTAGTCCCAGATCAGATTGCGTAAATATGTAGGATCAACACTAGTCAAAACTACAATATCGACTCTTTTTCACAACAAATCATGTAACAAGGCCCTAAACTGCACAATTTGGACCGGATTTCTATAAATAAATTCAACTGGAGATAACTAGCTACGATCCTTCATTTCTCACCTGTTTGTTTGTTTGCTTGCTTGCTTGCTTGCTTGCTTGTTGCTTGCTTGCATGCTTGCTTGTTTGTTTGTTTGTTTGTTGGGGTTTAACGGCCTATCAACAGCTAAGGTCTCACGGGACAGTGGGCAGCTAGCTTTAAAAAGGGGGTGGACGATTTTCTATATACTTCACTACCGACCCTGTAAGTTACACCAGTGTGTCTAGAAAAATAGGTTTATGGATATTTCTTGACTTAGGGAGGCTCGACTACGTGTATTTTTTAGAGTATTTCATAATTCTACGAAACTGAATGTTAGCTCCGGTTGATTTTGACATCTTGGAAAATGTCGCCTGCTATGCTGTCTCGCCGGTACGGTTTCGCGTCAGAATTTAACGTATTTTTCGGGCATTTGCAGCGAAAAATTGAGCTGGTTATGACCCCGCTTTGAAATCATTTTCAGAAAATGGTGTGGTGTTACAAGTGATAGAACAAGACATAACAAACTATCTGTGCCTCATATTTTCATGAAAACAATTCCGATAAATTCAGTCGTGTTGAAATATCTGGCCAAAAATGGGTGGGTGGGGTAACTTTGTAAAAAATTAATTGAACACATCTGATGCGGTTACTGAATTTTTATTGTGGCGCGCGATTTGTACTTCATTTGCGAGTATTTTTCAATACTTGTCGCAAGAGCCTCCTTAACTGATTGTGAGAGGCGGTGATTTTTATAAGTCACCCGCCGCCCTCAGAAAAGCAGTCAATTTTTGCTATTTTGAACCGTCCCGTGATGCCTGTCATTTAAGGCCGGGTCAATGGGTTTAGTACTAAATCCCATGTATTACCTGTACAAGTACATGTACATGTTCAAGTACATGTACAAAAGGGGGGAAAATCCCAAAATCAGAACTGAATATTTACAATAACAAAACTATATTCAGCCCTGAAATCAGAATAATCCTGATCTGATGCCAGGTCCTCGCCACACCAGAATCACTTGGCCCCACCCAAAAGCAGTAGGATCAGTAATAATCTTACTACTTTTTTATAATGGGCAATAACCCAATTCAACTCCCAGGTAACAAAAGAGCCAAAGATAAAAACGTACCTGAGGGCCAAACCAGGCAAATCGTGATTCCTATAATGAGGAACCCTACCGTTAATTTACACCGTCACATTCGCTCGACCACCACCCACTTCATTTCTCACCTGATCAACCATGAAATTACTATTCGTTGCACAGCCAAGCCTGATAAACTTCGCATCAAAAGATTTTCTATTTATAACCCTACTCAGAAATGTATCATTTTCGTTCTCACCTTATCGACCATTTCCTTCGTATGGGCTGCGGATAGACAGAATCGTGCCCGCGACTCTATAATCGGGGTCGCTGGAAACCCAACCACCACCGTGCCAAGTCCGCGCTTCAAACACTCGCGGCTGAATGCTCTGCAAGGAGACGAGACAATTAGAAGAAAATAAAATATATTGAGAAGAGTGCGTGTGTTACCTCCCTTATCAAATTGCCGTATTTTGACAATATTCGTTGCAATATATTCCGAAATTGACACAAAATTTGAAGCTCATTCCGCATAAATTTATGAAATTCCTTTTCATATTAATGTGGTCGACTAATGCTGCAATTTTCAAACTACCATATTAACCCTAAATATTCGGACACCGTTTATTTGGGGAAATACATACAAGTATATGGTTTCCAAGCAATAGTGAACATGCCAATATTTAGGGTTAGTATGGCAGTAGTGGTCTAATCACAATAACAATGTATTTGGATATAATTTGTTTTGGGAAACCCCTATTTAACCCTTACTACGCTAAATTAAATTTCGTCGTTTTAGCTTCAATATTTCTCGATAAAACCAGTTTTGACAGCGCATGAGAATCGTCTCCACAGGATTCTCATGTGCTACCAAAACAGGTTTTTGTTAAAAATTAAGGGAAAAATGAAAAACAGCAGGCGACAATTTTGATCTCCCGCGTAGTGACCAAAAGCAAATTGTGTCCGAATATTTAGGATTAATACGGTACTCGTACTCATCATTAAATGTGAGCATATCGACAAATTGTTTTCCAAATTTGGCTGTCAGTTCAAATGTTACTGTAACTTTCAAGTTTGCACTTACAAACTTCTTGGTTGTACAAAGTTTACTGAAACGAGCCCCAGACTGGAATTCACACTTAAAAGCCACAAGAAATATGGTATTTATTTCTGAAACAGATAAACCTTTCAGACGAAACAAGAACTAGATGCCCACAGCTCGCATGTCGCGCCGCCGAGGCTTTGATAGTACAGTAGAAGATCGTTCTCTCGAACAGGTCTCTGTCGAACACTACGGAAAATTTGAACTCGTCCTGTGGTCCCGACAAATTTCCCTATATAAATCATATATGTTTTTACCTAAAATTCGAACTACGACAAAGTCAACGTAAAGTGCAATTGATAGCTCGTACAGGTAAGTCTGTCACCAGCTGATCTATTTGCCTAACAAGGTGTGAATATCACGATTGGCGGTCTCTTTGATTTGTTTCGCTCGACAAGTGGTGACATTAAATCACAAATTTAAAAATGAAACGGCGTTAATTCCATGTCAAGATGACTACAATAATTAATTAATTTGAACAAAATTCGCCTTTAAATATTTAATTGAATTTTAACTGTCACATTTTCTTTCTTTCCCTCGAACTACGCCTGACTCAAACTTTTATTCGAGTCCGTTGCCGGTTCGAGAGATCGATGTTCTACTGTATACCAAATTTTAACCAAAAACTATAACCCAGACGCACGTATGTACATACATACATATGGACAGACGGATGTACGTATGTACACCTATGTGCCTACTATATCGCGCTGTCCCCTAGTGGACACAACAAAACAGGAGATTTTTTTTTAATTAATATGCATAAAATAATACATAAAATAACTATGAAATTTGGCCAGCATCGGCCAAGCAGTTCACGAGAAGACATTTGAACTTTCTAATTAAAGAATGACCTGTTGACCTTTTGGCGGCCATATTGGATAACCTAATCATTGAATTTTGACAAAAAATGATCCAAAGTGATGGTCTACTCAATAATATACATTCAATTTGACTCCTAGTTGACCCCCCATGGCCCCACCCATTTTTGACCCTGGGGCCACCATATTAACAAATTTGAAACAGCATTGAATATCGATCATTCCTGTGAAGTTTCGCTGAAATTGACCCAGTGGTTCATGAGAAGAAGAGTTTTTAAAAAGTTGACCTACTTCCATGGCGGTCATCTTGGATTATGCGATGACCTCCAATTTTTCAAATCTGACATGACCCCACCCATAGATCATCCATGTGAAGTTTGACCAACATTGGCCCAGCGGTTCGTGAAAAGAAGACATTTGAAAGTGTGTACGGACGGCGGACGGACGACTGATGAACATCAGTAACAATAGCTAAAAACAAGAGCTGTAGAGCATAGCTCGACTACGAGGGTTGTCGATGTACACATAGCTTGACAAAAAAGGTGGCCGCGGCCCGCATAAAAACCTTAACCAAGGTTGACTAAAAACCTTAACCAAGGGAAATTAACTAAGTAATTCAAGGTTAAATGAAGGTCAATGTCAGATATAGGTAAAGGGTTATTGATGTACATCACTAGGAGATGAAGTTTTCCAAGTATGGTTGGTCTAGGCCCACGAGTATTCCATATACAAGCTTGACTATAAACATTAACCAAGTTTGATACAAACCTTAACCAAGGGGAAATAAGTAAGTAATTCAAGGTTAAATGTAGGTGAAGGTAAAATATAGGTCAGGGGTTATTGATGTACATCCATATGAGAAAAAGTTATCCAAGTATGGTGTCTGTATGCACAATAGTATTCCATCTACAAGCTTGACTAAAAACCTTAACCAAGAGGAATTAACTAAGTAATTCAAGGTTAAATGTAGGTCAAGGTCAAATATAGGTCAGGGGTTGTTGATGTACATCACTAGGAGATGAAGTTGTCCAAGTATGGTTGGTGTAGGGCCAGGAGTATTCCATCTACAAGCTTGACTAAAAACCTTAACCAAGGAGAATTAAGTAAGTAATTCAAGAGGAAATGTAGGTCAAGGTAAAATATAGATCAGGGGTTATTGATGTACATCACTATGAGAAAAGGTTGTTAAAGTATGGTGTCTGTATGCACAATAGTATTCCATGTACAAGCTTGAGTAAAAACCTTAACCAAGGTTGACTAAAACCTTAACCAAGGGGAATTAAGTAAGTAATTCAAGGTTAAATGTAGGTCAAGGTCAAATATAGGTCAGGGGTTATTGATGTACATCATTAGGAGATGAAGTTGTCCAAGTATGGTGGGTGTAGGGCCAGTAGTATTCCATATACAAGCTTGACTAAAAACCTTAACCAATGCATGACGGTGACGCCGACGCCGACGCCGGGGTGACTACATAAGCTCTAACTATTCTTCTTTGAATAGACGAGCTAAAAAAGGCTAAGTGTTTCTGCAACAATATGAAGGTCAAAAAGGTCAAGGTCATGTAAATAAGATGCTGGGTAACGCATAGTCAATGAGGCGTCGGACTACTCGATGGCTGTACCCAATTCCATCGCAAAACTGCCTCGTTATCCCAACAACAAATTGGTCATCTTCAAAATGCCGAGAACACAGTTTGGAAAAGTTATTGGCCACGTAATTAACATGCCGACATCGCTGAGTCCAAATGTTTTGCCTTGCAGCATCCCGCTGGAAACTAAAGAAGCTGACACTCGGCTGTCTGTTTGACCGCGTATTATAAACGACTGCCGCACAGATTGTCATCGCCGAATATTGCAAATAACGTATAAATAATCCAAGTATAACTAGGCGAAGGAGTAATCACAATTAACGTATATATTAAACGATAAAAACAAATAAATGATGTCCGTTAAATCCAAATGCTATTCTATAAGAAAACTGAATTGACCAATTAGGGAAGTTGTACTACTGCTACATCATAGCGATTATTTTGACAGCGCCACCTTGCGCCAGTAGGTCGCATAAACAGGATAGATAAGTGATGACTAATTCATTGCCTGACTCAGCATAGGTGTTGGATACTGTGCGACATGAGAAATTTCAATATCACGAAAAAATACAAACGAACCGGAAATTGGTTGTTAGGGTGACTTTTGTTGTTTTTAGAGCATTTTGAAGGAAATAAGTGATAGTTCATAATATCTCCTTTAAGGTATAAGGGGATAGATAGATACACTTGGCTTCAATGTACAAGCCATAGTACAGTTTCACCACTTCGTGCGTTTGACACATACAGCAAATAATACGACAGTAAACCAAATAAAATTTTGTGCAATACATAATAGACAGATATGACAATGGCAAGCTATAAATATTATGCCATCAAACTATACAAAAGACGAGATACCTGAGCATTTCTCCCATCAATCTCAAAATAAATGTTGATGTGTAAACTTTTCAATCTGATGCACAGCCTATGTTAGTGTACACGTTACCCATAGGTAAAGCCATATCTACATGCATAGAAGGTGTGTAGACACCAGGGGCAATACACTCTGCTTACATGTCACTGGATTTGATAGCTAATAACAGAGTACAGTAGTGGGTATATATGGTATGCGTTGTGTGGTTGGCCAGGTAAAAGTGATACACTGTGCGATTTTCTTTGTAATTTTTCCCATGTCAATGTAGTTGAAATGGTAGCCACACAATGTGCAGCTCAGAAGAAACAGGACAAAACTGAAATTTACAGAAACACAGTAGCACCTCTCTATTCTTGGTTGGCACCAGAGAGCCATATCTTCTCGTGTTAAAGGTCTGACTTACAGTGGAACCTCTCTAATCTGGGCACCCTGTGGACCTCCCAGGGTGCCCAGATTAGAGAAGTTCCACTGTATTAAGATGCAGACATGTGTATAACGTTGCAATGGGTGCAGGTTAATCAACAGAAAGAGAAATACGCAGCTACAAAACTTCAGCGCATAAATATTGTATACTTGGCTTCAAATCAAAATATCTCTGAACAGTTAAAAAAACAGAATGCAAACTAATTTCGAACTAACACACATATTTTGATTAATTTCAAAATCATGAAAAAAATGTGCTGCATAATTAGGAGGTAACAAACGAGTCCACTAATTAGAATACTTTTTGAGATGAAAGTTGGACTGATATCGGAAAATTTGTCAATTCCAATTCTGTTTTGATGGCAATATTTATTACATGTATTTGTGTAACTACAATTGTGTGTAGTCTTGATACTGTAATGGATTCTGTAATGTAAGACAAGTCATGCGATGTGTACCTAAGAAGATGTGCTCAGTAGCACAAAATGTTCTTTATATCAGATGATGATCTGAAACATTTTCTGGCAAAATAAACATTCATTCACCATTACCCCACATGTTGATTGGCATTATTATACATTTTAGATCAGACGTAAATTTCCACACTGATATCAGGGGAGATAACAGTGTTTCCTTAAAATTACTATTTATTCTCTGTATTTATTTTTTGATGTGCAATGATCATACTTTATACTCTGTCGAAAATATTATTTTTTTCAGGTAGCGCATTTAATTAGTATAAATAATAACAAAAATATCATGCCTCATTTGCAAATGAAAATAGCCTGATACCACCGTGAGTCACTATCAGTAAAATAAATATTACTAAATGATTATATCTGTATAGCGGGCACTCGTAATTTTTAGAACACTTTAATTCCAATAAAGAACATTTTGTACCTACTGAGAGTGCATGTCTTTAACAGAAACTGTGATTATAGTTTCCATAAATGATGTCAACTTATGACGTCATTTACAGAATACTGCTTTTTTATTTTTTGTTTTCCATTTTTGTCACAAAAAACATGGCTTAATTGACTGCACTTGAGAATCATTTCTATTCTAAAATACTGTCAAACCATGTTTTATGAAGAACAAGAAATGCGTCTGTTGAACGCGGATGCCACCTGCAGCATATTTGAGAAACTGTGACAAAGTGGTTAACCGAAAAGTGTGACGGACGGACGTTCTTACAGTACTATACTTATGTGGCTTATCACATGTTAAATATTAGCCACATAAAACAATTTTTAGCCACATAAAACGATTGTTTAGGTGGCTAATTGTAACCAACCCTATCCTTTACTAAGTCCATAACCCTGTGGGGCTAGCCACATAAGTACCCTAATGTGTGCCCGGACAGATGGACGGACGGACGGACGGACGGACGGACGGACGGACGTTCTTACATTAGGGTACTTATGTGGCTTATCACATGTTAAATATTAGCCACATAAAACGATTTTTAGCCACATAAAACGATTTTTTAGGTGGCTAATTGTAACCAACCCTATCCTTTAACAAGTCTATAACCCTGTGGGGCTAGCCACATAAGTACCCTAATGTGTGCCCGGACGGACGGACGGACGGACGGACGTTCTTACATTACTATACTTATGTGGCTAATCACATGTTAAATATTAGCCACATAAAACGATTTTTAGCCACATAAAACGATTTTTTAGGTGGCTAATTGTAACCAACCCTATCCTTTAACAAGTCCATAACCCTGTGGGGCTAGCCACATAAGTACCCTAATGTGTGCCCGGACGGACGGACGGACGGACGGACGGACGGACGGACGTTCTTACATTACTATACTTATGTGGCTAATCACATGTTAAATATTAGCCACATAAAACGATTTTTAGCCACATAAAACGATTTTTTAGGTGGCTAATTGTAACCAACCCTATCCTTTACTAAGTCCATAACCCTGTGGGGCTAGCCACATAAGTACCCTAATGTGTGCCCGGACGGACGGACGGACGGACAGACGGACGGTCCAAACACTATATGCCACCCGTTTCTTCGAAACCCGGTGGCATAAAAATGAAAAATTAAGAAAAAGCAGCTGAAGACAAAATTTAATTCAGCACTGTAAGGGTTAATACTTATTGTGTGCTTCCTATTTATCAAGATGCGAGTATGTGTGTTAATGATGTAATGTTAACCCTTACAATGCGGACTTAAATATTGTCGTCTGCTGTTTATTTTTTATTTCAATTTTTCTCAACAAAATCATGGTCTGGCAGCACTTTAGAATCATTTCCAATGGAAATGATTCTAATATGCTGCCAAACCATGTTTTTTCTTGAAAAAAAAGACAAAATATGAAACAACAGCAAATGACTGTTTTTGTTTCCCGCATTCTACGGGTAAAGGTAAACTAGGCAGGTCCATGTGAAAGTAAAAAGCCTCATGCATGCAGCTTGCGCTATTTATTTTTGTTTCCGCCTTCTTTTTACTTTCACATGGACCTGCCTAGTTTACCTTTACCCTTAGAATGTGGGAAACGAAAACAGTTGTTTGCTGTTTATTTTAATTTTTCTCAACATAATCAGGGTCTGGCAGCACATTATAATCATTTCCAATCTTTAGAATCATTTCCAATGGAAATGATTCTAAAGTGCTGCCAAACCATGTTTTTTCTTGAGAAAAAGACAAAATATGAAACAACAGCAAACGACTGTTTTCGTTTCCCGCATTCTAAGGGTAAGGGTAAACTAGGCAGGTCCATGTGAAAGTAAAAAGAAAACGGAAACAAAAATAAATAGCGCAAGCTGCATGCAAGAGGCGACAAACTTAGATCACGGCAAAAACAAAGTTGAAAACGCAACATACCGTAGCCTAGAGCTACGATAGCTTAACCTTAGAATACGGGAACTGAAAATAGTCGTCTGCTGATAATTCATATTTTGTCTTTTCTCTCAGTAAAAACAGGGTTTGTCAGCATTTTAGAATCATTTACATTGGAAATGATTCTAGAGTGCTGCCAAACCAAGTTTTTGATGAGAAAAATGGAAAAATAAAACATATTCAGCAGACGACACAAATTAATTCAGCATTGTAAGGGTTAAATATGACATACATGCACAATGGGTGCCAAACAACGTACAGCAACGACATTCAAACATAGAGATTGTAGCAAATCATCGTATTTCCAACAGCTACCAGTATCAAAAATCTTGTAATTCAAATCTCCCCAAACATTTTCCTTTCAAATAGAATTTATTTTGCATTTTGATAAAAAATGTTTTTCACTTTCCAAATAAAGAAATAATTTTGATTCAATGAAGAAATATTTTCGATTCAGTAAAGGCTGAGAATAGAGAATAGATTATCTTATTTATCGATTGATCAATTCATTGATTATCTTATTTATCGATTGATCAATTCATTGAATGGTGTTTATCAATAATCATCGATCATTTCATATATGTAGAACATATATTGTTCCTTCATTGCCAATGACAGAAATTTCAGATTACCGGTAGTTTCAATTTATTCACTGTCATCAAAATTACCGATATTGGAAAACCGTGTGTGTCCGAAATACGTCAATGGGCAGATTGTCAACAAAGTGTCTTAATGGCACTTGCAATTAATTATTTTGAATTCCGATATACAATCACAAACTCAGATAAGATCAAAGCTTTTTTACTAATTGTAGTAAGATTATTTCAGTGTCTGAAAGCCAAACAGTGTAGGCCCTGATCGGAGACAGAACGGAACTAGAAAAGGTGTTCATAGAACGCGGATGCCCCACATACCGCTTTGATAGTAAACGAGGCAAAATTCTGAGTCGAAAAGGACGTCAAATAAAAAATCAAAATAAACTTTACACATCTGCTCAACATAAGGAAGCTACAGACCAGGTTTTAGGTGTGTAGCTATTAGGGTTTAAACATGTTATGAGTTACAAGGCAAAATTGCCAAATTCTAAGTCGAAAAGGGGGAGATAATCCATTGCCCGGGGGTGGAATAAAATAATTTGAGCATCTACCCATCATAAGGAAGCGACATACCAAGTTTCAGGTCTGTAGCTAATACAGTTCAAAATTTTTAAGTTATACAAAGGCGAAACTTTGGCAATTCTAAGTCGAAAACGGGGAGATAATCCATGACCAGGGGGTCAAATAAAAAATCAAAATAAACCTTGCGCATCTACTCATCATAAGGAAGCTACACACCAAGTTTCATTTTGAGATTATGGGTTATTTATTCTTTCAAAGATCAAAGGAATGGCCCTTAAACTACAATTGGTTAGGGGCTATACAGAATAAGGTCAAGGTGATCAGTGTCTACACTGTTCCATCTCGCGATCAGAGAACCATTCGTTAACCTATTTCAAGTGGCATACTGATTCACGTTGAACAAAATTATCTACATTTGTATTCTATTTTCTTTATTTCTCACCAAAATATATGCTGTTATCCATCGTTTGAACCGTCTCAATGAGTGGTAACAACGTATACCTTTGATGAGAAAGAAGAAAACAATTATCATTTTCTTTATTTCTCAATGACAATATATTTTCCTACCACTCATTTGAATCATCTCAACGCGCAGTAAAAACGTATAGTATCTTTCGGCGAGAAATAAGAACATAATTATCATTTTATTTATTTCTCAATGAAAATATATGTTGTTACCACTCATTTGAACCGTCTCAATGAGACGGTTTAACTGAGTGGGATGAGCATATACTGTTGGTGAGACATAAACAAGAGGACCATTGTGGCCCAATATCGCTCACCTGTTTATTATATGTATATGCAAGTAAATCTGAGAGAGCTTTATACATTCATTATTCCTATAAAGTTTTGTCAAAACCAGTCTGGTGATTATAATGGGAAGACATTGTTTAAAGATTTTGTCCAACATTATATGGCGGCCATCTTGGATTATGTGACGATCTCCAATTTGAAAAATATGTAAATGTTGCACTGAAAAACAAAAACTATGAAGTTTGGCCAACATCGGCCAAGCAGTTCACGAGAAGAAGACGTTTGAACTCTCTAATTAAAGAATGACCTTTTGACCTTTCGACGGCCATATTGGGTGACCTAATCATCCGATTTCGACAAAAAAGGATTCAGAGTGATCGTCTCCTCATATATATAACGTGACCATATTCGGTCAAATATTTTACAACAGGGCCACCATTTTAACAAATCTGAAACTGAATTGACGAACGATCATACCTGCCATGTTTCGTAGAAGAAGTGTTTTTAAGAATTTAACCTATTCCAAATGTACAAATCTGACATGCCATAGATAATAAGTTTGACCAACATTGGCCCAGTGTTAGAAATATGTAATAAAAGGATGACCTTTTGACTTTTTGGTGGCCATCTTGGATGACGTAACCATCCAATTTCGAAATTTCAAAAAATACTTCTGAGTGATCATCTTGTTGCTACCTTCGATTTGATATATGACTGGACCATATTTGGTAAAATGTGCAATTAGACCCCAACTTGACCCCCCACCCATTTTTGACCCCGGGGCTACGATTTTAACAAATCTGACACAGCATTGACTATCAATCATCGCCTTTGTCTCAGGTGAGCTAAAACAGATTTATTTAGCATGAAAAGGGTTCAACCATGAGACAACAGCGTAAACTATTATCAGGCCCTATTGTTATTAGTAAAGCTGCTGCTCTGGGTGTACATTGGTCAGAAATGAAAGAAGCCTGGCTTTGTCTGATCGTAGCCAAAATTCACAACACATTGACACTTTGGAGTTTAACCCTTTCACCCCTAAGTAACTGGAATGGATTCTGATATGTGAATTTGTCACAAAATGATTTTCAGACTAGTCCATTTACGAAAAGGGTGGTGGTGTTTTTGTACTCAAAAATGTGAAAATTACTTGCAAAAAGTGCAGATCCTGATGAGACGGCTCATCACGAGCAGGCTCATCTGGATCTACACTATTTGCCAATACCACTATACAGGCCTGTGGTGTTGAAAGGGTTAATAAACAAGAGTTGTCAGAAGACAACGAAGCTCGCCTGTTGACAGCCTTCATTCAAACTTGTCACAGTTGTATAAAAACATAAATATTATATAACTTGACCTTGGGATAAGGGGGGTGCGGTGGACCTTGACATTGGGGTCAGTGGTGGAAGGTGGGTCGTGGATTTGATATAGCATGATATAGCATATTAAGATGAATGCATGTATGAACTATCAATGCGCTCCCTGAAAAGAGAAGGAAAACAAAATTTAACCCAGCGTTAAGTTCATGAACACACTAAGTTGGTGATTTTCTACAGCATGATAGCTATTCACACGAGGAATGCATGTATCAATGTGCTAAGTTTGTGACCTTGGCCTTGGCGAAAGGGGTGGGGGGTGGGTCATGAATTTGCTGTAGCACAATAGAGTATCATCAGATGAATGCATGTATGAAATATGAAGGTGTTCCCTGTAAAGAAACAGAAGTTATAAAAAGACATTTACTCCAACGTTAAGTTTATCATGTTGATCTTGGGGAAAGGGGTGGGGTGGGTCAAAGAGTTAAAAGTGTAAAGAAACAGACGTTACACAACATTTACCCCAATATAAAGTGTATGAACATGCTAAGTTTGTGACCTTGACCTTGGGGTAAGGGTTGGGTGGTGTGTCATGGATTTGCTACAGCATGATAGAGGGTCATCGGAGGAATGCATGTATGAAATAACAAGGCGTTCCATGAAAGGAAACAGAAGTTATAAGACATTTACCCAACGTTAGGTTTATGAATGTGCCAAGTTTATTACCTTGACCTTGGGGTAAGGGGCTGGGTGGTGGGTCATGGATTTGCTACAGCATGATAGAGGGTCATCTGAGGAATGCATGTATGAAATAACAAGGCATTCCATGAAAGGAAACAGAAGTTATAAGACATTTACCCAACGTTAAGTTTATGAATGTGCCAAGTTTATGACCTTGACCTTGGGGTAAGGGCTGGGTGGTGGGTCATGGATTTGCTACAGCATGATAGAGGGTCATCTGAGGAATGCATGTATGAAATAACTAAATTGGTCAGTAAGCGAGGCTTACGGAATACCCCCCGCGTGGGCCCAGGTACCCCTAAATATGTAAATTTTTCCAAATGTGTGGGCTTGTGACCTTGACTCTGGGCTTAGCGGGGGCGGCACAAACGTGAATGTGAAGCAGATCAGAGCAAGGAAATAGAAGTTATAACCGATTTCTCTGATGTTAAGTTTTGTAAAGAGACTAAGTATGTGATCTTGACCTTGGGATCAGCGGGGATATGTCACAGCATGATAGTAGAGCCTTAGAGGAATGCATGCATGAAATATTAAGAATTTTAGATGAAGTTATAATATATTTCTCTGATGTTAAGTTTTGTAAAGAGACCATGTATTTGACCTTGACATTGGGATCAGTGGGGGTTGGACGGTCGTGGATTTGGCACAGCATAGTAGTAGAGCATTATAGGAATGCATGTGTGAAATATTAAGCATTTTAGATGAAGGAAATAGAAATTATAACACTATTTCTGATGTTAAGTTTTGTAAAGAGATTAAGTATTTGACCTTGACCATGGGATCAGCGGGGGTTGGACGGTCGTGGATTTGGCACAGCATGGTAGTAGAGCCTTACAGGAATGCATGTGTGAAATATTAAGCATTTTAGATGAAGGAAACAGAAGTTATAACAATATTTCTCTGATGTTAAGTTTACGGATGCACGGACGGACGGACGGACGGACGGACGCACACACGGATGCACGGACGGACGGACCTTGACCATGGGATCAGCGGGGGTTGGACGGTCGTGGATTTGGCACAGCATGGTAGTAGAGCCTTACAGGAATGCATGTGTGAAATATTAAGCACTATAGATGAAAGAAATGGAAATTATAACAATATTTCTCTGATGTTAAGTTTTGTAAAGAGACTAAGTATTTGACCTTGGGATCAGCGGGGGTTGGACGGTCGTGGATTTTGCACAGCATGGTAGTAGAGCCTTACAGGAATGCATGTGTGAAATATTAAGCATTTTAGATGAAGGAAATAGAAGTTATAACAATATTTCTCTGATGTTAAGTTTTGTAAAGAGACTAAGTATTTGATCTTGACCTTGGGATCAGCGGGGGTTGGATGGCGGTCGTGGATTTGGCACAGCATGGTAGTAGAGCCTTACAGGAATGCATGTGTGAAATATTAAGCATTTTAGATGAAGGAAATAGAAGTTATAACAATATTTCTCTGATAATGCATGTGTGAAATATTAAGCATTTTAGATGAAGGAAAAGTTATAACAATATTTCTCTGATGTTAAGTTTTGTAAAGAGACTAAGTATTTGACCTTGACCATGGGATCAGCAGGGGTTGGACGGTCGTGGATTTGCCACAGCATGATAGTAGAGCCTTACAGGAATGCATGTGTGAAATATTAAGCATTTTAGATGAAGGAAATAGAAGTTATAACAATATTTCTCTGAAATAATAGAATTAGGTGGAAATATTAAAGGCATTTAGATGGAAGGAACAAGGTATAACCTTTTCTTTCTTCTTGATGTTAAGTTTTGGTAAAGGAGGACTAAGTATTTGGACCTTGACCATTTGGATCAGCAGGGGTTGGAACGGTTCGTTGGAATTTGGCCAACCAAGGGGCTCTATTTTAACATATTTCTTCTGATGTTTAAGTGGTTAAGGAAAGAACTAAGTATTTGAACCTTTGACATGGGGATCAGCAGGTGTTGGAACGGTCGGTGGATTTGGCCCCCACCAGCTTTTTTGTTGGGGTTGAAATTATGGGAAAGCATTTTAGAATGAATGGACAAGGTATAACAATTATTTCTCTTGATGTTATGTTTTGTTTTAAAGGAGAACTAAGTTAATTTTGACCTTGACCATGGGATCAGCAGGGGTTGGACGGTCGTGGATTTGCCACAGCATGATAGTAGAGCCTTACAGGAATGCATGTGTGAAATATTAAGCATTTTAGATGAAGGAAATAGAAGTTATAACAATATTTGTCTGATGTTAAGTTCTGTAAAGAGACTAAGTATTTGACCTTGACCTTGTGATCAGCGGTGATTGGACGGTCGTGGATTTGGCACAGCATGGTAGTAGAGCCTTACAGGAATGCATGTGTAAAATGCATTTTAGATGAAGGAAACAGAAGTTATAACAATATTTCTCTGATGTTAAGTTTACGGATGCACGGACGGACGGACGCACACACGGATGCACGGACGGACGGACAGACAGACGGACAACCTGACTCCAGTATACCCCCCCCACAACTCGTTGCGGGGGGTATAACACGGTGTTCCATGAAATGAAACAGAAGTTATGAATGAAACAGAATGAAACAGAACATTTACCCCAACGTTAAGTTTATGAATGTGCCAAGTTTGTGACCTTGACCTTGGGGTAAGGGCTGGGTGGTGGGTCATGGATTTGCTACAGCATGATAGAGGGTCATCTGAGGAATGCATGTATGAAATAACAAGGTGTTCCATGAAAGGAAACAGAAGTTATAAGACATTTACCCAACGTTAAGTTTATGAATGTGCCAAGTTTATGACCTTGACCTTGGGGTAAGGGCTGGGTGGTGGGTCATGGATTTGCTACAGCATGATAGAGGGTCATCTGAGGAATGCATGTATGAAATAACTAAATTGGTCAGAAGCGAGGCTTACGGAATACCCCCCGCGTGGGCCCAGGTACCCCTAAATATGTAACTTTTTCCAAATGTGTGGGCTTGTGACCTTGACTCTGGGCTTAGCGGGGGCGGCACAAACGTGAATGTGAAGCAGATCAGAGCAAGGAAATAGAAGTTATAACCGATTTCTCTGATGTTAAGTTTTGTAAAGAGACTAAGTATGTGATCTTGACCTTGGGATCAGCGGGGATATGTCACAGCATGATTGTAGAGACTTAGAGGAATGCATGCATGAAATATTAAGAATTTTAGATGAAGTTATAATATATTTCTCTGATGTTAAGTTTTGTAAAGAGACCATGTATTTGACCTTGACATTGGGATCAGTGGGGGTTGGACGGTCGTGGATTTGGCACAGCATAGTAGTAGAGCATTATAGGAATGCATGTGTGAAATATTAAGCATTTTAGATGAAGGAAATAGAAATTATAACACTATTTCTGATGTTAAGTTTTGTAAAGAGATTAAGTATTTGACCTTGACCATGGGATCAGCGGGGGTTGGACGGTCGTGGATTTGGCACAGCATGGTAGTAGAGCCTTACAGGAATGCATGTGTGAAATATTAAGCATTTTAGATGAAGGAAACAGAAGTTATAACAATATTTCTCTGATGTTAAGTATATGGACGCACGGATGGACGGACGGACGGACGGACATTCTTACAAATGGATACTTATGTGGCTTATCACATGTTAAATATTAGCCACATAAAACGATTTTTAGCCACATAAAACGATTTTTTAGGTTGCTAATTGTAACTAACCCTATCCTTTACTAAGTCCATAACCCTGTGGGGCTAGCCACATAAGTACCCTAATGTGTGCCCGGACGCACACACGGATGCACGGACGGACGGACCTTGACCATGGGATCAGCGGGGGTTGGAAGGTCGTGGATTTGGCACAGCATGGTAGTAGAGCCTTACAGGAATGCATGTGTGAAATATTAAGCACTATAGATGAAAGAAATGGAAATTATAACAATATTTCTCTGATGTTAAGTTTTGTAAAGAGACTAAGTATTTGACCTTGGGATCAGCGGGGGTTGGACGGTCATGGATTTTGCACAGCATGGTAGTAGAGCCTTACAGGAATGCATGTGTGTAAATAATTAAAGCATTTTAGATGAAGGAAATAGAAGTTTATAACAATATTTCTTCTGATGTTAAGTTTTGTAAAGAGACTAAGTATTTGATCTTGACCTTGGGATCAGCGGGGGTTGGACGGTCGTGGATTTGGCACAGCATGATAGTAGAGCCTTACAGGAATGCATGTGTGAAATATTAAGCATTTTAGATGAAGGAAATAGAAGTTATAACAATATTTCTCTGATAATGCATGTGTGAAATATTAAGCATTTTAGATGAAGGAAAAGTTATAACAATATTTCTCTGATGTTCAGTTTTGTAAAGAGACTAAGTATTTGACCTTGACCATGGGATCAGCGGGGGTTGGACGGTCGTGGATTTGCCACAGCATGATAGTAGAGCCTTACAGGAATGCATGTGTGAAATATTAAGCATTTTAGATGAAGGAAACAGAAGTTATAACAATATTTCTCTGATGTTAAGTTTACGGACGCACAGACGGACGGACGCACACACGGATGCACGGACGGACGGACAGACAGACGGACAACCTGACTCCAGTATACCCCCCCCCCACAACTCGTTGCGGGGGGTATAACAAGGTGTTCCATGAAATGAAACAGAAGTTATGAATGAAACAGAATGAAACAGAACATTTACCCCAACATTAAGTTTATGAATGTGCCAAGTTTGTGACCTTGACCTTGGGGTAAGGGCTGGGTGGTGGGTCATGGATTTGCTACAGCATGATAGAGGGTCATCTGAGGAATGCATGTATGAAATAACAAGGTGTTCCATGAAAGGAAACAGAAGTTATAAGACATTTACCCAACGTTAAGTTTACGAATGTGCTAAGTTTGTGACCTTGACCTTGGGGTAAAGGTTGGGTGTTGGGTCATGGATTTGCTACAGCATGATAGAGGGTCATCTGAAGAATGCATGTATGAAATAACAAGGTGCTCCATGAAAGGAAACAGAAGTTATAAGACATTTACCCAACGTTAAGTTTGTGGACGACGCTGACGACGCCGACGACGCCGACGACGCCGACGACGCCGCCGACGCCGACGACGCCGACGACGCCGACGACGCCGACGACGCCGACGCCGGGGGTATGCCATAAGCTCTTATGCACTTCATGCAGGCGAGCTAAAAATAGCATTTTTTTTCAAATGTGTATTATTTTGCATCTAGTCTAGATATCGTCGCTGTTCTTCGAAAACCTCGTAACTCATTGTTGGCGCCAAAATTCTTATACGATAAACATTTAGTCCAAATCAAAATACGTTATCTGCGAAAATACCCGAAATTTTAGCCAATCGTTTGACATTTTAATGGTCATGTGACAAAATCCAATAAATCTATTGGTTAACATTTTTTATCCTATAATACCTCGTATAACTTCTTCCTCGTATAACTGGTACACGTTATGAAATGAAATGGTAAGAAAAATAATAGAAAAACTAAAAATGAAAGCTCTTTGTTTTAGCCTTGACCATTTAACTGTAAGCGCTAACATTGATATGGTTAAAAATGATATATAAATGTAGTAGTTATTTCAAAATATTATGCCAATATTCATTTTCAGTCGGAAGATATTTAGTTTTATTTGGTTCCTGAAAATAGACAGATTTGACTTACGAGGTTTTAGAACAACAGCGACAATATATAGCGGTATAGTGAATTTTTGAACTCAAGTGATATACATGTATATGTGTGCTAATAAGCTGCCTAAGGTCACTCAAGTGATATATATATGTATATGTGTGTTAATAAGCTGCCTAAGGTCTTAACAAAAACCTAGAAAATGAATGTGTTCATAACATGAAAAATACACCTCTAAATTTATAACATTATAATTATGTACATGTGGGAGAAAAATTCCAATATCAGAACTGAATATTTACATAAAAATATATACTCAGCCCTGAAATTTCAATATTAACCTGATCTGGTGCCAGGTCCTCACTACAACAGGCACTTAGCCCCACTCCCTAAAAGCAATAGGGTTAGCACTAATCTTACTTCTCTTATAATGGGTATAACACGTTCAACTCAAATACAAGAACGTCAAAAATGTACCTGAGTGCCAAACTAGGGATATCTGGATTCAACAAGGTATGTGAGACAGGCCATAATGAAAAGTTGCATACTACTATAAATTGTATCCAGTCTCTAATGGGCTAAGCTGGTGCATTTGTGTAATGTCACCGAGTGACAGTGCGTGATAGATACAAATGCTTGTTCCTTTTCGGAATTTTGGGCATGGAGCAGCTGCCTTTGAAATTCATTGATTGATTGAACTGTGATGGAGTGATTGAGTGATTGATTGGAGAGTGATTGATTGAATGACGTGTAATTTGTTGATTTACTGAAGTGTGACTGACTGATTGATGTGTAATTTATTGAGGCATAATGGATTAAGTGCTTGATCGATTGGAGGTGTGATTGATTGATTGATTGATTGATAGATTGATTGACGTGTGATTGATTGATTGATGAGTAATTGATTGAGGCATAATGTATTGAATGCTTGATTGATTGGAGGCGTGATTGATTGATTGAGCTCATCTGTCTGATCAACGGTAAGGCCACATACAGACAGGAATACATTTGGATGGGAGGGCGAGTATTTGTGCCATGTTCAGTAATAGAACTGCAAAATCCTAAGGCTTTGACATTGGGGATAACTAACGTATGGTAATGATCGAAAATTTAGACAAATCATCAAAAATAAAACAGCAAGGTGAAAAACATACAAATAGAAATGCATGCTTATGGGGTGAAGGCAAAAAAAGTGAAAGTGAATGGGTTTAACGTCCCAGCAACAGCTAATATCATATAGAGACGGGACTAGTTAAAAGTCCAATCTGCCAAGGCCGGTGGGATGGAAATACTATGCAAGTATTTTTCATGTCTAGGGTGAAGATTGAACTCACAACATCCAGTATTGAAGTCCAATGCCATATCACCAAGGCCATAGCCCATAACTTTGTGGGATGATGGAGAATTGCATATTCACTGCATACCACTGAAATTACAATACCCTTTCCTGGCTTTGAAATTGGTAAAATCATGTTGAAATTTGGGTGGGATCGGGGGTGGTTGGGAGGAATGGTAGAATAAATAATACATTTATTACTACTATTTTCTTTATTTCTAACCGTCACAAACTGGAAATAATTTGTTAAGAACAAAAATGTAAGTTCAGGATCCAAAAATATAATAAGGCCATAAAAAAAGGTACTTTGGTTCTCAGACACTGGGTTTCTGGAATGTGATGAAGGAGGGCAGATTTTTTTTATTTTCTTGTTTTATTTTCCAATGGAAATGATTCTAAAATGTTGCCAAAGCATGTATTCTTCCTTTTTTCAAGTCGCCAAATGCATATGTTCTATGAAATTGCTATAACCTCTTTAGACGTGAAAAATCACCAGATTTCCATCAAACATGATTGGTTAACATATTTTTGCATGCTGGTATTTTTATTGATCATGAGGCGATTTTACAGTAAGATTATATTTCTCCATGACGACAAAATGCTCTGACGTGCAGGGATTTATCTGACGCGGCGATATCTGAGAATCTGGCCTTAAAGAAAACTGTTTTTTTTACTTTTTGGGGGTCGTAGACTTGTTGCAGCATAATAAAGGCCAATCAGAGTAATGCATGTGCATCAGTTTTTTTGAAAGGGAAAACTTATTGAAATTTACCTCGTTGATCACACTTGAAATTTACCTCGTTGATCACACCAAGTCTGTGACCTTGACCTCGGGAATGGTAGGGTCAGAGGGTTATGGAGTACAGTCAGATGAATACATATGCAATATAGCAATACGTTCTGAAAAGGGATACAGAAGTTATAAGCAATTTAGTCTGTCAATTAAGTCTGTGACCTTGACCTCGAGACTGGCATGGTCAGAAGGTTTTGGATTTGTCACAGTATGACAGTTTCTTTGTTTGTTTGTTGGGGTTCAACGGCCTATCGACAGCTAAGGTCATATAAGGCCGGGTCAATGGGTTTAGTACTAAATCCCATATATTACTGTACAAGTACATGTACATGTTCAAGTACATGTATAAATGGGGGGGGGGATCCCAAAATCAGAACTGAATGTTTACAATAACCAGATGGCCGTGGCCCGCATGTCGAGCCCGCCGAGGCATTTGATGGTATTTAAAAACTTTAATGCAGATTTCGGACGGACGGATGGACGGATGGACCGATGGATGGACACACGGACACACACACGGACGTTCTCACGAATGGATACTTGTTGGGTTTTTACTGTATAAAAAAAGTACCCAACACTACCCAAAAAGAACCCAACACTACCCTAACCCTACCCAAGAAGATCCCTAAAACGCTTACCCAACACACAGATGAGCATTTGTTGGGTACTTTTGTACCCAACAAGTACCCATTCGTGTGTGCGGACACACACAGACGGACGCACGGACGCACGGACGCACGGACGCACGGACGCACGGACGCACGGACGCACGGACGCACGGACGCACGTTCCTACAAATGGATACTTATGTGACTAACCTAACCTTTTCCTTTGTTCATCCCTATTGTTCTGTAGCCACATAAACCCATTTTTAGCCACATAAAATCACGGAACAATAGAATATTACATAACCTATTGTTCTCCTAGCCACATATGTATCCATTTGTAAGCTCGGACACATGGATGCACGGACGCACGGACGCACGGACGTCATTGTGATCACTATGTCTCGCTTTCTGCAAGCGGGCTCGACAAAAAAAATATATACTTGACCTTGAGGCTGGCAGAGATTGGAGGATCATGGATTTGTGACAGACCACACATGTGAAATATTAACCGGTTCCATGAAGGAAAGCAGAAGCTAAATAAGTTACCCGATATTTTAACCCTTACTATGCTGATACTATGCTGAATTAAATTTTGTCGCCTGCTGGAAATGTTTTATTTTCAATATTTCTCGATAAACCTGTTTTGGCAGTGCATGAGAATCGTCTCCATTGGAGACGATTCTCATGTGCTGTCAAAACAGTTTTTTTGCTAAGAATTAAGGCAAAAATTAAAAACAGCAGACGACACTTTGTCTCCCACGTAGTGAGGGTTAAGAGTTGAGCGAGATGGAGGAGAGACAGATGAATAAGTTGACTCTAGTACACCCCACCATGCTGCACCTTGTACCCGCAGGTATAATGTCATATGCCTTCTTCTGTCTTCATTGCACAACAAACAATATTTTGAAGACATGCAAACCAAAACTTTTCTGAAATATAAATATTGATGCTATTGTCCAATGGATTGCTAGTATCTAGACAGTTTTGAACAATGTCAAATAAATATCAATGATGCAATACTTGATTGCATAGAATCTTAGTTTTGTAGGAAATATGAAATTACCATAATTCAGCAAGATGCAAATGCAAAATCGCATGCCAGAATCAAAAAAATTGGGATGCATGTGCTCCAATATGATTGTCAAATAAGTACCAGTAAAATTTGAATACAAAATGATATACCGGTATCCATTTTACCTGGTATGGAAGGTGTTCGAGCCAATTCCCTCCCTTAAATATAAGCCGAATGAATGAATGAAAAATATATCCATTTCCCCAAGTCAAAAACACTGCATATATTACCGATGTGCATAAAAAGTATTAAAGCTGAAATGGTCATAAATTCAAATGAAAAAAAAAGAAGAATTCTCAAAAGATCGGACACAATAAACAAAGATATGTTATTTTATCATCGGTATATATCACATACTATATGTTAGAAAGAACTGCCAACATTCAAAGTTACTAGTCTCACCTACAGAGGTTTTTAAACAGATGAAACTTTATTATCTAAATATACTTTTTTACATTCGAACATAATAAGAATAATGACGATTTAGCATCCCTTATTATAAAACAATTACTGACAATTGACTAAATAATTCAAAGGAAGCAAGATTATTCACCCGTGATGTAACATTAAAATTACAACTTATTTCCAGCACTGACAAATACTGATTTGGTGCCAGGTGTCCTTACCACATCAGTAGCCTATTTCATCAACATTGCAAAGTATACTTTAGTAGCAAAGTATACTTTGAGGGAGAAATTTTCAATTTTATGATAAATTTATTAATTTTTATTATACTGAATTTATTACATTATCACAGCCAATTTGGCTGTGATAATGTAATAAATTCAGTATAATAATTCTGCATACTTTTAATCATGAAATATATGCATTTGTTAGTTCTATATGAAATAATGCATTTCAGGAAAAATAATTGATTACTCCCTCAAAGTATACTTTGCTAGTAAAGTATACTTTGCAATGTTGATGAAATAGGCTACAGATCACTAGGCCGCAAGGTATGACTACCAGAATAGAAGAATTCATTGTTGAGGCTTGAATGGTGTTTGTGGGTAGTGTAGCTCCTGATCAAAGAGCACACCCAGTTACACTGATAACTCATATATTGTGTGTTATAAGCATGACAGGTGTTTCATTACTGCAATGACCAACAGTGCAGATCCTGATCAGACTGTGCGGAAGCACAGGCTGATCTGGATCTAAATTGGTCGCAAAACTCATAAAACACTAATCTCACAGCCATATGCCATCCAATCCACAAGAAATATTTAATGATGCAAAAATATACCTTTAAATAGCACACCCATGTAGACTGATAACAATCTATATTGCTTGCTAGAAGCTTGACTGGAGTTTTTGTAATGGAATGGCGAACAGTGCAGATCCTGATCAGACTACGGATGCACAGGCTGATCTGGATCTACACTGGTCACAAAACCCATATGACTCACTCATTTTTCTAATCACAGCCATATACCATCCCATCCACAAGAAATATCTAATGACGCAAAAATATACCTTTAAATTCTGTGCTCTATATCCAGCTAAAAATTTGGCAATACCGACTGACTGTGCGACCAATGTGGCCCAAAATCAGATGTTAACTATCAAGTTGTTATGCTACGCTCACTCGTTTGTTTAGCTGGAACTATTCATAACCAGAGAATGTGGCCTATCGTCATACAAATGCACCCAGTGGCAGATTGCAGAAACTTCTTAACCGAAAATGCTAATTGTTTAAGCACAGTTGTGAAGGTCAAAAGGTCAATGTCATATTAATGGCAGCATGTAATTGTGGCATTGGTGCAAAAGCATGATGTACTAAAATATTAAAGTAATCCATCAAGGGAAATATAAGTTATGGCAGAATTGAGAAACTCCGGCAAACTTCTTAAACAAAACTTCTAAGAGTTTAAGCTATGTTGTGAAGGTCAAAAGGTCAATGTAATATTAAGGGCAGCATGGATGTGTGTCATTTTTACACATGTATAATATTTTGAAATATTTAAGTAATTCATCAAAGGATAGACAAGTTATGACAAATTGGAGAAACTCTGGCAAACTTCTTAACCGGACCCACGTACACACACACAGTTCAAACACTATATGCATCCGGCTCTACACAGATGGGGGGCATAAAAAACCCAATTAAATACCATTCTTTTTACTAAGATTATCATACAATAGTTTTGCACTATTTAATTACGTAGAAGATTATTACAGACTTTCTAGACTACAGCCTTCCTGACTTACGAAATTTTGGACGGTATAAAAAGGAGTAAAGGTACAACAGGGGAGTCTTTGTTCCCATAGATTATGAAACCCATCTCATGGAGTCTCCGTCGGAAATATCGACAATTCCACTTCAATTGGTGAACGCGTCGCCGGCCTGTAAAATGTTAAGTACACAAGACATTCACATGTAATATAAGCAATATATGGGATGCAATGGACAAACTGGCGAGTGATAATCATGCGAGCAAACTGGCTGTTGTTGTACAGGCTGAACGAAAACAAACATATTATTTTCTTCAGATTTTTCATTTATCATTTTATTGTTTTCAATAAACGACTCCCTACGATGCATTTTATAACAAAATAAAATGTTACGCCAAAAGTTTACAGTTAAATATGTATTTAGATATATATTGAAATACACTTAAATGTTTAAATATTCAAACTTGTGCTGCATGTCATGGTGGGTAACACAGCTAAAGGCTAAATATAATTTTGTAGTCTGCTGCAGTTCTTATTTTAAATATTTTGCTACAAAAAAACAACATGGTTTAACAGCACATGAGAATAGTCTCAAACTCTGATGCACTGCTAAGAAACAAAACAGATACAAAGAAAAAACAGCAGACGACAATATTTGCATTTCCCGCCTTTTAAGAATTACAATAATTTCTCGTTGTACATGTATATCCATTTAACATTGCCTGTACATGTACACACATTCGTGCACGCTCCAAGTGCAGCCAGTTTGCCTCGGACTAATGAAATCACTACAGTTTGTGCCAATTAACCATTTCAATACGCAAAACATACTTTGTTGCCTGTCGCTTTTATATTTCTCTGACAAAAATGTTTCTCACATCAGTATTTGTTAATACATTATTCCAATGCGCCGCCAAATGGCTCTGTATTATTAAAACTTTACAATAACAACATAAATCGTAATTTTTAACACCACCAATGCCGATATATACAATATCACGCCATTGGAATTAAATTTAACTTCATTTCATTGGTACAAGAAAAAATACCATGATGAGAAAGAAACTTTAAAACGACTAACTCTTTGCATGCTGGGAAACTTGTGGGCTATAAATAGTTCAAAAATAGCGGACAAAAAATCATCATATTTTCTTGTATTTCTCCCCGTAAATATCATGAATATGTCTTGGAATTACATTAGACTTGAGTCCTCAGGACTCAATTCTAATGAAATTTCAAGACATATTTACAGAGAGAAATAAAAAATATACTCCTAATTCGTTTGGCGGATATTTTCGCCACTAGCATGCAAAGAGTTAAATTGGGATATCCATGTTGACTTTTGTACTAAACAATTTTTGGAGACTATGAAATATTTTTAAGATATCCTTACATCAAGGATGGCCAACTCCGAACAGAGTTAGCCTCCCCTTACTGAAAGGATATCTTCAACAGTTGACTTCAAAATATGTTTTCTGTATTGGAACGGTTGCCGAGTAACATGCGTGATAACATGTCCGCCACTTACACAGTTTTCGAGGGAAAATAGATGAGCAGTGGCACTACGGGAGCATATTTGTTGCCATAGATTATGAAGCCCTTCTCCATCAGTCGTCGACGTAAATATAGTATATTCCACTTTAGTCTAGAAACCCGCTTAATACCTGCAAATGGAGCATGTGTCATATAACGAGCATACAGAGCATGATTAAAGGAACTGTGTCTAATATATCATCTCAAATTTTCAAACTTTTTTTAAGACTGAAATTTATGAATATCCATCAAATGTGTAACGTGTCATATGTTTCCATGAATTATATTTCTTCTTTATAACTTCCCAGTAGGGGAGATAATCTCCTATAGTTGTAACTGTAAACAAATCTGTGAACCATACTAATCTGATTCTTTGATAGCATTGTACAGTTCAGAGATTTAAATTCATGAAATCTAGTGTCAGCTTGCTTTAACCCTTTGAATATTTTACCCCCGAAACAAAATCTATTTTAACATTCCCACCTTTCACCCCACTAGATAGCAGATCATTTTCCATGTATATATTAGACACAAAAGCTTTACCACTAATCAACGTTACTTTTATTTAATAGAAAATATGTTGAGAGTTGCATTTTGTGTCCAAAGAACATTTATTTTTTCAAAATAAATTACAAAATGAACCAAATTACATTTCCGGATTTTGCAGAAACTTTAATGACAATGTACATGATAAAACAAAATTTACCCACAAGCAATTGAACATATCAATGGAAGAAGTAGAGTAGCTTCATGCAGTTAGTTCTTTCATCAATATGTTCATAAACTTGTCATGAAAACAGCGGTGCCAATAATAATGGAAACGGCAATATGGTCCTGTTATCATTAGTTATATAGGACAATATATGGGACGAATGATGCAGGTAAAGTATCATTTAACCCAATTGGGATCGGATTGCTCGCTATGTAACAGTTTCCACCCTAGATAATGCACAACATTCTGGATATAGAACATGCAAATTGCAAAATGCACAAACTAAATAAATGATCCCATTATGAATACCACAGCTAAATATGCAACCAATCCATGCAGCGAAACAGCAATTATAAGCAACTAATCTCAATTTTAAGCTTTTACCCCAATTTTTAGTATATGGACCGATGACATGCCATGAATATGCAAAAAGCTCTTCTAAAACTGCATGCAAGCTAAAAACAGCACTCAGGTTTAATACAGGTTCAATACCAGCAAAGGCACATTCGGTAGATGGCAGAAATTGTTTAATTTTTCTTTCTAGTTTTAATAGATAATAATTCCAGCACAAAAATATTTACACAATTCCCTAACATTTGATCGGCCCGTACCAAGTCTCTGTCCAAAATTTATATCCCAGTAAACTCCCACGCCGAACTACTTTCCGTAACCATGAGGCGCAGCTAAAATAATTCTTAAGAAAACGGAAAATAAACACATTTTCTTGATTAATTTATTTCAAATGCTGGAATTATAAGGAATGAAAGGCCTTTTTTTGGAATTTATCGGGGAAAAGTCGCGGGAATACTGGACGAAGGCCGGAAGGCCTTCGTCCAGTATTCCCGCGACTTTTTCAAGTTTATACCCCGATAAATTCCACAAAAAGGCCATTCATTCCTATAATTTGTGGCTGTGACTGGAGATGAGGATCTGCACTGGTTGTCATTGCATCATTGCTATAGATTATCAGGCTACAGTGTGTGATATTTCATCAGGAGCTACATTGGGTCACAAATCCCATAAGCCCCATTTCTCCAGTCACAGCCACAATTGTAAACACATTAGAAGCATCTCCTATCACGATGTTCCCAATAGGCTGTCAAAACATGTTTAGCAGAGAAATACGCGACACATTACAGACAGGAAATTATGTCTATAGAAAGAAATCAAATTTTTCTTCCAAGGAATGAACATTATCCTGATGGAAAATTCTAAATAATTTCTTTATTTCACATAACAAGTATATGTTGTGACCACCAGTTGAACCGTCTCGACGAGACGGTTCAAATGAGTGGTCACAACATATACTTTTATTGAGAAATGAGAATAGAAATAAAATATTGCAAAATTTGCATATTACACAAAAATTTTGTTAATGCCAATAACATGGAAGGGAAATTTTTACGAGTTTATTAATTGCCTTGAGAAAGAGGCTTATTTTATTGCCCTGGTGAACAGTGTAGATGCCGATCAGCTAGCACTCCAATGCAGTCTGATCGAGGTCTACACTGTTCCCTATTTAGTCAATGATTCATGTATGACAATTCTACAAATTTAACTGGAAAACACAATTTAGATCCACCTTGGGCTAGCCAAAACTACTGAGCAAAAAAAAACACCACAAATCTGATCTTCTCATATAAGCATAAAATACATATGCATGTGCTATAATGAAGACAATTGGTGTTACTTGATTAAATATGGTTCGGGATTAAAGGTACTTAACCTGAGTGGGTATGTACGTTTAATCCCGAACCATATTAATCAAGTAAAACCAATTGTCTTCAGGGTATGTACCTTTAATCCCGAACCATATTTACCGTAATCAGATAACACCAATTGTCTTCATTATAGCACAAACTGTTCTTTATAAAAGAGACATCATCTGAGACATCTTCTACATTTACCCCACATATTGATTGGCATTATTATACATCTTACATCAGACGTAAATTTCCACACTGATATCAGGGGCGATAACCGTGTTTTCTTAAAATGTTAACTGACATTACTATTTATCTCTGTATTTATTTTTTGATGTGCAATGATCATACTTTATAATCTGCCCAAAAAAATTATCATGCCTCATTTGCATATGAAAATAGCCTAATACCACCGCGAGTCACTATCAGTAAAATACATATCACTAAATGATTATATCTGTATAGCGGGCACTCGTAATGTTTAGAACTGGTGGAATAGTGACACAATTATACACTTATTTAATTGCTATACAGAACATGTTATGCCTAGTGAGTGGGCATGTACCTTTAACAAATAATTGAAGAAGTCAGCAGAATAATGGGACTAACTCAATCAACGCTTTATTCCCCTGACCACTTAAAATGCCATGAAATATGCAGTGTACAAGATCTCAATTGGGTGAATGTGTATTAGGTCTTCTCTTTGGTCAGCTGATGACCTATATTCACACTTTATTGTCCTTAATTGAGACAAGCCATGTGATTTTGTACCCAAGATGATGTGCGATGAAGAATCTGCAAAAATATTTACAAAATTTACGATATTTTCTGTAAATGATGTCGAAAGTTGACGAAATGTTCAGAGCAAATGTGGAATTGAATGAATTCCGCATTTGCTATGAAAATTACGTCAATTTTCAATGTCATTCACAGAAAATATCATAAATTTTGTAAATATTTTGCATGACAAATCACACATCTTTGGCACCAAATCACATGGTTTTCCCTTAATTGGAGTGTATACTTTCACGTACTTCCTTGACCTAACAGCCAGGACACTGATTCAGTTTCTGGACAAGTAATACTTTAAAATACCGATTAAACTATCATAAATTTCAGGCATATAAATACATGTGAACATCTTTATAGCAGAAAGCTGAACATCTTTTAACACAAATTTGAAAAACTTTAACACAAATTTGAACACCCGAAACACAAATTTAGCTCCATGTTGAGAGTTTTGGATTGTGGAGCGCTGTATTGACCTGTCCGACAATGTCACATACGATTTTATCCCGTCAACACTGAGTATGTGCCGTGAAACACGGTGCCGTGAAACAATTTTGATATCCTGTCAATACGACCTTAATCACTGCGTATGAATATGTGCGGTGATTGGGGTTATCTTTTTGCATTTTAAAGCCATTTGTAGGTGTTGACGGGATAAATAGAATAGTAGGTTAGTGCCGTGAATGGGAAAAATATCTGGCACAGCACAGAAACGGGATGTGCTCGGCAGAGCCTCGCCTTGCCAGATATTTTTTCCCATTCACGGCACTAACCTACTATTCTCTATATACATGACAAAATGGGGCGTATCAACTTTTCAACCAGTGTAGTCCCTGATCACCAAGCACACTAATGAACACTGATAAAGTCTTTGTTAAAATCTTCGGAAATGATTCACAAGCAAAATGATGAACAGCATAGGCACAGATCAGTAGCCTATTTCATCAACATTGCAAAGTATACTTTAGTAGCAAAGTATACTTTGAGGGAGAAATTTTCAATTTTTTGAAAAATTTATTTATTTTTATTATACTGAATTTATTACATTATCACAGCCATTTAATGGCTGTGATAATGTAATAAATTCAGTATAATAATTCTGCATACTTTTAATCATGAAATATATGCATTTGTTAGTTCTATATGAAATAATGCATTTCAGGAAAAATAAATGATTACTCCCTCAAAGTATACTTTGCTAGTAAAGTATACTTTGCAATGTTGATGAAATAGGCCCCTGATTGCGTGGATCACTTCCGTTATATTCAAAAGCGATAAGCTATTTTTATGGCATGGCGAGGCACAGTTCTTCAATTTGGATACCTATTTTCCGATCACTTGAGCTAGGGTTTGCCTCCTTGATAGTGCCTGACTTTGCCATGTAAGCGAATTGGCCAACATGTACCTTTTGTAATCTGTATTGAATATGTTTCTATGATCAACAGATGTGGATGTGACTGTATCATGGGGTTATGGCCAGTATTGGTAAGTATTGGGTTATGGTAAGTTTGACTATAGAGAATACGTACAGGCTAGTGTCTTTTGGTATCATGTTTATCAGGCAAGGCTGGGAATTCCGAGGCTCACCGAGCAAGGTATTCTAGTTATCAGGTAACGTTTTAGGCTACAGAATGAGCAATTATGATATTGTTTTCTTTGAAAATAACGCAAACTTGTTTCCATGACGTCTTTCTACTGACGTCATTCACTGTTCGACCACTGAAACGCTAGTTTTCAATTTGTTGTAACCCAGATATTCGTATCAGTTCAATGCCTGATACAGCAATAAGTTATCAGTCAACACGTATTCGGTCAATACAAAGCTTGTTACCTGATAAAAAGCTGTTATGGTCAGTCATAAGTAAATTCCTACAACAAATGTGCCTGTGACTTAAAAATTGGGGCTAAAGTTGTATGCATCCGCGCAGTCTGATCATGGTCTGCATTGTTCAATATTCAGTCAGTGAAACACCAGTTATGCTTCAAACAACCCTTATCTGACCACAAATTCAACGAGAAATGGCATCGTTAAACGAAGCTTATCTGCTAACCTTGATAATAATACTAAAACAAATATGTAACAAGAGCTGTAGGAGAACAGCATAGCTCGACTACGAGGGTGTCGATGTACACATAGCTTGACAAAGAAGGTGGCTGCGGCCTACATAAAAACCTTAACCAAGGTTGATTAAAAACATTAACCAAGGGAAACTAGAAATGTGGCCTGTCGGCACACGAATACCCCCACTGGCAGCCAAAGAAAACGAGGCATTTTTTATCATAAGCCATTTAGCCGAGCGTTAAGGTTTCAAACGCATCAAGTCTGTGACCTTGACCCTGGGCATAGTGTGATAATCCATGCATCGGTGTAGAAGATATAGAGCGGAAGGGAATTTCAATAGGTTTGACCTTTGACCTTCAACTATGACCTTGACCTTGGACGTAGGTGCGTGGTTATTGATCGAGACACACCTTCTCATCCTGAGAAACATTTGTGCCAAGGCATTTGATAATGCATGCATCGGTGTAGAAGATATAGAGCGGAAGGGAATTTCAATAGGTTTGACCTTTGACCTTCAACTGTGACCTTGACCTTGGACGTAGGTGCGTGGTTATTGATTGCGACACACCTGCTCATCATGAGAAACATCTGTGCCAAGCCATTTGATAATCCATGCATCGGTGTAGAAGATATAGAGCGGAAGTGAATTTCAATAGGTTTGACCTTTGACCTTCAACTGTGACCTTGGACGTAGGTGCGTGGTTAGCAATTTGATAATCCATGCATCAGTGTAGAAGATATAGAGCGGAAGGGAATTTGAATAGGTTTGACCTTTGACCTTCAACTGTGACCTTGACCTTGGACATAGGTGCGTGGTTATTGATCGGGACACACCTTCTCATCACGAGAAACATTTGTGCCAAGCCATTTGATAATCCATGCATCGGTGTAGAAGACATAGAGAGGAAGGGAAGTTCAATAGGTTTGACCTTTGACCTTCAACAGTGACCTTGACCTTGGACGTAGGTGCGTGGTTATTGATCGCGACACACCTTCTCTCATCGTGAGAAACATTTGTGCCAAGCCATTTGGGAATTTCAATATTTTTTACCTTTGAGCTTCAACTGTGACCTTGACCTTGGATGTAGGTGCGTGGTTATTGATCGCGACACACCTTCTCATCCTGAGAAACATTTGTGCCAAGGCATTTGAAAATAATCCATGCATCGGTGTAGATATAGAGCGGAAGAGAATTTCAATAGGTTTGACCTTTGACCTTCAACAGTGACCTTGACCTTGGACGTAGATGCATGGTTTTCCAAGTATGGTTGCTGTAGGCCCAGGAGTATTCCATATACAAGTTTGAGTAAAAAACGTAACCAAGGGGAGATAACTAAGTAATCCAAGGATAAAAGTAGGTCAAGGTGAAATATAGGTCAGGGATTATTGATGTACATCACTAGGAGATGAAGTTGTCCAAGTATGGTTGATGTAGGCCCAGAAGTATTCCATATACAAGCTTGACTATAAACATTAACCAAGTAATTGAAGGTTAAATGTAGGTGAAGGTAAAATAAAGGTCAGGGGTTATTGATGTACATCCATATGAGAAAAGGTTATCCAAGTATGGTGTCTGTATGCACAATAGTATTCCATCTACAAGCTTGACTAAAAACCTTAACCAAGGTTGAGTAAAAACCTTAACCAAGGGGAATTAAGTAAGTAATTTAAGGTTAAATGTAGGTCAAGGTCAAATATAGGTCAGGGGTTGTTGATGTACATCACTAGGAGATGAAGTTGTCCAAGTATGGTTGGTGTAGGGCCATGAGTATTCCATCTACAAGCTTGACTAAAAACCTTTTAACCAAAGAGAATTAAGTAAGTAATTCAAGAGGAAATGTAGGTCAAGGTCAAATATAGATCAGGGGTTATTGATGTACATCACTATGAGAAAAGGTTGTCCAATTATGGTGTCTGTATGCACAATAGTATTCCATGTACAAGCTTGAGTAAAAAGCTTAACCAAGGTCGAGTAAAAACCTTAACCAAGGGGAATTAACTAAGTAATTCAAGGTTAAATGTAGGTCAAGGTCAAATATAGGTCAGGGGTTGTTGATGTACATCACTAGGAGATGAAGTTGTCCAAGTATGGTTGGTGTAGGGCCAGGAGTATTCCATCTACAAGCTTGACTAAAAACGTTAACCAAGGGGAATTAAGCAATTCAAGAGGAAATGTAGGTCAAGGTCAAATATTGATCAGGGGTTGTTGATGTACATCACTAGGAGATGAAGTTGTCCAAGTATGGTGGTGTAGGGCCAGTAGTATTCCATATAGAAGGTTGACTAAAAACCTTAACCAAAAGGAATTAAGTAAGTAATTGAAGAGGAAATGTAGGTGAAGGTCAAATATAGATCAGGGGTTATTGATGTACATACCTATGAGAAAAGGTTGTCGAAGTATGGTGTCTGGATGCACAATAGTATTCAAGTACAAGCTTGAAAAAAAACCTTAACCAAGGTTGACTAAAAACCTTAACCAAGGGGAATTAAGTAAGTAAGTAATTCAAGAGGAAATGTAGGTCAAGGTCAAATATAGATCAGGGGTTATTATTGATGTGCATCACTAGGAGATGAAGTTGTCCAAGTATGGTGGGTGTAGGGCCAGTAGTATTGCATATACAAACTTGACTAAAAACCTTAACCAAGGTTGACTAAAAACCTTAACCAAGGGGAATTAACCAAGTAATTCAAGAGGAAATGTAGGTCAAGGTCAAATATAGATCAGGGGTTATTGATGTACATCACTAGGAGATGAAGTTGTCCAAGTATGGTGGGTGTAGGGCCAGTAGTATTCCATATACAAGCTTGACTAAAAACGTTAACCAAGGCGTGACGGTGACGCCGACGCCGACGCCGGGGTGACAACATAAGCTCTACTTATTCTTCGAATAGTCGAGCTAAAAAGTGCTCAGTGACCTTGGGCGGTCGAACGTGGGTTGTACTGACAGCCTTGATAATAATTTTTTTTTTTTAACATTTTTGCCTTACAAATTTGCCTTAAGAACCAGGTGAACATAAGTTCTCAGAGACCTTGACCTTGGGCGGTCAGACGCGAGTCGTATGCAAAACAATGCACTATCCCTAGACACACATTGTGGCCAAATATTATCAAAATCGGTGATGCGGTTATTGAAAAATGAAAGGTGTTACGTACGTACATGGACAAGCGCTATATCCCCTCTTGCCTATCGGCGAGGGGATAATAAACACCATTTACCCAGTCACAAATCAGGTACTGTGGCCACAACTGACATAACCACAAATTGTCTAGTCACAGATCAGAAGCTACACAGGTCACACAAGTCATAATCCCCATTTATTCAGTCACTGATCAGAAGCTCTGACCAAAAATGCAATTAGACCCCATTATTTCTCAAGTCCGAGTCGCAAATAAATATGACTGTGACTGGCCTTATGGCTGTGACTGGCTTATGACTTTTGCGACCAATGTAGATGCAGATCAGCCTCAGTCTGATCAGCATCTGCACTGTTCGCCATTCCATCTAACGAGGAATATAGACCGTTATCAGGCTACAGGAGTGTGCCATTTGATCAGGAGCTCCGCTGGTTACAAATCTCATAAGCGCCATTTCTCCAGTCACAGCCACATATAAACACAACCCCTACTCTGCATGTCTCTGCCATTTTCGTCATTTCCATTGACAGACATAACCGGATACATGTGACCTTCGGGATGTAAACACAGGCCTGTATAGTGGTATTGGCAAACAGTGTAGATCCAGATGAGCCGACTCAGTAATTTTCATATTTTTGAGAACAAAAATACCCCCTTTTCATAAATGGACTAGTCTGAAAATCATTTTGTGACGATTGGATTGGTTGCAGAATTAACATATCAAAATCAATTCCAGTTACTTCGGGGTGAAAGGGCTAACGTCCCATCGACAGCTAATATCATACAGAGACGGTGGGGCTGGGATGGGCAGGGGAGACAACTAACCTTCGTTGGACCCGTCCAGACCCATTATGATCCTCATAGAGGAGATAATCTGCTGGGCGACTGGTGGGGGCATCGAGGGTGAGTACATGCAGGCGTGCGAGTTCACGCGCAGGTGGTTGATGAGATGCTGAAATATGGAACGGTTGGTTGTTTGGTCGATTGATCAATCTATTGGTTGGTTGATTGGTTGGCTGCTTGGTTGGATGGCTGGTTGGTTAGTTTATTGCTTGTCGGTTAGTTGGTTGACTGGTGGCTTGGTTGGTTGATTAGTTTGACGGATGGTTTTGTTGGTTTTGATATGTTTGGTTGGATGGTTTGATGGTTGGGTCGGTTTTGGATGGATGGATAGATGGTGGGTGCAGGATGGTGGGCGGATAGATGGGTGTTTGGGTGGGCGGATAGATGGGTGTTAGGATGGGCGGATAGATGGGTGTTTGGGTGGGCGGATATATGGGTGTTTGGGAGGGCGGATGGATGGGTGTTTGGGAGGGCGGATAGAGGGTGATGGGCGGATATGGTGTTTGGTGGGCGGAGAGGGTGTTTGGGTGGGCGATAGGGATGATGGGTGTTTGGGTGGGCGGATAGATGGGTGTTTGGGTGGGCGGATGGACAAATGGATGGTTGGTTAGTTGGTTGGTTGGATGGATGGATGGATGTTTGGTCCATTGATTGATCGATCAATCTATTGGTTGGTTGATTGGTCAGTTGGTTGGTTGGTTGGTTGGTTGGTAGCATGGTTGGTTGATTGGTCAGTTGGTTTGTTGACTGATTGGTTGGTTGGTGGCCAAGTCAACCAAAGTCAAGTTTGTTGACAGCGACAATAACAATTGACCAATTCAACACAGGAGAGCTCATTCCTAATAGTTGCAAACAGTGTAGATCATGAAACATCGAGATCTGCACCAGTTGTGGATATTTTTTTATCTTTTGTGTGTAATGGAACAGTCTCAAATTTAACATGACATAATCCAATGTTAATGACTTAGTGGTTAAAGGGTTATTGTTACATGACTGCCGTTGTTCGACACCGCTCACAGACATGTTCAAAGGTACAGCAAATGCGGTTTGACCATGGCTGTAGACAATGCTCATTTCGGGGCCAAGCCAACACCTATGTAATGCATGTGTCTCATGACGTTACTAGAGCGCGCCATTACCAATTCACAACAGTCGCAACAAAATTTTGAAATTAATGCGGCAGCATCGCTAGAATATATGAGTAAATCAGCTGTTTGAATGGAGCAGATTATCAAAGTACCGAAGGTACTGCATATTATATGCTCAAATTATACGATGTTTCCGACGGAAATGTAACAGTAACGTTCGACCATGTCCAGCCGTAGGTTTGCCGTGGCACTCGGGAACTGTTGGAACCCGCGGCCTATGGCCTTGGGGTTCAAACAGTTCCCTCGTGCCACGGCAAACGCTTACCCACGATTGAACATTGTCCAACCTTGTACGAATACGTACCTTGGAACCTGCAATATAGCCTCCCGCAGAACCAAAACTTTTTGTGAATGTTCCCATGAGTACATCTACATCGTGGGGGTCAACTCCAAAATGGTCGACGACCCCGCGACCCCTTGGTCCCATGGCACCGACGCTGTGAGCCTCGTCAAGGTAAACATAGGCCTTGTACTTCTTTTTTAACCGAATCACTTCAGGTAAACACACTATAGATCCCTCCATACTGAAACATGAAGGGAGACTGATTGATTGATTGATTGATTGATCGATCAATTGATTGATTGATAATGTTTTAAAGGGCTAAATGCAAAAAAATCTAAAAAACATTAACACAAAGTCATTTGACCTTGACCTTGATTATATGTGTCACATGGGTGGGCTATAGAATGCAAATATGGGTGAGTTTTTTACATTTAAAGTCAATCTGACTTACAGTAACAGAAATACCATGTAGCCGAAAAAGTTTTAATGCAATCTCGGACAGACAGATGGACAGACAAACAGACGACGGACAGGGTGCCACCTTTGCCCTAAGCCCTATTAAGCCACTGCATCACAAATATGTAACTAGACAAGCAATTACCTGTAAACGCCCTCTATTACAATAAGTATTTTTTTCCAAGGCCGGTGTAATCTGGGCCGACCATACACTGTTGCTTCTATCAACCGCGCTTCTAGGTTCTCCATATCTGTAAGTAAATTAATGAATTGATTGATTGATTGATTGTAAGTTTGAACAGCATGAACGATATTTGGATAAAGTACATACTAATGTGTTCGTACGTCGGGGTGACATCAAAATTCAAGTAGATAATGTACGTACAAATGTGTCTGTAAGTTCGAACAGAATAAACAATATTTGGATAAATTACATACTAATGTGTTTGCACGTTCGTGCGGTATAAAATTTCAGGTAGATAACGTACATATTAATGTGTTTGTAAGTTCAAGTGGCATACAAAAGTAGGTGCAGTGTTATGCGTGGAGGGATCCTGAGCAACATTTTCTCACCTCAAGCTGCCCATATCCTTTAACCGATTTCAGTCTCATACAATAATTTTTGATAAAAATATCTCATTAATTTGTTAATTTCTCCATAAAGGTATATGTTGTTACCACTTGTTTGAACCGTCTCATCGAGACGGTTCAAACGAGTGGTAACAACATATGCTTTCGAGATGAAATAAAGAAAATACAGAATAAACAATATTTGGATAAATTACATACTAATGTGTTTGCACGTTCGTGCGGTATAAAATTTCAGGTAGATAACGTACATATTAATGTGTTTGTAAGTTCAAGTGGCATACAAAAGTAGGTGCAGTGTTATGCGTGGAGGGATCCTGAGCAACATTTTCTCACCTCAAGCTGCCCATATCCTTTAACCGATTTCAGTCTCATACAATAATTTTTGATAAAAAAAATATCTCATTAATTTGTTAATTTCTCCATAAAGGTATATGTTGTTACCACTCGTTTGAACCGTCTCATCGAGACGGTTCAAACGAGTGGTAACAACATATGCTTTCGAGATGAAATAAAGAAAATATGGATTTTCTCTCTCAAAAATTTCATACTACTAAAATTGAATCTCGTCTCTAATGGGTTAACATGGGTTGACCTATAATGGGAAAGGGGCCCAGTATTGTCCCATTGGATCGGAGACCTAGGCACAACTTTGAACGTGGATAAAATACATACTGCTGTGTTTGCGAGTTCAGTAGCCGATTTCACCAAAATTGCTAAGCACACTTACTGTCATTTTGGCGCATTCGCAAGATAAGTATACTTTGCAATTTTGGTGAACTCGGCTACAGATGGCAGAAGTCAATAGAATCTATTGCAGGGTTCGGACTGAGACGGGGGAATCCCAGTAGAGCAGCGTGATATTGTCTCAGGCAAGACTCTTCCGAGCCTATGACGATATAGCAGACTGGGATTCCCCTTGTCAGGCCCAACCCTGTCATTGATTATTTTTTTCACACATCATCTGTAGCCTATTTCACCAACATTGCAAAGTATACTTATCTAGCAAAGTATACTTTGAGGGAGAAATTTTCAATTTTAGGAGAAATTTATTATTTTGTATTATACTGAATTTATTACATTATCAAAGCCATTCTGGATGTGATAATGTAATAAATTCAGTATAATAATTCTGCAGACTTTTAATCATCAAATATATGCAGTCGTTAGTTCTATATGACATAATGCATTTCAGGAAAAATAAATGGTTACTCCCTCAAAGTATACTTAGCTAGAAAACCAATGTTGGTGAAATAGGCTACTGGAAAGCTGTAAAATGGAAAAAAATAAGGTTCTACACTGGAACGTCATTTATGCGGGAAAACCAGTGAATATGACGTCATTTCAATTGTTACGTAACAATATTTCCGTTGCTATGACTTGAAACTGACAGACACTCTATTGTTATGTTAAAAACTTCTTTAGATGTGATAAAATTCAAACATTTTTTCGCTTATCGTTAACGTTCCAATCCCAGCATACATGCAAACAACACACAAAATTACAACCCACTTCACTTGATTTGAGGGTCATTGACCAGGGAAAAAGTAAGGATAAAAAAAAAGCATGGGATACGCTTGTCCCCTGGGTGAGCCAGATAATGTACTTACTATTATGTTTGTAAGTTCGGATGGTGGCCCCGGATAGTCGACTCCCCAGCACGAGTGATGCGTGGTTTAACTCGTCACTGAGTATTAAACACCCCTGAAAAAGTGAAACGTGAATGGGTTTATTCTTTGCATGCTAGCGGTGAAAATAGCAGCGAATACTCTTCGGAAATATGTCTTCGAATTTCATTAGAACTGTGTCATCCAGAGATGCAGCTGCAAAGGCTGATCTGGGTTTACACTGGTCGCAAAAAAACGTAAGCCCCATTTTTCCAGTCACAGCCACATTTCTTAACTATTCCATCCAATCAAATAAGATTTTTTAGATATTTGACAAATACTGCAGATCCTGTTGAGATGGCTTGTTAGAAGCTGGCTCATCTGGATCTACAGTGTTTGCACATTTTAGCTTTATAGTATGTAGGGTGGAAGGGGTTAACCCTTTTTCAAGTGCCTCGTAAGTACAATTGAGTTCAAGAATATAATACAAATCTACAATTATATTTTACTTTTTTGCTTCATTCCACAACAGAGACTCGGGTTAATGCCTTTAAAGGCAAAGGTCAACACATTTGTGGTTGTGACTGGAGAAATGAGGCTAATGAGATTCGAAGATAATCAAACATCTGTAGCCTATTTCAGCAACATTGCAAAGTATACTTTTCTAGCAAAGTATACTTTGAGCGAGAAATTTTAAATTTTTTGATAAATTTATTAATTTTTATTATACTGAATTTATTACATTATCACAGCCAAATGGCTGTGATAATGTAATAAATTCAGTATAATAATTCTGCATACTTTTAATCATCAAATATATGCATTTGTTAGTTCTATATGAAATAACGCATTTCGGGAAAAATAAATGATTACTCACTCAAAGTATACTTTGCTAGATAAGTATACTTTGCAATGTTGGTGAAATAGGCTACTGATCTTCTACTGCAATCTGGAAACCTGACAAGGATTAAAACTATAAATGAGAAAGAAGTTGTTTCATTAACTGAATGGTGAACAGTGCAGGCCCAGATCAGACTGTGCGGATGCACAGGCTGATCTGGGGCTACACTGGTCATTAACCCATAAGCCCCATTTTTACACACACATCCACATTTAAGTGCACAATACTTCACAAGTCATTCAAGTGGAAAATGGAGGCCAAGGTGGATGGGTGTGTGGAAGATAATATGAGAAGTGAAGAGCAGGTTTCATTAACATGAAAAAACACGACTAGTGTAGAAACATGTGTACCGACACGAATGCAAGTATCGCTATGTGTAACAAGCGGAGACACAAACAACATGTCTAGTATTAAAGGTACATGTACATGCCCACTCAGTAGGCACAACATGTTCTTTATAGGAATTAAATAAGTCTATAATTGTGTCACCATTCCACCAGTTCTAAAAATTACGAGTGCCCGCTATACAAGTATAATCATTTAGTAATATTTATTTTATTAATAGTGACGTGCGTTGGTATCAGGCTATTTTGATATGAAAATGAGGCATGGTATTTTTTAATTATTTATACTAATTAAATGCGTCAGCTGAAAAAATCATATTTTTGACAGATTATAAAGTATGATAATTGCACATCAAAAAATAAATACAGAGTATAAATAGTAATGTCCGTTAACATTTTAAGGAAACACGGTTATCACCCCTGATACCAGTGTGGAAAGTTACGTCTGATATAAAATGTATAATAATGCCAATCAATACATTTTTATTTTGCCAGAAAGTGTCTCAGGTGACGTCTCTTGATATAAAGAACATTTTGTGCCTACCGAGTGGGTATGTACCTTTAAGTCTAGAAAGCTTTATATTGTCCAATAAACAGAGGATCGTCAACACGTTTAATAGATATCATATTAACCGTTAGACCACTATCTTATTTTTTTTGTCGTCTGCTGTTTATTTTCCATTTTTATCGTCAAAAATATGCTTTGACAGCACTTTAGAATAATTTACAACATGCTTTGACAGCACTTCAGAATCATTTCCAATGGAAATGATTCTGAAATGCTGTCAAAACATGTTTTTATTGAGAAATAAGGCAAAATATAAAAGCAACAGCAGACGACAATTGTTGTGAGTAGCGGTCTAAGGGTTAAATCAACACAAATGTTAGATTATATTTATTGAATAAGCACATCATGCATTTCTTTGTACTGATCACCTACCATATTTTCTACAGAAATGACCAAAAGGCCATAAGCTTCACTTCTATTACAGTCAACAACAGAAAACCATGGCGTATACCACTGCCTGCATTAATCTTGCCAATATGTCAATGTTTCTGAATACCTGTTGGCAACATCAACTTGCAACTAAGCAGTTTGATTGGCTGTGCCTGAGCTGTAGTGTAGCACAGCTCAGGCCTAGTCAATCAAGCTGCTTGCTTTCAAGCAGAATAATTCAAGTAATTCAAGTATTTTTTAATAAAACAATATGTCAACGTTTCTGAACACCTATTGGCAATATCAACTCACAATTAAGAAGTTTAATTGGCTGTGCCTGAGCTGTAGCACAGCTCAGGTCCAGTCAATCAAGCTGCTTGCTTTCATGCACAATATTCATGCACAATATTCAATATTTTGTAATATATACATCGGCAAGATCAGAGCAGGTGGTGGTGTACATATGTCGCATCCCCATCCAGAGCTCCAGTTAAGGTGCGTAATTTGACCAACTTTGTTATTTCTTCACCAAAAATGGCTCATTGAGACAATTCTAAAGCACTCCCAATTTGCCATTTTTGATGGAAAAATAAGAAAATTACCTCCAAATTACGCACCTTAACTGGAGCTCTGCCATCCCACCCCCCCCCAAGGCATGGATCCACAGCCAAAATAACCACGAAACCCACAAGCCCAACACCTCCAATCACAGCCAGAAACAGTCAACCTACCCTGCCCACTAGACACGGCATATTCATGGAATTCGTTGCAAAACCCATTGGAATTGTTATGGCTGCCTCGGCCCCAATGTAGTCGGACACCAGTTTGTCCAGGTCTCGATGGATATCCAGGTAACCTGAAACGAGACAAAGTACGAGAATATTACACGTTGCCCGCGGTGGGTGTACTACGTCACTCGCAATATTACACGTTGCCCACGGTGGGTGTACTACGTCACTCGCAATATTACACGTTGCCCACGGTGGGTGTACTACGTCACTCGCAATATTACACGTTGCCCACGGTGGGTGTACTACGTCACTCGCACCCGCAGTTTACACCAGTTTCCAGCTACATTTTATTAAATATTTCAGCAACTGATGGAGCAATTATTTAGGGAACAAAACCATAGGCTGTTGAGTTTACTGGGGTCAATAATTAATTTGGTCTGTTCAAAGTGTGTGGAGTCCTTCACGCCTCGCAAACTTTGAACAGATCAAATGTATTGTCACCCCAGTAAACGCAGCAGCCATGGTTCTATTACTTATATTTATACTGCATTTTCTGATAGTTTCAAAACTGTAAATAACCAAATATGGCATTAACATTAACAATAATCTTGTTTTATGTCATTTTGTCGCAATTCCTGGAACAGTGACGTTGTAAACTTTAACCAATCAACAACATCGCGCAACGTCACGTGTGTCTCCCAATAATGCAGGCCCGTAGCCAGACCTGTTTGAAGGGGGGTCGTTTCGAAGGCTCAAGGGGTCTGAAGTATCTATGGAGGTCTAAAAAAGTGGACCTCAAGGCTAAACAAGTGGACCTCAAGGCTAAAAAAGTGAACCTCGAGGCTGGCGTCCGACCACTCCGCCCCCCCCCTGGCTATTGGGATGGTCAACGCAATAAATCGAATGGGCATTTGCATTATGAATTTATAGAAGGTGTAAATATAATGTGATAAAGCACACAGATAACCTAGAAACTAATACAATACGATAAGCCAACTGGCATCCAGCAAAATGATTAACCCTTACATGCTGAATTAAAATGTTGTCTGCTGTTTATTTTTTAATTTACATTTTTTCACAACACAACATGGTTGGGCAGCACTTGAGAATCATTTCTGATGGAAATTATTCTAAAGTACTGACAAACCATGTTTTAATTGAGGAAAATGACATAATATAAAACAGCAGACGACAATTTATGTTTCCCACGTTGAGTTAACTTCAACCTACCTGAGCAAGTGTTTGTTTGTTTGTTTGTTTGTTTAAGTTTAACGGCCTATCAACAGCTACAGTCATTTAAGGTCGGGTCAATAGGTTTAGTACTAAATCCCATATATTGCCTATACAAGTACATGTACATGTTCAAGTACATGTACAAATGGGGGGAAAATCCCAAAATCAGAACTGAATATTTACAATAAAAAAATATACATTCAGCCCTGAAATCAGAATAATCCTGATCTGATGTCAGGTCTTTCCCACACCAGAATCAGTTGGCCCCCTCCCAAAAGCAGTAGGATCAGTAATAATCTTACTACTTTTATAATGGGCAATAACCCAATTCAACTCCCATTTAACAAAAGAGCCAAAGATAAAAACATACCCGAGGGCCAAACCAGGCAAATCGTGATTCCTATAAGAAGGAATCCCTACAATTAATTTACGCCGACCAACCACCCACCTGAGCAAGTGTACAAGAAGACCAAGATCTCTAATTGTCGCAAATGTTTGTTTGTTTGTTTGTTTGTTTGTTTATAGGTGTTTAACAGACTATCAACAGCTAAGGTCATGTAAGGCCGGGCCAACGTGTTCGTTCCCGTAATTAACCCCCTGCATTGGGGGGAAAATCCCAAAATCAGAAGGGAATATTTACATCGAAATATATATATATTCAGCCCTGAAATTAGAATAACCTGACCTGATGCCAGGTCCATCCGTACAACACCAAAGTCACTTGGCCCCTTCCCCTAAAAGTAATAGGATTACGAATAATCGTATTACTCATATAAGGGGTATAACCAGATTAAACCCTCATATACAAAAATGCCAAAGACGTAAATGAGGGCCAAACCTGGGGGCCGTTTCACTAAACTACTTACGACTAAAATGTTCGTAAGCGCAAATTTAGAATCGTCTGCAAATTTCAATTGATGGATTTACATTTATTGAGCATAGGCTGCATATGCAGCCTATGCTCAATAAATGTAAATCCAACAATTATTTACAAGAAAACATTGTTAATGTGAAATTTACAGACTATCATCATTTTGCACTTACAAACATTTTAGTCGTAGGAAGTTTAGTGAAACGGCCCCCAGGTCTCTGGTCTGGTTTCTGGTAAGGGTGAATCCCGTTCATTAAATTACCCATCGCATGCTCCAATCTGACACCCCACAAAGATCTCTAATTATCACAAATGTTATAAGATAACTTTTCTCCATGCTCTCAGCCCTAACATATTCAAACTGATAGTTCAATAAACTCTATATAATGCCAGGCAAATACGCATATACAAAATGTACATGAAAACACCTTTATAATACTTCTGATCAATAGGTCTTTCAAATATGTCTTAAAACCACATGGCGAGGCCTTTTCAAGCAACAAACATGTTGTGACATTGCCATTCAAATGTCTCTGGATTTTATGTTTGGTGGAAAGTTGACAGTGAAAGAGTGCTAGTCTTTCATATATACGTTGCAGGTTTAACCCATTTCAGTCTAAAGATACGATAATATTTGTTGAAAAAATCTCATTATTTTGTTCATTTCTCCATAAAGGTATATGTTATTGCCACTCATTTGAACATATATTTTTGACAAAATGAACAAATAAATCAATTTACTATATAATACAGATAAACATTTCGTAAACTATTCGATTAACATTTCAAGAATTCTTCACACAGTATTATGTTTCAAGGTTATGAATGGAATGTGAAGAACTATAGATTTTAATCAGAGAAACCCATATAAATATGTGGTTTCCCAAAACATAAAGTGCACCAAAGTTATAACCCTTACAATGCGGACTTGAATATTTATCATCTGCCGTTTTTTTATTTTCCGTTTTTCTCATCAAAAGCATGGTTTGACAAAACTTTAAGCTGCCAACTTTAAGTGTTGCCAAACCATGTTTTACTTAAGAAAAAAGACAAAATACAAAATAACAGCAGACGACAATTTTTGTTTCCTGCATTCTCAGGGTTAATGCATGGTTAGTATGGCTGTGCAGGGTCAGTAAAAATAATGATGTAAAAGGATACAATTTGTTTTGGGAAACCCCTAGGTCCGAATATTCAGGGTTCATATGGTATTCCTACCAAAAAATCCAAGTTTATGGAGTCCTTTCTTTTTAAAATCCAAGTTCAGATACCTTTAATTTTAGTTTTATGTTTGTGGTGAGAAAAACGTTTGTTTGTTTGATTGTTTATTGGTGTTTAACGGGTTCTATCCTATTTTAACCTGCTGCATTGTGGGGGGAAAATCCCAAAATCAGAACGGAATATTTAAATCGAGATAAAAAACATTCAGCCCTGAAATTAGAATAACCCGACCTGGCGCCAGGTCCATACCACACCAAAGTCACTTGGCCCCTTCCCTTAAATGAACCCCGATCATTAAATTACCCATCGCATGCTCCCACCTGCCACTCACTGGTGAGAAAAATGCAAATAACAGATAAACATCAAACAAAATTAGAAAATGTGGTCTGTCGATGCTCTTAGGGCAGACGGACAGACAGGGAGAAAACCATAGTGATTTGGCGGTGCCCTAAAAAATGTAATTCAGCATGGTAAGTGTTAATTAAACTAGAAATGTGGCATGTCGGCACACAAATGCCCACGCTGGCAGCCAAAGAAAACGAGACACATTTGAAAACAAGGAAACAGAGATTATTTACCCGAGCGTTAAGATTTCGAATGCACCAAGTCTGTGACCTTGACCCTGGGCTTAGCGGGGGCGGGACGAATGTGGATTTGTCACAGGGCGGTAAAGGACCATTGGAGCAATGTGTGTGTGAAATGTGAAGCAGATCCGAGCAAAGAAACAGAAATTATAAGCCATTTACCCGAGGGTCAAGGTTTCGGGACGGATGTACACCATTCGGTGGCGGGGCATACAAATATGGGAAATAGAATAAGCAGTTCTTTACAAAATTTCAACTGTAAGGGTTAATTTTAGTTAATTTAACTTGAGCAACAAAATATTGCCAAGATGTTTCCTTATACATTGCTTGTGGTTACCTCGACTGAAACCCGACACGAACATTGTCACAAAACCCACATAGTACATACCACTCCTCATGTTGACATTACATTCTCAACAATTTGAGGCATGTCATGTGATTTTGCACCTAAGCAGGTGTGCGACAACTGAAAATTTACAAAACTTACGATATTTTCTGTAAATGACGTTGAAAGTTGACGAAACATTCATAGCAAATGCGGAATAGAATTCCGCATTTGCTATGAATGTTTCGTCAACTTTCAACGTCATTTACAGAAAATATCGTAAATTCGAAAATATTGGAATTTGCACCTAAGCAGGTGTGCGACAACTGAAAATTTACAATATTTTCTGCAAATGACGTTGAAAGTTGACGAAACGAAACGTTCATAGCAAATGCGGAATTCATTAACTTTACAGAACAAATATCACAGTTTCTGTAAATATTTTTCATGAAAAATCACACATGTTCACAGGTACAAATTCACATGGCATGTGAACGCAACACATAGTGAAGTATTTCACCACAGTGGGTAATGTCCATCATGAACACCAGTAGCCTATTTCACCACATTGCAAAGTATACTTATCTAGCAAAGTATACTTTGAGGGAGAAATTTTCAATTTAAGGATAAATTTATTAATTTTTATTATACGGAATTTATTACATTATCACAGCCATTTAAATGATTACTCCCTCAAAGTATACTTTGCAATGTTGGTGAAATATGCAACAGACGAGACACCACTCAGCTCATCTTAGAGACATTGCATAACACATTTTTCATCAAGTAACCGGTAATTTCTTGCGCCAGTTACTTCATGAACATATCTTTATGCTGTATCTAATATGCATGTATATAGTTGAATGGGAATTCACTCCGGAGCCTACTTCGAAGTGAAACATTTTTGACACCAAGGTGAATGTCACTGAGAACAATGTCAGACGAATTACACTGGTAGATATGCATCAATGTGAAGAAGCTATTGAATAAGTTTGGAGATGATCCGACTAACGGATCAAGAGATATTCAACATTTGTATGTACGTCCAAAATTATCGGCATGAAGGTCAAAGTCACCATGGTGACTGTCACCAGAATGAGACGTACACTGGGTGGATAGCCATCAATGTGAGGAACTACAGATCAGGAGGTATTCAACATTTGGATGTATGTACAAAATCATTGACACAAAGATTAACATCACAAAGGTGAAGGTCAAGGTCACCTGAATTATACCGAATGGATAGCTATCAATGTGAGGAAGCTATTAATGAAGTTCGGTAATGATCCGACTAATGAATCAAGAGATCTGGGAAATTTGGTTACGTTCAAAATTGACGACACTGACGACTCCAACGCTTAGCTTAGCGGGGGCGGGACACATGTGGATTTGTCACAGGGCGGTAGAGGACCATTGGATCAATGTGTGTGTGAAGTGTGAAGCAGATCCGAGCCAGGAAACAGAAATTATAAGCCATTTACCCGAGCGTTAAGGTTTCTGGACGGACGTACGGACGCCGGTAATACTATATGCCCCCCTCACCATTCGGTGGCGAGGGTATAAAAATAAAAGAATAAAAAACGTGTTTTCATCAAGGCCCTGTGTAAAGTGGTTTAATTGAAGATATATGACGATACTAGGACCATTTAACTTTTTGAAAAAAATAATAAAACTAGAAAATGTGTTCATAGAACACGGATGCCCCACATATCGCTTTGATAATAAATGAGGCCAAATTCCAAGTTAAATTTTGTTTTTACCTGAGCGTTAAAGTTTTTGAAGCACCAAGTATGTGACCTTGACCCTGGGCTTGGCGGGGGCAGGACGAATGTGGATTTGGCACAGGGCAGTAGAGGACCATTAGAGCAATGCTTATATGAAGTATGAAGCTGATCCGTGAAATGGAACAGAAATTATAAGATATTTAACAGAGTGTTAAAGTTTTTGAAACACCAAGTATGTGACCTTGACACTGGGCTTGGCGGGGGCAGGACGAATGTGGATTTGGCACAGGGCAGTAGAGGACCATTAGAGCAATGCGTATATGAAGTATGAAGCTGATCCGTGAAAGGGAACAGAAATTATAAGATATTTACCCGACAGCGTTAAAGTTTTTGACACACCACGTATGTGACCTTGACCCTGGGCTTGGCGGGGGCAGGACAAAGGTGGATTTGGCACAGGGCAGTAGAGGACCATTAGAGCAATGTGTATATGAAGTATGAAGCTGATCCGTGAAAGGGAACAGAAATTATAAGATATTTACCTGAGCGTTAAAGTTTTTGACACACCAAGTATGTGACCTTGACCCTGGGCTTGGCGGGGGCAGGATAAACGTGGATTTGGCACAGGGCAGTAGAGGACCATTAGAGCAATGTGTATATGAAGTATGAAGCTGATACGTCGAAAGGGAACAGAAATTATAAGATATTTACTTGAGCGTTAAAGTTTTTGAAGCACTAAGTATGTGACCTTGGCCCTGGGCTTGGCGGGGGCAGGACGAACGTGGATTTGGCATAGGACAGTAGAGGACCATTAGAGCAATGCGTATATGAAGTATGAAGCTGATCCGTGGAAGGGAACAGAAATTATAAGATATTTACCAGAGCGTTAAAGTTTTTGAAATACCAAGTATGTGACCTTGACCCTGGGCTTGGCGGGGGCAGGACGAATGTGGATTTGGCACAGGGCAGTAGAGGACCATTAGACCAATGCGTATATGAAGTATGAAGCTGATCCGTGAAAGGAAACAGAAATTATAAGATATTTACCCGAGCGTTAAAGTTTTTGAAGCACCAAGTATGTGACCTTGACCCTGGGCTTGGCGGGGCAGGACGAACGTGGATTTGGCAAAGGGCGGTAGAGGACCATTAGAGCAATGTGTATATGAAATATGAAGCTGATCCGTGAAAGAAAACAGAAATTATAAGATATTTACCTGAGCTTTAAAGTTTTTGAAGCACCAAGTATGTGACCTTGACCCTGGGCTTGGCGGGGGCAGGACGAACATGGATTTGGCACAGGGCGGTAGAGGACCATTAGAGCAATGTGTATATGAAATATGAAGCAGATCGGTCGAAGGATGAAGAAATTATGAGACATTTACCCGAGCGTTAAAGTTTTGTGACGGACGGACGGACGGACGGACGTTCTTACAGTACTATACTTATGTGGCTTATCACATGTTAAATATTAGCCACATAAAACGATTTTTAGCCACATAAAAGGATTTTTTAGGTGGCTAATTGTAACCAACCCTATCCTTTACTAAGTCCATAACCCTGTGGGGCTAGCCACATAAGTACCCTAATGTGTGCCCGGACGGACGGACGGACGGACGGACGGACGTTCTTACGGTACTATACTTATGTGGCTTATCACATGCTAAATATTAGCCACATAAAAGGATTTTTAGCCACATAAAAGGATTTTTAGGTGGCTAATTGTAACCAACCCTATCCTTTACTAAGTCCATAACCCTGTGGGGCTAGCCACATAAGTATAGTACCGTCAGCGCGGGACGGACGGACGGACGGACGGGACGGACGGACGGACGGGACGGGACAGACGGACAAGGGTAACACTAAATACCCCCTCCACTATCATGGTGGGGCATAAAAATACCCCCTCCACTATCGTGGTGGGGCATAAAAATAACAATGTGTTTTCATCATGGCCCTGTGTAATGTGGTTTAAAGATATATGACGATACTAGGACTGCTGGGTTGTTTCAATTTTCAACAAAATCCCGATATGCCCCTTTAAATATCAGATGCATGGCATACATTACCCACCAAAAGTTTGCTGGGATGAGTACTTTTAAAAAAGGCGGGAAACAAATATTGTCGTCTGCCATTTTTTTATTTGTAGCATTTCCTTTGAATGAAAAAAAGAACACGTTTGGAAGCATGTGAGAATCGTCTCCATGGAGATGATTCTCATATGCTGTCCAAACATGAGAAAAAAACAAAAACAGCAGACAACAAAATTTCATTCACCACTGTAAGGTATAATTGAATGAGCACAAGGAAATACATTGTATGGCCGTCGTGAATAATGTACAGGAATCAATGATTTGCATGCGGAATCAACTCCCACATCACGGATGATATTACTGGTATACAACCTTGAAATCTATATTATGTCTTCATGCTTCCAGTATCACATGACACAGTGTCACGTGTTTTCTATTAGACTGGGTAAACAAGCAAATATTGAAATTACGTCATTGTGGTTAACTATTAGAATGCGGGAACCGAAAATTATCATCAGAAGTTGTTTCATATTTTGTCTTTTTTTTTTCAATAAAAACATGGTTTGACTGACAACACTTTAGTGGTTTCACAGCAAGCGTGTTTTTGATGAGGAAAATGGAAAATAAAATTAAAATAACAAGGCGATTACCGGGGAGTGTCCGAGCCACTAAATGAGGCGATCACCATGAAGGTCAAGGTCACCAAGGTCAAGGTCACAATATGAGGAAGTCAAAAATTATTGATACGAAGGTCACGGTCACGAAGGTCATGGTCACTCAAAAGACACTGGGTGGATAGCCATCAAAGTGTGGAAGGAAGCTATTGGTTGGTAATGATCTGGCTAACGGATAAAGAGTTTGTTTGCTTGTTGTAGGTGTTTAACGGCCTATCAACAGCGCGGTCACAAGATATTCTACATATGGACATACATAAACAATTATTAACACAATAGTCAAGATCATCAAGGTGACAGTAAAGCTCACTGAAATGACACTGGATGGATAGCTATGAATATGAGGAAGCTATTTATGAAATTTGGTAATGATATGACAGGATATATTCAACATTTGGACGTATGTCCAAAATTATTAACACCAAGGTGAAGGTCACCAAGGTCAGCCGAATGACACTGGTAATATCCATCAATGTGAAGAAGTTATTGATGAAGTTTGAAATGATCAGACTAACGGATCAAGAGATATTCAATGTTTGGATGTACATTCAAAATGATTAACATGAAGGTCAAGGTCACCATGGTTATGGTCACCCGAATGAGACACTGGGTGGATAGCCATCAATGAGAGGAAGCTATTGATGAAGTTTGGTAAAGGATCCGACTAAAAGATCAAGAGATATGGGAAATTTCAACAATTGGGAATTATGGGAAATTACTAAATGATTATATCTGTTTTGCAGGCACTCATAATTTTTAAAACTCGTGGAATAGTTACAAAACTAGAAAATGTGTTCATAGAACACGTATGCCCCACTTATCGCTTTGATAGTAAACGAGATAATCCATGACCTGGGGGCGGTGGGGCGGGGGTCGGGGGCGGGGCGGGGGCGGGCGGAGCGGGCGGGGGGCGGGCGGGCGGGTGGGCAGGCTTTGGCAGGCTTTGGGCGGACGGACGGATGGACGGACGGATGGACGGACGGATGGACGGACGGACGGACGTTCTTACATTAGGGTACTTATGTGGCTTATCACATGTTAAATATTAGCCACATAAAACGATTTTTAGCCACATAAAATGATTTTTTAGGTGGCTAATTGTAACCAACCCTATCCTTTAACAAGTCCATAACCCTGTGGGGCTAGCCACATAAGTACCCTAATGTGTGCCCGGACGGACGGACGGACGGACGGACGTACGCGTGCGCGCGCAGACGGACGGACGGACGGACGGACGGACAGGTTTATTTTGGGTTTATGGGCTATTTGTTCTTTAAAAGGTCAAAGGAATAGCCCCTAAACTACAATAGGTTTAGGAGCAAACTGAATAAATGTATTGTATTCTATTGTCTTAGGCTCCTCCCTCTAGCCCCTAAACCCCAATGGGGGGGGGGGGGGGGGGGGTGGGGGTGGGGGTGCGACGTTTGCACCCCCTAAAATTTGGCCAGGTGTGTACACATAGGTAAAATAAGTACATTTTGTAAAATGAAAATTTCTCTGCTAAAATAAATTTTGCATAATATATCGATGTCTAGAGGGCTCTAGAAGCCAGGATTTGCGTTCTTTATTCAAAAAAGATTCAGGGGGGGGCATGCCCCCGACCCCCCTAGACAATTTGTGGCTGTCGCCGCTCAATGCGCACCCCCCTCAGCAAGATCCTGGTTAAACGCCTGTATTAATAGGATATACTGCTCTAGTTCGTTGACTTCAGTCACTTTATTAGTATCCTATAACGACTCAATGATTTACACAAAATTGGTGATCTGTAGTATATACAAACACTCATCATTTTATGGTCCTTGGTGGCCCTGTATTTGACAAAAAGTAAATGACACAACAAGGTGTTTGGCTGGGTCAAATACGCGTATGACATATAGGTCGAGTTACAGGTATGGTTTTGTTTGTTTGTTTGTTTATTAGTGTTTAACGGCCTATCAACAGCTAAGGTCATGTACGGCCTGGGCAAACGGGTTCGATCCCATTTTAACCTGCTGCATTGGGGGGGATATCCCAAAATCAGAATGGAATATTTACATCAAGAACAAATATATTCAGCCCTGAAATTAGAATAACCTGACCTGGTGCCAGGTCCATACCACACCAAGTCACTTGGCCCCTTCCCCTAAAATAGGATTACGAATATCGTAATACTCACATAAGGGGTATAACCAGATTCATCTGTCACATACAAAATGCCAAAGATGTATGTGAGGGCCAAACCAGGTCTCCAGTCGGGATTCCGGTATGGTTTGTTTGTTTTTGTTTGTTTATTGGTGTTTAACGGCCTATCAACAGCTAAGGTCATGTAAGGCCGGGCAAACGGGTTCAATCCCATTTTAACCTGCTGCATTGGGGGGGGAAAATACCAAAATCAGAACTGAATATTTACATCGAGAAACAATATATTCAGCCCTGAAATTAGAATAACCTGACCTGGTGGCAGGCCCATACCACACCAAAGTCACTTGGCCCCTTCCCCTATAATAGGATTACGAACAATCGTAATACTCACATAAGGGGTATAACCAGATTCAACTGTCACATACAAAATGCCAAAAACGTATGTGAGGGCCAAACCAGATCTCCAGTCGGAATTCCGGTAAGGATGAATCCCGATCGTTAAATTACCCATCGCGTGCTCCCACCTGCCACCCACTACAGGTATGGTAACTTTAAACGTTCTTATAACCAATTGATAGTAGTACACATGCACTGAACGTGTGTTTGTTGCTATATATTGACCCTTGTGTATAGTAACACCAGGATTTCTTAAGCGTATGAGGATAAATAACCATGTTGATTGATAATATTTTGATTTGGTTGATTCATTTGATTGATTGATTGATTGATTGATTGATTGATTGATTGATTGATTGATTGATTGATTGGTATGGTTGACCAACCGACCAACCGACCAACCGACCGACCGACCGAGACCGACCGACCGACCGACTGACATGTGTTTGAAATACTGCAATTAATTTTGGTTAGGTATTCAAATATTTTCTACAACGGAAAGCAAAACACATGAATTTGTTAATTATGATGGGTTTCACTGCATTGTGTCTCCAATGATAATGCCAGGACTGAATTACTGTAGAACCTCTCTAAACCAAATTCCTGGAAACTCTGAATTTCACTGTAGTTTATCTCACGCTCATGTCTGTTCATGATTGTAAAGTGCACAAATGTGGCTGTATCTGGAGAAATGGGGCTCATGGGATTTGTGAACAGTGTAGCTCCTTATCAAATAGCACAATCCTGTGGCCTGATAACAATATATATTGCTTGTCAGAAGCATGGTGGGTGTTTAATTGATGGAATGGCGAACAGTGCAGATCCTGATCAGACTGCGGGGATGCACAGGCTGATGTGGATCTACAATGATCGCAAAAAACATAAGCCCGGAGCAGGTCGAGATGGGAATCGAACCCGGGGTCTCCCGATCCGCAGTCCCACGTTCTACCTACCGAGTTAATCCGGTCACGTCTGAAGAACTTGACCATACATACATATAGGTCATACATATAGGTCATACAGTAGCTTTTTTCTCAGCTAGTGACCCAAGTAATACTAGCTATACAGATAACATTGTAGGTCTAATATCTGGCTGTGACTGGCGAAATGGGGCTTATAGGTTTTGTGGCCAGTGTAGGTCCAGATCAGCCTGTGCATCCGCACAGTCTTATCAGGATCTGCACTGTTTGCCAGTCCATCAATGAAATACCTGTCATGCTTGTAACAATATAAATACAGAAATGGGGCTTATGGCATTAGTTGTCAGTTCAGCTCTATGACATGTGACTGGGACTTTAAAAACATTAAACCCATTATCCATGTGATCAAAATGACACTGCCTGTAATATACACTAGAACCTCTCAAAACCGGACACCCTGGGAAGTCCCCAGGGTGTCCGGTTTCGAGAGGTCCCACTGGAATTCAAGCATACAATTGTATGATGAGCAGAGCGGTACAAGGAAATGCTTGTGTGCCTTGCAATCACACCCAGATATCATCATCAGACATAAATGAAATCATGTACCAAGGTAATCTCATGAAAATTATTTACAAAATTTACGATATTTGCAGGAAATGACGTCGCAAGTTGACAAAATGTTCCGCGCTATGAATATTTTGTCAATTTTTCAATGTTATTAACAGAAAATATCACAGTTTCTGTAAATATGTTTTTCATGAAAAATCACACATCTTCATATGTACCGGTACATTATTCACTTGGCTTGTCTCAATGGTCAAAATCAAAATTGAGATTTTATTATCAGAGATAACAATTTAAACATGATCAATTTTTTCGGGTGGTCGGTTTAGTGATGTTTTATAGTACTTTTTCTGATTTCACAGTTTCTCAATGACAAAGATCGTGTTACAGATTGCAGATAAACATTACACTCAAACCAGTAGCCGATTTCATCAACATTGCAAAGTATACTTTACTAGCAAAGTATACTTTGAGGGAGTAATCATTTATTTTTCCTGAAATGCATTATTTCATATAGAACTAACAAATGCATATATTTCATGATTAAAAGTATGCAGAATTATTATACTGAATTTATTACATTATCACAGCCATTAAATGGCTGTGATAATGTAATAAATTCAGTATAATAAAAATTAATAAATTTTTCAAAAAATTGAAAATTTCTCCCTCAAAGTATACTTTGCTACTAGAGTATACTTTGCAATGTTGATGAAATAGGCTACTGGAGCATCTATTGTCAATCTCAACTCGCAATCAAGCAAACCAGGTCACAATATAAGAGTACATGTTACTGTATGTGCTGTAATGAAGATAGGTAACTAAACGGACTGAATGAGGGGAGATTATGTTCCCTACCAAGGTGCTACACAGTCCAGCTATTTGACTAATTGATTATTGATCACTTGATAAACATTACGTTCAACCTAGGTCATATGTTACAAGTATATTCTGCAATGTAGGTAAATCACTGGATGACTAAACCGACTGAATAGAGTTTATGTCCGCTTTACACAGACCAGGGGGCCGTTTCACTAAACTTTGTATGAGTAAAATGTTCCTAAGTGCAAAATTATGATAGTCTGTAAATTTCACATTAACAATCTTTTCTTAACAATTATTGGATTTACATTTATTGAGCATAGGCTGCATATGCAGCCTATGCTCAATAAATGTAAATCCATCAGTTGAAATTTCCGGACGATCCTAAATTTGCACTTACGAACATTTTAGTCGTACGAAGTTTAGTGAAATGGACCCCAGCTATTTGATAAGACTGATTGTTGATTGACTGATTAACATTACCTTCAAACTAGAGGGAAAAGCGGAGGCCACATGACAACTTGTACACAGCCCCGCGGGGGACATGGATTTATTTTATTAATTCGCTCCCACAAAATAACAATTTGTTCCCTCGAATTAACAATTCGTTCCCACGAAATAACAATTCATTCCCACGATATAACAATTTGTTCCCATGATATAACAATTTGTTCCCTCGAATTAACAATCTGTTCCCATAAAATAACAATTTGTTCCCTCAATTTAACAATTTGTTCCCTCGAATTAACAATTCGTTCCCACGATATAACAATTTGTTCCTCATTGTTAATTTGTCTGAATGAATTGTTAAATTGAGGGAACAAATTGTTATTTTGTGCGAACAAATCGTTAATTCGTGGGAATGAATTGTTAAGTTGAGGGAACAAATTGTTATTTCGTGGGAACGAATTAATTAAAAAAACAATTCTATGTTCACTGCGGGACTTCGTACAACTTGTGACACAATGTGTCCTACCCTTGCGTCATACCGTGCCTATCAAAACCAGTAGCAATATCTATGTAAAAATACGCCAGTTGAATCAGTGACAACCAACATTGATACAAATGAGAAGCAAACATGATCCCTGATAACATCTGTTCACTAGTACATGGATTTGTGTATCAAGGTTTATTGCCTAAAATAGACTTTCACAGCGTGATAACACAGTGTAATAAAAGTCATAATACACTAGTGTAATAAATATGCAAATAAGGCCGCAAAAGAAAGCACACTAGGTGGTCATGACAGCTTCAAACATATAGTTAACCCTTACACCGCTACCTTAATGTTTTGTCGTCTGCTGTTTATTTTCTATTTTCCATTTTTATCATCAAAAACATGGTTTGACAGCACTTTAGAATCATTTCCATTGGAAATGATTCTGAAGTGCTGTCTAACCATGTTTTTATTGAGAAATAAGACAAGATGTAAAAGCAACAGCAGACGACAATTGTTGTGTGTAAGGGTCTAACGGTTAAGTGCGTACATGTATGCAATAAACAGAATGTAACATGATGAGATTCATTAAACGTGTCGACTGATTTCATATGTCGGCATAGCCTCGTTTATTATAAAATCAGTAAACTTGTTTAATAAATATCATATTAAATCATCACTCATGTAAGATCCTGTATTTACTACCTGTACTACATGTAGAACCAGGGGGCCCGTTTCACTAAACTTCTTACGACTAAAATGTTTGTAAGTGCAAATTTAGGATCGTCTGATCAATTGATGGATTTACATTTATTGAGCATAGGCTGCATATGCAGCCTATGCTCAATAAATGTAAATCCAATAATTGTTTACAAGAAAACATTGTTAATGTGAAATTTTGCACTTACAAACATTTTAGTCGTACAAAGTTTAGTGAAACGGCCCCCAGGATTTTACAGCTACATCCATTGAAATAAGTATATTTTTTTGTAATTAAATTCCAAATCTTTTTGTAGCCAAAATAATCCATAAAAATATATGACATTCATAACACCAAGCTCATTTCAGGACTGTTCCATTAATCAGGATATAAATATCTAAAGCATACTGGACAAACACTGCAGATCCTGATGAGAGGCCGTCTCACCAGGATCTGCTTTGCTTGCAAATGTTTACTTCATCTGTTTTGTTTGTATATGTTTACATTAGGATCTGTACAGTTAACCAATTACATGCGGAATATAGGGTTAACTGTATTGTAATTGAGTGCGGAGCCAATAAACATGTTTTCCGACCTATCATTTTCTGATAAATGCCGCAAATTTCTAAATTACAATGCGGTTAACCTATTTCTAATGCACTCCTTTACTACTGGCGTAGGAATACATATTGACATAATTTGCGACCGTTCATCAACAATGATATACCTGTAATGTATGGCCATCAGCCAATCAGATTGTGTGATATTTATAGAGTGCATTAGAAGACACCTTTACGGGTATGAAACACGACATATACTTCTGAGCGCACAGAAGGAAAATATTTAGGATTTTCCGAAAACATAATGGCGTATCCTCAGCATGAAAAGGGTTAAGTTCACTCAGATTTGACAGTTAATAAACAAATTATGAGACGACCATCAGATGATGGATTGCCTGATGTTGATCAGCTGACCATTCTCTATTTCTGACAATGACCAGTTTTGATTGAAACTGCACTGGTCTGCCGGATGAGAGTTTACACTGTGGTCCCGTCTCTATATGACCTGAGCTGTTGCTGGGACGTTAAACACATTCACTTTGATTGGGATTGAGATTTTATGGATGTTCAACAATCAGGTAATATACCAATAATATACCAACAAATAATGGAGAAATGGGGCTTATAGCCTTTACGAGCAGTGTTGACAACGATCAGCATGTGCAGCTGAACAGCAATTTCACTACTAACTGAATCAACAAGATCCTGATGTCAGGCACCATTGACAAATGTAAAAGAGATGTAGCATACCTTTTTATGACAAATACATGGAAGGCCAAATATACATAAATTCAAATAAGTAATGCTAGGTTTAAATAATTATAGAGTTAGCATTAAATATTTAGAGCTAGCTCCAAATCATTTGAAGAGCTCTCTAAATCATTTGTAGCTAGGTATAAATATGTAATGCTAGCTCTAATTATTGAGAGCTAGCAATAATTATTTGAGTTTATGTAGATTCGGCGTTCCAGGAACATATATAGTTTACTAAATTTTGACATAACATCAACTGGTTTGGGTATGCACTTCGGTTGCTCAAATTTTTTTAATGGGTCAAATTGTAGCCGTAGATAACATATCGGAAAGGAATTAATGTAGCTAACGCATGATGTCGGCCGTATTCATAACATGTGAAACTTATTGGATTTACATTTATTGAGCATAGGCTGCATATGCAGCCTATGCTCAATAAATGTAAATCCATCAATGCCCACCGTGGTGCCATTTAAGACTAAATCACGGAGCGGAATCAACTCGAATGCAGGTGCATGTTTTGGATATGTGAACAGACAAAACAGGCCAAATATGAACCTGTAATAGGGTAGAGTCACCTCTGTGTAAATATAAGCAAAATACGAACCTAATTCTTGCCGACTCGCGCAACACGTGAGGCCATATTCGTGCGTGACTTTTTCCACGGCATCCTTACACGGGCCGATCTTCTCCGCGAATCCCAGATAATTATACGAGCCAAAGTTCATCACATTCTGTCTCTTGCCCGTAAACCTGTAACAAAAGATATGCGAAATGACCCACCGCCTCTAATGCAGAGTCCTTTGCCATGTGTATAAACCGAAGATGATTAGCAAATTGAATGATCAGAAAACAATGAATAAAATGTGACGAAAATACTATCAAATGCACCTAATCCAAGAAATGGTTTTGAAAAGCTAATAATGTGGAAGATTACGAGTTCTGTACTGACAATACAATAGACTATACAGTACTGAAACCATAATATCCAGATCTGGTGCCAGGTATACTTACCACACCAATCACTTAGACCCAGGAGTGAGCCCAGTAAGGATGGACTCCCTCATGATTAGAAAGAACAGAAGCATTTTTTTATCAGAAATATCACTTTAAAAGTGATATTTCTGATAAAAATGCTTGTATTCTTTTTCAGGTCAAGCAGTTTATTGGGTATGTCTGACAGTTTTCCAGTATTTCCAAAGCATACACAAAAGCCATTTAAAACAATATGTTATTTTCACATACAAAAGCCATTTAAAACAATGTTTTAAATGGCTTTTGTATGTGAAAATAACATATTTAGAATGCAAATATGAGAGGTGGGCTACTATTAGAGGGGGATACTATTAGAATAAATACGGTAATATACCAGTTCTATCAAAATATAATATAATGCACAATGTACAAGTCAGTGTGATCTATGGCCCCCACTGGACTAGGGAGTATTTTATTGGAAATTTTTCATTTAATTTTCAATTTCTGATACCACCCCAGATCAATAACGCCCCTGGATTTATTCAATGAATAAAATATGAGCTATAGATTACATCATGGAAAAAGAAAATTGTGATATCAGTATACGTAGGATTTGTGACCAATGTAATCAAATACGTCACTCCTGTAGCCTGTTAGAAGCATGACAGGTGTTTCATTGATGGAATGGCGAACAGTGCCGATCCTGATCGGACTGCAGTCTGATTTGGATTTACATTGGTCGCAAAACCCATAAGCCCCATTTTGTCCAGTCACAGCCACAGATCATCAATGAATGTGCGTGTCGTTGTAACTGATAATGATGTGCACTCAATAAATATATGAATGACCACAACATTGTCAATATTGAAGTCTTCTGCAAACCCTTGAAACAAATGTTGACATCGAGTAAAAATCTCAGTGTGCAAATAGAATTGTCTGTAAAGGCTTATGGAATACCTGCCATTACCCGCCCACTCGCGTGTAGCGTGTGCCGCACACACTGAATTTTCTATGTTCCTGACCTTCACATGCACTGGGCAGAGCTACAGATAAGGTGCGTATTGGCGTATTTTACACAATTATTTTAGCTGAATACACATTGATTATCAAAAGGGCGAGTACAAAATATGCACAGCAATGTGCCAGCCTGCCCGCCCAAAAACATAAACATTAACCACAAACTTTAAACAAAAAACTTTAACCAAAAACTTTAGCTGACGCATGTACGGACGCCAATGTGCCAACTATATCGCACTGTCCGCAAGCGTGCATGACAAAAAAGTGTACTTTTAGTTCAGAGTATAAACTGCCATGTTAATTGAAAGCCATTTAAATATTTGTCTGTTATAAAAACTGAATACGATTTATGATTACAACTGAAATACACCCCACTTGTGTGTAAACGTCGATCGATAACATACAAATTTACAGGTACCACGTTTCATAAGAAAAGCATTCAGGGTCAGATAAAATCATAAAAAGACATATGTATAAGTCAATGTGAAAACCCGCACTCAACATGTTTCCCAATCACTTAGCTCTGAGAAAAGCAGGGGCCCATTTCACTTCATAAGACTAAGAAGTACCAAACATTTTATGTAATTAATTATGCAAAATACCACAGTGAAAAATAAACGTGCTTTGAATGAATAACCATATGATGTGAATGAACAATAGGTATATAAAAAGGTGAAGCTAGCCTGCTATTGAGCGCCTCATGTTTTGCATTTCACAAACAGTAGCGTGTTCAGTTCGGTGGAGGCAAACTCACATATCTATACTGTATCGCATTAGAAACACACACTGTGATGTAATTGGTCGGTTCACAAACTCATATCTTTTTTACGAAACCAGGTGTTAGTCTAGCTACAAATGTCATAAGCTCCGTATCTAGTCATAATCACAGATCTGATACTAGACTGGCCATGAATACCAAAAGCCCTATTTTTCCAGTCACGAAAGATGTTTCTGAGAACCGAATTGCTAAATCAGAACTTGAGATTTTAAAGCGGTCAAGTATATTGGTAGAATTTAACGAAATGCATATCACAGGCATCTTCAGGAAACAGTCGGGCAGATCCAGGGGGACGTTTCAATAAACTTTGTACGACTAAAATGTTCGTGAGTGCAAATTTAGGATCATCTGGAAATTTCAATTGATGGATTTATATTTATTGAGTATAGACTAAATATGCTCAATAAATGTAAATCCAATATATAATTGTTTACCAGGAAACATTGTTAATGTGAAATTTACAGACTATCATAATTTTGCACTTACGAACATTTTAGTCGTACGTACAAAGTTTAGTGAAACGGGCCCCTGATCTATACTGGTCACAATACAAGATGAGTATATTTTCAGTGAGAGAACACATCAGTCATGAGATGATACAAGTTATATGGATCATTATCGGATAAAATCAAACATATTTTCTTCGACATCAGCGCATACCCAGAGCAGCCTGCACAGCCACGCAGTCTGAGCATTGTCTACACTGTTTGACATTCGGTCAGCGATAGAACAACGAGAATGCATATTTTACTTACTACAGAATAGTGACTAGAATAGACATGATCATCCTGCCGTTATGCTGACTGATCTGGGTAGTTGCAACAAGACATAAATTTACATGAAAAGCCAGAAATGCATGTCTGAAAAACTGAATTAAATGTTGTTGTCTGGAGATTATTCTCATGTGCTGCTAAAACATGTTTTCTTTGTGAGAAAACTAAATAAAAGCAGACGACAATATCAGTTTCCCGTCTTTTGAGGGTTAAAGCATTTGCACATCAGGTTAAATGGCATTTTAATATTTATAGGAAGTGGTGTGCAATAACACAATTAATGTACAAGCAAACACAACATAAAACATGAAATAACATTAATTGTATAAACATAACACAACCACAGGTTGAAGTAACGGACCGAGGTCTATAAATACATTAAATATGCCTAAAAGCATCAATAAATGAAGAAAAAAAAAAAAGGTAAAATGTTTTTTTACACCCTCCATATTATATTATAATGATATAATATGGAGGGTGTAAAACAAAAATTTAGCTTATTTTTTTTTCTTCATTTATTGATGCTTTTAGGCATATTTAATGTACCGGTATTTATAGACCTCGGTCCATTACTTCAACCTGTGAACACAACAAGCATTAGAACAGATGCATATGATAAGTTAGTAAAGGGACAAATGGAGTTAACCCTTACAATGCAGAATTAAAAATTGTCGTCTGCTGTTTATTTTTTATTCTCCATTTTTCTCATCAAAAACATGATTTGACAGTACTTGAGAATCATTTCCAATGGAAATGATTCCAAACCGCTGTCAAACCATGTTTGTATTAAGAGAAAAGACAAAATAAGAAACGACAGCAGACGACAATTTTCGGTTCCGCATTCTAAGGGTTAAACAAGGTTTCACCCATAACAAATTGCTATTGGTTTTAAATGTTTAAATCATATTATATGTGTGTCATGATAAAGGGGACATTTAGAGGTTTCGATCAGTGAAGCTCAAATAAGCAAACATTCTCTGAACTAATTTTGTGCAAATAAAATTGCAAATACTTTTCATGGATCTCATGAATCTCATGAAAAGTATTTGCTATTTTATGTTTACAGAATTACGCAATAAAACCTTGAGTCAAGCCAAAAAACAAGAGAATGGGAGCATATTATGAAATACCAGGAATGATTTTATTACAATCTTGTACAGTGAATTTGCTAACTCTACATGCTAGCGGTGAAAATAACATCCAACAAATTATGAGTATGTTTCTTATTTCTCTCTGTAAATATGTCTTGGAATTTCATTAGAATTGCGAATTAAAGAGTTAATTCAGTGGAAAACCAGTTTTCTAATATATGGCATAGATCGTTTACCAGACAACACAAGTGCTAGACTGGCCACATCAAGAGACAGACTAGCCACAAATATCATAAGGCCCATTCTCGAGTCGCCATTTTAAATCACTTCAGACTCGCCAAAATTATCGCGAGTCCAATTTCACCTGTGACAGTCACGTACACACACACATATACATACACCCTTTTATCATGGTCAATAAAGTATGTAAGGTCACTGACCGATATAGAGAAATATGGTGAGTATTGTATGTCACGCTTACCTGTTATTGTGGCCATTTCTACCCATATTGTTCAGCCACAACTCGGCCGATTCTTATGCAATAAAGTGCAGATTCCCCGGAAATTCGCCGAGACTATCCTGACAATGATGCTGTCCTCATACCTGTATCCATTTCGGAGTTATTTCGAGAATCGAAATACATGTAACTCCAAAATTGATACAGATACAAGGATGGAGTTGAGTGATCAGGCATGTAGCCAGGCATCAATTTATATGCAGGCAACTATTTTCGACAGAGCAGAGCGAGAGGGAGTCCGGGCGCATGTCCCCACAGAAAGTGTTTTAAACGGAGATGCAAAATCCTGCGTTCTGCGGCATTATAAAGCATTTATTCGCCAATTTGCCAAAATTTTACAGAAAGCCAGCTATGCCCCTGTTCATGGACAGGGTATACTATAAAATTATTGACTTTTGAGGTGTACACGAAATTTACGGACCTGAGAAAAGCCATATTCACAGAGGCTGAGGAGAATATGACTTTTCTCAGGTCTGTAAATCTCGTGTACACGGACTCAAAATCAAAAATTATTTTATTATATGATTATGTTTTTGCTGAAACCCGACTGACATTTACGTACAAATTTTCTTCAGTTTGCTTCCATTGTTGTTATTTTGCTGTCAACTGCAAAGTATATTTGTAAGCTTGTTGCTGATTGGATGATACTATTTGCATAGTTTTGTTCGATTGGCTTGTCGTTGAACCATGTCATGTTTCTGTTGCGTGATCAGTGACTCGCGCATCCAAGTCAATATCACATTTAGAATATCACTCTCGGACTCATCACTCGAGTCCGAGACTGATATCCAGGTGAATATCATATATGTCCGCAATCATGTGACCCTCTATTGGGCAAGCTCATTGGCTGGACTTCTCATATAATAATATTTATCCCGTCAACACAGTGCGTATGTGCCGTGAAACACGGTGCCGTGAAACATTTTTGATATCCAGTCAATACTATTTTTGCATTTTACAGCCATTTGTAGGTGTTGACGGGATAAATAGAATAGTAGGTTAGTGCCGTGAATGGGAAAAAATATCTGGCGCGGCACGGAAACGGGATGTGCTCGGCATAGCCTCACCCATCCCGTTTCCTGAGCCTTGCCAGATATTTTTTCCCATTCACGGCACTAACCTACTATTTTCTATACATTGTTCCGGGGGTATCTGCACTTTATCTTATAAATATTGCTCTAGCATTTACGGATGGAGGATCAAAATACACGGTGTGCGTGACTTGACATACACCACCATCATAACAAAATACATTGAAACTTCATACTATCGAAAAAGTTGTTTTCAACAAACACAATTGATGTAACACAAAACCTGAAATTGTATCTTTAACAAAATGGCCATCGGCAGAAAAAAGGATATTATTCATTTGCCACCAGTGGAAGGATAAAAAGAAAGCCATTTTGTGAATGGTCCCATTTCAACCATTTTTATAAAAATTGTGAGTATTGCGAGCTAAATTGGGAAATTTCTATCCGAATATGATATTTTAAATCCCATGAAAACAAAGTGGTCCTGGGTGATCTATAGGTACTATAGTGGTAGTAACTAAGATCATTTAAAGATATGAAACACCATGATACGTGTGCTGTGACACAACACTATGCATGGTGAAACATATTTTTTCCCTGCATCAATCTGGATTAGTTTCCAGTTTGAGAAAAAATCAAATGTAAATGCCTCTACCATTTTGAGAGGGGCCGAAATTCAACCTGTGTAGGATTTCTACACGTAGCATCATCCCTGCCGTGTATGTATACAGTAAGTTATTATTCACATAGTGTATGTTTAAGAAATCCAATGCAAGGGAGCATCAGCGACCGCAGCATTTAGTTGCTTAAAAAGGTGAACAATAACATACTTGCAATTAGCCAGGTTTATAATGCAGTCTCCCATCAGTGTATTGATTTTCCACTTCCTGTCGCACAGCAGTCATTAAATCTAGTCATATGTAACTTATTGGAGTTAAATCTTGCAATAATTTAAATAAGTGGAGCTCGATACTGGCCAATGATTGGCAAAAAAGGAGTAGGGCAAATTATAAAATTCCCTATTGGGGGATAACCCCCAAAAGTCAACATGAGAGAATTTACAAAATGGCTGAACAAAAATTCCCAAATTGTCTGCCTTAATCACCAGGGGGCCGTTTCACTAAACTTCTTACGACTAAAATATTCGTAAGTGCAAAATTATGACCGTCTGTAAATTTCACATCAGCAATGTTTTCTTGATAACAATTATTGGATTTACATTTATTGAGCATAGGCTGCATATGCAGCCTATGCTCAATAAATGTAAATCCATCAATTGAAATTTGCAGACGATCCTAAATTTGCACTTACGAACATTTTAGTCGTACAAAGTTTAATGAAACGGGCCCCTGTACTTGCAATGTTTATGATCAACGTAGTCCAAGATCAGAGTGCGCATTTACACACAGATTTGTACATACACTACATGCGTCATGTGTGTCCAATGCGCACATTGATTTTTACATCTATACTGGTGGAAAAAAACAACAACAACACTTCCTTTTGTCCACTAATGGCACAAATACACCACCAGCTGAGAAAAGGGACCTTGTGAGATATATGGACAGTGTAGATCCTGATCATCATATATGCTGTTATCAGCAGAGACTGATCAGAAGTTATTCAGAGACATAACTAATGATTAACCAATTGAATGACGACTAGTGTATCCCCAGATCAGACTGCGCAAATGCGCAGGCTGATCTGGGGATACGCTGGTCACGCATGCAGTAAATTCCATTTTCTCAGCCGGGAGTGTTATAATTAAACTAGCAGCAAGCATGGTCCAACTTGAATCAGTATCCGAGAAAACGACCATTACTACTTTGCCAATCTCCCTTCATTTGCAAAAATTGAATTTAAAATAAAATTGTCCCAAATATATGGAAGCGTCCTGGTGCCAATGCTAAACTATTTGTATCTCCTAATTTGGAGATACTAACTCCTAATTAGGATGTAGCAAGTCCTAATTATGAAAAAGTCCTAATTAGGAGATATTAAGTCCTAATTAGGAATATAGTAATTAGGAGTTAGTATCTCCTAATTAGGAGATAAATATATTTAGCAATGGCACCAGGACGCTTCCATACAAATACATGCATAATATTTCCAGGGAGAAAAATTTCAACGGTGATATGTACATTTTCTCAAACACAGTCCGATATGAACATACCACACCCATGTTATTCTAGCATATTCCTTATCTCACACAACAGCATAATAGCATATTTCAACCCGACACCATGACACTTCACATATGGGCCGTCCAGGAGATAATATGCGTATTGCATTAAGATAATAAATTTTGTTAAAAATTGTATGCATTTTTTATGTATTTGATGTAGTTTTCATAGAACCCTCGCTAATAGTAGTCCTCTTGCGTAGTTTCAACAAAAATATGTACTTTGTCATAGTAATGTCAATTTAAGCTTGATGCTTTTGTAACAAAATAATTTCTAAAACATCTAAAAACAAGAGAGCCGTAAGTCACAAAATACGCCCGTCGAAGATGGGCCAGACAGCGAAGATGTAGAAATGTGAAGCTGTCACCACGGCAAGAAACATTGATGAGAATATGAATATCTATAGCATTATTTCTTCCTCTTGTTGTGATAAACAAGTATACTAATTTAGGTACAGATGTGTAAAATAGAAATTATATAGAATAGAAAACAAAAATGTAGAAAAAATGGCTAAGTTAAAAAGGTGATATTTTTGTAAACAAATATTTTTTCAGCATAAACACACCAGGGTGCACATCTTCAATATGTGTAAAAGACGTGTGTATAGTTTCAGATCAATTGACTGAACGGTTTCAGAGGAGTTGTGTACACAAACTCTGTACCCTATATAGAATTGTATACAAAAATGTAGAAAAAGATGGCTAAGTTAAAAAGGTGATATTTTTGTTAAAAAATATGTGTAGAAGACGTGTGTATAGTTTCAGAGCGATTGAACAGTTTCAGAGGAGTTGTGAACACAAACTATGCAGTTTTTCTGTCCGCTGCCCGCCCGCCCCGCAGTAAAACATAATACGTACCGTTTTTTTTAAACGGTCGTATAAAAATTGCATTCCCACAGGGACATTTATTAGATAAATACAGTATTTTTTAAATTGCTATATGTTGAAATTCACATTACATGTATAGATTATATTTTCTGTAAATGTTTTTAGAAGTTGGTGAAACTTTCAGTACAAATGCAGAAATAAATTCTGCATCTGCATGGATATTTTCACCATCTTCCAAAAAAAAATAGATGCTGAAAAAAAATAGATATAAAAAAAAAATCAGTATTATTAAAGGGATGGCCCATATGTGTAGAAGCAGAAAGCAATATATGCTTTGTACCACATACATAAGGAATAAGGCGGGTTTTTCAAAGGGGGATTTATACGATATACAGGAAGTTTTAGAATCAATTCTCGTCATATGCAATAGAATTGATTAGTCCATTGACCAGTCCATATTTACACTGGCAGAAAATGCATATGGAATTGGAATTATTTATTGAGCAGGGAAATATATCGTGTGTGATGATTTTTTTGATTTTTTTTGTTTTTATGTCATTTAAAGCATATGCAACAAGACAATTTCTTTTTACTCAGCACATATTTATATGAATAGAAGCATGCTTTAGATATTTTAGATACATGGGGCCCGTTTCACTAAACTTTGTACGATAAAATGTTCGTATTAAGTGCAAATTTAGGATTGTCTGGAAATTTCAATTGATGGATTTACATGTATTGGGCATAGGCTGCATATGCAGCCTATACCCAATAAATGTAAATCCAACAATTGTTTACAATAAAACGTTGCTAATGTGAAATTTACAGACTATCATAATTTTGCACTTACGAACATTTTAGTCGTACGAAGTTTGGTGAAACGGCCTCATGGTTCATAGCATTACATGATTTGGATGAATCTTTTTTTTCATATGGAAATATATCATGTGGGATGCATGTGTGTGGATGTTTAGCATCATATACAAGCACAATTAACATTGGAGTAGATTCATGTCACTCAGCATAGGCAGGGCTCCAGATAAGCAAATAGTAATTGAGTATTGTCACTCCAGCATTTCTGAAGCGATTGGGTATTTCAAAATTTTAATTGTGTAAAATAGAATCACACTACCGTTTACACATCAGCAGACCGCACTTATTGAATAGTTTGCTTCTAAATGAAACCACATCTCGGTATTTCATTAAAATTGTCTCCTTGGAGACAATTCTAATGAAATACCAAGATGTGTTTTCATGGGAAAATAAGGAAATATGCTATATTTGTGTTTTGTTTATTGTTTTCTGTAGCATGATAAAGATACCACAAATTTTTCATTGCTTTTTGATACTCAACTACTTCTGATTTCAATTGGGTTTTTGGCAATTTTAATTGGGTATTTACGCAAATACGCACCTTATCTGGAGCTCTGCATAGGTATGATCTGTTGGGGGATGTTAATTTGTACACTTAATGTCATGTTTGTGTGTGCTATTTCGAGTAGAAAATTGATTGGCATCTACACTTGTCTACACTATTAAAACAAGGACATTTTTGTCAGAGTGAAAGGCTGGGGGAAATTAATTTCAAATTTTAATCCACACTTGTCCCTAAAATAAATTATTATAAATTATTTGTTTAATTGCATGAAATTATTTTCGAAAATAAACAAATTGTTATTTTTTACACTAGTTGGACACCAATTTAAATTTCTTCCCACTCGCCCCATTATATTCAAATACAGTCGAGCACCAGTATCTCGGAGATCGTCCATATAGTCGAGATAGGACTAGGTTCGAGATAGCGATGAAGTGACATGGTCGAATATTTTCGCGAAAAATATGAAATCATGTTACCCATTACACCACGAGTAAATCAGTGAGACGCTTAAATGAAGTGTGATATGCTTAATGAATCATGTCAAACACTCAAATAAATCGAGGTGTTCAATTAAGCAAACAAAGACCTAAAGTAGGTGTGAATTTATTTTGTTGTGTTTGATGTTTTGAAAATCAGTGTCAACCAAATTGATCTTGGCAGCCAGGCGCTTAGGCGATGTATCGATGTATGTGATCGAGATAGCGAAGAGATTTTTAACACATTTTTGTACTGAAGGGACAGAATGAACAGTCGAGATAGACAACATATACAAGATAGGACATGGTCGAGATAGGAATATCATCGATATACTGATGTTCGAGATACTGGTGCTCGACTGTATTTAATAATCATTTAATTAATTTTCAATAGCCTCAGCCTTTTTAACCCATTATTTTCGTAATACACCTTACGGGTAAGACATTTATTAAATATTTTATTTTTGTTATTTCTCAATGAAATTATATGTTGTGACCACTCATTTCAAATGGTGGTCGCGACATATACTTCTGAGTGCATAGAAGGAAAATATTTAGGATTTTCCGCAAACATAATGGTGTATCGTCATCATGAAAAGGGTTAAACTGCACTGTATTATTTATAGTGTCTGTTTCTGTGTCGGTATCACCAAAATCTCTCTCCAACATGCAAGTTTTTCGAAAGAAACATGCACACATCATTGTGTCAGCATATGAGGATGATAAACCACCCAAAAAACGATCTCGAAAAATCACCCATAACTTCCACAAATCATGTCGGAACTCCGTGAAAACTTCAGCGCAGATGCGGAATGAAATCCTGCATCTGCCCCGTAATTTTTGCTGACACAATTTATGGAAACTACAGCCAATCTTCGAAACACTAGGAAATTTAACATACCGGTAAACAGTCAGGTATGAGATCTCACAAACCGGTTTATGTCTGAGATTGTAGCGTAGAAAATGCATCGCGTGATACTGTGGTAGTGAAGTGGTACGATCAGCTGATTGTTGCGTGCGTCTCTCTCTATCTCTCCAACCCTCCATCCCCCATCCCTTCCTCAATCCCTATTCATCTTTACAACTTCTTAAAGTTGGTTTGTTTTTGTGCAGTGTCCGACAAAATGAAAATAACCCGTTTTTGTACTGGCATACCAAAAGTTGACACTTGGGTACTAGATATTTCAAATTGTGCTAGAATAGATATTCGGTACTAAGATAAATGTTTCCCATGAACATGAAGGCCACTGACTAAACATACATGTATATATAATACACATATACCGATTTGTACAGGGTGTCACAGGTGGAAGACTCGGACATATGACACCAAAAAAATGCCTATTAAAAAAAAATCCCATTACCCCACCCACTTGGTCTCGTACAGTACATAACGTTAATTCAAGGTGAGCATAAATAGCGCTATTATAGAAAGAGCCCTCTTTTTTCCGGCTCGCACAAACACAATAAACATCGATTAAATGTATGAAATATGTCTCTGGCAATCGATAAAGGTATTAGGTGTGTGAATATACTCACTTCAAATCGCTGTTTCAAGTATTTATTGAGTTATTCGCGTTTTGATTACCCCATCCAAAGCGAAAGTTGCGTGTACAAAAGAATCTCACACAGAATCGGAGGCCGTCCGGCTGGATTATCGGTCATATTTGGCCGATAGCTGATCGACAGCTCAAACTAAAGTCGTGCACCATGATCATATACATTAGAGACTCCAACCATACAAAGTTCGTCCAATTGTGATCGTTCGCCGATCTAAAAAACACTTTTTTCTAATTTTATTGACTTTCTTTCATGATTCGCGTACTATCAGATTATGTCTTCCGGAAACCCTGAAAAGGGAAAGTCCTCACGTCTATTTTTAGGTTTAACCAATCAGAGATGTTCTTACATAGACGCTTCGGTGGTTGTATTATGGAAGATAGTGCATTGACCCAGTTCCAGATAATGAACGAAATTATAGAAAAAAGTGTTTTATGTACTGTACGAGACCAAGTGGGTGGGGTAATGGGATTTTTTTTAATAGGCATTTTTTTGGTGTCATAGGTCCGAGTCTTCCACCTGTGCAGGGTGTTACAGAAACAACAACAAAATGTACTGGTAATTATAACATACACTGTTTTCGGTGTAATTATATAAGAATGCCGGTGATATGATGCCCAGAAATATCTGTAGCCTATTTCATCAACATTGCAAAGTATACTTTAGTAGCAAAGTATACTTTGAGGGAGAAATTTTCAATTTTATGATAAATTTATTAATTTTTATTATACTGAATTTATTACATTATCACAGCCAATTTGGCTGTGATAATGTAATAAATTCAGTATAATAATTCTGCATACTTTTAATCATGAAATATATGCATTTGTTAGTTCTATATGAAATAATGCATTTCAGGAAAAATAAATGATTACTCCCTCAAAGTATACTTTGCTAGTAAAGTATACTTTGCAATGTTGATGAAATAGGCTACAGGGCTACCAAGTTGAAAATATATGGTTGCACAGTGGGCTGCAACTAAATTTGAAGATTTGTCGGACACTGTGTGGGTATGATTGATTAAAGGTACATGCCCACTCAGTAGGCACAACACGTTCTTTATTGGAATTAAATATATTGATATAATCATGTTTATTTTACTGATAGTGACTTGCAGTGGTATCAGGCTATTTTCATATGCAAATGAGGCATGATATTTTTTTATTATTTATTCTAGTTAAATGCGCCACCTGAAAATATAATATTTTCGACAGCTTATAAAGTATGATTGTTGCACATCAAAATATAAATACAGAGAATAAATAATGTCCGTTAACATTTTAAGGAAACACGGTTATCGCCCCTGATAGCAGTGTGGAAATTGACGTCTGATATAAAATGTATAATAATGCCAATCAATATGTGGGGTAATGGTGAACTAATGTTTATTTTGCCAGACAATGTCTCGGATTATGTCTCTGATATAAAGAACATTTTGTGCCTACTGGGTGGGCATGTACCTTTAAATGATAAAAATCATGTTTAAAAGATTGGACGGACATCTTAATTTTTTGTCGTCTGCTGTTTATTTTCTATTTTCCATTTTTATCATAAAAACATGCTTCGACAGCACTTTAGAATAATTTACAACATGCTTTGACAGCCCTTCAGAATCATTTCCATTAGGGCAAGATATAAAAGCAACAGCAGACGACAATTGTTGTGTGTAGCAGTCTAAGGGTTAAAAGATCAAACGAATAGCCCCTAAACAACACTAGGCTTAGGGGCTATACGGAATAAGTCTATTGTATTCATTTGTCTTAGGCTCTTCTCCCTAGCCCCTAAACCCCCAATGTTTGCCCGGACGGACGAAGACGGAGTTAGAATGGAATCAATACGGACAAATCTGATTTATACATCTTAAAGTGAATGAATGAATGTTTCCATTTAAATCAATGACTGGTGTATTTTTTGTTGATTTTTTTCTGTAAAATTTACATTGTTTTGTTGCATCTGAAATTGTTGGAAAATTGTATATACATTTAAATGACACAGTAACCCACACTAACAGGTTGTTATTTATTATGAGGTTATAGACAGCAACCACCAACAAGCATGCTTGTGTGAAATTTTTGAATTAAATACGTTAATCAGGGCCCGGTTGCTCAAAACCTATGTTAGCTTAACAGAAGCTTTGAGCAACCGGGTCCAGCTGTAGTCATGCTTGTTAGTCAAATTAACATAGTCTTGAGTATTAGGCACTGGGGCAGGTAGTATACTTGTAGCTTGTAGCGATGCAGGGTACAGTGTTCCTTTTTGTTACTGTTGGGCCGGTTGCATTGGAAGGTGGAAAAATGTATCAATAACCATTCAACATTTGTAAAAATGTAACATTGTGTATCGACTATGAAAAGTATGTACTAAAGATAATGCCCAAAATTGCAAAAATAAATTGGGCTTTTGGCGCTGAACCTTACATTATTGTGCTTACTGAGCACAATTGTGAAAGGGTGGGCACCAAAAGCCCCCAAAAAAAGACATTTATTTTTTGTAACTTGCGAAAAAGAAAATTGGGGGCATTGATCATGGTACGATTTTTGGACACCAAAACGTGCAAAAAGGAACACCGACAACTTATTCATTCCTGGGAGACACCATCAGCAATATAAAACTATTTATGTAATTAATAATTATTATTCTCTAAACATAAAGAAAGCAAAACATTATTAGAGTTGTCCTCTGTAAAACTTGTGCGTAGTTAAATAAGCACATTTATAATTTGGATGTTTTTTTTTAATTTTACTAGGAAAATCATTTTACATTATGACATTCATTTGACCCATCTCAAAAAGTAAATGGTTCAAGGAATGTGTAGTCACCACTTAAACGATTCTCAAAAAGTAATTAACCCTTACACCACTATTTTATTTTTTTGTCGTCTGCTATTTTTTATTTTTATCATCAAAAACATGGTTTGACAGCACTTTAGAATAATTTCCATTGTAAATGATTCTGAAGTGCTGTCAAACCATGTTTTTATTGAGAAATAAGGCAAGATATAAAAGCAACAGCAGACGACAATAGTTGTGTGTAGCGGTCTAAGGGTTAAACACATTCAAACTCAAACAATTTGATTGGCCGAGCTGGGCGTAATAATAAAATTCAAAATAATTTTCAAATGCCTGCAGGTGTGTTCCACGTGTGAGCGGGAATAAGGTATACTCGGGTAGCGTGCGGGAGATTCATATTTCAAACATCCTCACTCAAAGTTCCAGCCATAATCGGGCGAGACGCGATCAAGAACGTCCATCGTGGCTCCTGGCGCTGATCCCATCACCTGACACCAGCAGTCGCGGACCCGCCGAAACAAATTCCTGTTGTAAAAACTCTCCCAGCTCTGATACATCAACACATACCCCTGAAAGTTCAAGGTGAACGGCTACATTAGAGTCTACAGTGCAGGTATGGATAGCACAAGTTCTGCCTGCGATACTTACTCGAAGTTCCACCCGTGATCCTTCGTTTCCCGATGCAGGATGTCCATATCGGACCCAGGCGCACTGCAGATTGGTCTGTTCCAGCAGTCGCGGATACGGATGTATAAATTCCGGGTATAAAAACTCTCCCAGCTCTGATATAGGGGAACAAAGTCCTGCAAATTTGCAGAATGTAGACATATGGTTTATTGCTGAAATTGTAAATACAATTTCCAGAGATTTTGGACTAGACTACCTTTAGAACTGTTATTCTGTGCAGAATGGAGACATGATTTGTGACTGTGACTGGTGAAATGGGGCTTATGGGATTTGTGACCGGTGTAGTTCCAGGTCAAATAGCACACTCCTGTAGCCTGATAACGATACCTATGTATTGCTTGCTTGAAGCATGATAGGTGTTTCATTGATGGACTGGCGGTTTTTAGTGCTGAGCCTGATGACTGTGCGGATGCACAGACTGATCTGGATCTTAACTGGTCACAGAACCCATAAGCCCCAATTCTCCAGTCACAGTCACATTTATTGCTGAAATTATTGCTGAAATTGTAAATACGAATTTAGACTATACATTCTGGATATTTTGGAGTAGAAGATATGCAGTTAACTGTTATTACTCGAGAAAAATGCTGTTTTTTGTTGAACAAAATACTCCATAGCTCGAAAACGACATAGCACTTCACGGAATGTATCGTTCCATCATTTGCCTACCTCCTGCAACAGATGAAAAGGACAGAAATCTGTTAACTCTTTCGTGAGAGTCTGTTGTCTCAGGACCCTGCCAGTGCAGCCCATTAAAAACATAGCCACCTTGTATTTTGCTATAACAGGGAGTAAAAGGAAACATTCCAGAATGTATTGCTTTCATTTACTGATACCCTTACATTGCTATCTTAATTTTTTGTCGTCTGCTGTTTATTTTCTATTTTCAATTTTTATCATCAAAAACATGCTTTGACATCACTTTAGAATAATTTACAACATGCCTTGACAGCACTTCAGAATCATTTCCATTATAAATGGAAATGATTGTGAAGTGCTGTCAAACAATGTATTTATTGAGAAATAAGGCAAGATATAAAAGCAACAGCAGACGACAATCGGTGTGTGTAGCGGTCTAAGGGTTAATGCATTTATAGACCTTTATACTCCGTTACTGTGGGCAATAACTGTGTCTCAATATATATATAGAGAATCTCAAACAAGTTTCCATTTGATATTAGATTTATGAAACGAGTCGTGTACAATTTATGCAACGAGCCTCAGACGAGGTGCATAAAATTGCAGACGAGTTTCATAAATCTCATATCAAATGGAAACGCGTTTGAGATTCTGTTTATCATATTACTTCACACCCCAAAAAACATAAATCTCTGGAGATATCGAATACGTTTCAGTGAGAAGACGCCATTGACTATTTTCCTCCCAAGTTGAAAATCATTAGGTAACGTTTGTGATGTCGTTCAACCAATGAAACATCTGTTTTGTTGTATGGATGTGCGTATCTAGTTAATGTAGGATACATTTATTATTTTATTTGGTGTTTAACAGCCTATCAACAGTTAAGGTCATTTGAAGCCGGGCCAACGGGTTCGATCCTGTATATAACCTGCTGCAGTGGGGGGGAAAATCCCTAAATCAGAACGGAATAGTTATATCGAAAAAAATATATTTAGCCCTGAAATCAGAATAACCTGACCTGGTGCCAGGTCCATACCACACCAAAGTCAGATGGCCCCTTCCCTAAAATATACAAAATCTATCGATATGACTGCAAATGTTTAAGTCACTACGATGTAGAACTAATGAAACATACGTATAAACATGACATGTGGTACACACAAGAATGCCAAGGACGTGCGTGAAGGCCAAATCAGGTCTCCGATCGGGATTCCGGTAAGGCTGAACCCCGATCGTTAAATTACCCATCGCATGCTGCCACCTGCCACCAACTAATGCAGGATACAACAAGTTGTTATCAGTCAGCGTGCATTAGGTCAATGCATCTATCGTGAGCTACCTGATAAAAACTTTTTATACACATATGCAATCTAATGCAAAATTATTTCTTTACGCCTTGAAAAAGGTTAGATAGGGTAGCGGCATTTTACTCTTTTTTTTTTATTAAATTTGTTGGTTTTTTTACAGCAACTTTAATATGTATTATATTGCATAAAACACGACAGATATTAATTTTTTCCCCGGAAACGTCGAAAAAAAAAATGTAGGGTCAGCGTTCTATCGATGAAAATGCCAGGTAGGGTCGGGTTACCAGAAAAAAAACTTTTTTAGGCCTAATTGAAAATGAATGGTCATATAACATGTAGATATATTTCAGACTTCGCCAGAGAATGGCCGAAAATACTATATCTCTGTTCAGTACATTTACGTCGGGGCCTACGCTTATATAACTTTTCTGCTCGAAATCAGGAAGTTTGATTGGGTCGAGGCTGAGCTGTGCTCAGTCTCGGCAAATAAAATTTCCTGAATTTTGACCATAGTAACCTCTTTCAGCCAAGCAAACTTCCTGATTTCAAGCATGCATTTTTTTATACGGTAAAGGTGTGCCGAGTCTCGGCCAATCAAACCGACTGATTTCAAGTTCGAATTTCGATAACATGTGCAGAATGTTCTATAAGATACCTGGGCCATTTTACTAAACTTTGTTGGTAAGTGCAAACGTAGAATTTTTAAAAAAAAGTTGGCATTAGCAGCCGAATAAGAGAAATATTTTGTTAACCCTTACAATGCTGAATTAATTTGTGTCGTCTGCTGAATATTTTTTATTTTTCCATTTTTCTCATCAAAAACTTGGTTTGGCAGCACTTTAGAATCATTTCCAAAGGAAATGATTCTAAAATGCTGCCAAACATGTTTTTATTGAGAGAAAAGACAAAATATGAATTATCAGCAAACCACTATTTTCGGTTCCGCATTCTAAGGGTTAATGACCCTATATGTGGAAAGTAAATGGTAGCATAAGAGAACAGCATTAATGTGTTACATAAAATTATAAAAATCTTTGTACGAATGGAATGGTCCGTAACGGCCCATCAACACAAAAGAGTATCATTTAGGGCCAAGCAATGTAGATGAAGAATACAAATGATAGTAAAATAGTATGTTAGATGTGGTAGGCAATCAGATGATCAGGGTAAAAATATTAATGTGATGAACAATATAAATGAACAACATATACAGAATTATAAAATTATTGAATGAGAAACATGTATACAATGATAACAATATTCCGTAAGTCACAAAATACGCCCGTTGAAGATGATGGGCCAGACAGAGAAGATGCAGACATGTGAAGCTGTCACCAAGGCAAGAAACATTAATGTGAATTTGAAAATCTATAGCAATATTTCTTCCTCTTGTTGTAATAAACAGGTATACTAATTTAGGGAGAGATGTGTAAAGTAGAAATTATATAGAATTGGATACAAAAATGTAGAAAAAATTAAAAAGGTGATATTTTTGTTAACAAATATTTTTTCGGCATTAAAAACACCAAGGTGCACATCTTCAATATGTGTAGAAGACATGTGTATAGTTTCAGATCGATTGACTGAACGGTTTCAGAGGAGTTGTGAACACAAACTCTGTACCCTATATAGAATTGAATACAAAAATGTATAAAAAATGGCTAAGTTAAAAAGGTGATATTTTTGTTAAAAAATATTTTTTCAGCATAAAAACACCAAGGTGCACATCTTCAATATGTGTAGTAGACATGTGTATAATTTCAGATCAATTGATTGTATACAAAAATGCAGAAAAAATGTTAAATAGGTGATTTTTTTGTCCGCGGTAAAACATAATATGTACCGTTTTTTTAAAAGCCACGCAAACCTTCAATGTTCTCCACCTGGAATAACATTGAAGTGTTTGCGTCGATACAGACCAGTAGGATGTGTTGCACGCTAAATGCGCTGTGGCATGGAATACATATGATTACTGGAACTCGTAACTGCTAAAAATAATCATCTGATATGACATGATTATACATGTATACACCATACATCAACCCTTAAAAGGCGGGAAAATTGTCGCCTGCTGTTGTGTAATATTTTCTCTTTTTTTCTCAAGAAAAACATGGTTTGACAGCACTAAACAACTACCACATTAAACACCCCAGTAAATGCAACAGCCCATGGTTTTATTCCTTAAATAAATATATATACTGTTTGTTAGACGTGATGATAAGTGCTTCCGGCCGTCTCATCAAGAGCTTCACCATTTATGGATATTATTTAAGCACTTCGCATTTACGTGTGTACCTGTAATGGATACGACGCATATTTGTATAACCTATTTCATCAGGCTCATGAATGATAAAGAATCACATGTAGCAAAATGTCAAACTAGTTTTTTCTATTTTTCTCATTTCTCCACATGAGGTTTCACCACCCATTTGAACTGTCTCAATGGTGGTCAGAAGTTATTCACTGCTGAATTAAGAATATTTTCCTCCAGAAAAGAATTGAGCACAAAATGTGTCAAGTAAGAAATATAAGGTCATTGGACGAGGAATACCATAGATACGTGGAAAACAATCACCGGAAATTGCCGAAGTGTAGGAACGTACGGCAGGAAGATCTGGGGGCAATTTCACTAAACTTTGTACGATTAAAATGTTTGTAAGTGCAAAATTCTGATAAATTTCAAATTAACAATGTTTTCTTGTAAACAATTATTGGATTTACATTTATTGAGCATAGCCTGCCAGTGCATTTGCAGCCTATGCTCAATAAATGTAAATCCATTTAATTGAAATTTACAGACGATCCTAAATTTGCATTTACAAACATTTTAGTCATACAAAGTTTAGTGAGCAATACATGTAAATCTTATTTTACATTCGTAATCCAACAGCCTACATGTGTGTGGCATTCAGTGAAATAGGGCTTATGGAATGTGTGAACAATCTAGCTCATAGCTCATAATCTGTTACTGGAGAAATGGGGCTTATGAAATGTACGGCCAAAGTACGGCCAATCTAGTTCCTGGTATGTGACTGGAGAAATTGGGCTAATGGTATTTGTGACCAGTCTAGCTTGTGGTCTGTGACTAGTGAAATGGGGCTTATGGCAATTGTGACCAGTCTAGCTTGTGGTCTGTGACTAGTGAAATGGGGCTTATGGCAATTGTGACCAGTCTAGCTTGTGGTCTGTGACTAGTGAAATGGGGCTTATGGTATTTTTGACCAGTCTAGCGTGTGGTCTGTGACTAGTGAAATGGGGCTTATGGTATTTGAGACCAGTCTAGCTTGTGGCCTGTGACTAATGAAATGGGGCTTATGGTATTTGTGACCAGTTTGGCTTGTGGTCTGTGACTAGTGAAATGGGGCTTATGGTATTTGTGACCAGTCTAGCTTGTGGCCTGTGACTAGTGAAATGGGGTTTATGGTATTTTTGACAAGTCTAGCGTGTGGTCTGTGACTAGTGAAATGGGGCTTATGGTATTTATGACCAGATTAGATCCTGATATGTAATTTGAGAAATGGGCTCACGCTATTTGTAACCAGTCTAACTCCAGATCTGGACAAATGTTGATTATAGCATTTGTGACTTATGTAGCTTTTGGTCTATCGCTGGAGAAATGGGGCTTGTGGCATTTGTGACATGTATATCGCCTGATATATGAGAGGGGAAATGGGACTTGTGATATTAACAACCCATCTAGCTCCTCATCTGTGACTTAAGAAATGGGACATTGTGGCCAGTCGAAGTTCTGATATACTAGTTCATTCCCTACAGCCTGGCACATATCTATATTGTACGTTAGAAACATGAGAGATGTTACACTGACTGAATGACAAACAGGGCAGTTTCTGATCAGTTATACACCAATTTCAATTAAAAATAGAAAATGTATGGGTATCTAATAGTTAATTTATTATAGCCTACATGCACATTGTATGTTTGGAGCTGCGACGTCCCCAAACATTGTAATATGTGGCAGTGATTGGAGAAATGGGGCTTATGGGTTTTGCGACCAGTGTAGATCCTGATCAGACTGTGCATCCGCACAGTCTGATCAGGATGTGAACTGCTCCATCAATGAAACACCTGCCATGCTTCTAACACGCACTGTAGATCATTATCATGCTACAGGAATGTGCTATTTGATCAGGAGCTACACAAATCCCGTAAGCTCCATGTTTTCCAGTCACAGCCACGTATTACGTTTTCCAACTACAAAACTATTTACAGAAACTAATTAAAAAATACTTACTGGTAATTTTGGCTCTGTGCATGATTTTATACTTTCCAAACCAATACTCCGAAAGAAATCACGAATATGTCCAATAATCACTAACAATCCGTAGCCGAGGTAGGTCCACACAGCCACAAAGATTGGCGTCTCTTCAAACGACTCCCAATAATCATCCTTCCAGGTCTTCTACAATAAAACACAAGACATCAGTAATACTGATGGAGGATTTGACCTGAAAGGGGCATATCAGGACTTTTTGATGAAATACTACATGTATAAAAAATAAAAACATGTTTTCATCATTGCCATGTGTAAAGTGGTTTAATTAAAGATATATGACGATACTAGGACCGCTGGGTTGTTTCTATTTTCACCTATATAGGTACATTGATATCGAATTTCCTATCTTGTTGTGGCCATGATGAAAACACATTTTTATTTTTTTTATATTAATTTATTTGTTCAAAAATCATGAAAAAAATATATAAAAGATTTCCAAGTATTGTCATATATCTTCAATGGGACCACTTTACACAGGGCCATGATGAAAACATGGTTTACTTTTTTTATAGTATTTTTTTCAAAATATCCTCTTTAACATTGGGCACGTATGAATGGAGCATGTACCACTCAAAAACTTTAACCCTTATACCCCCATCACACCAGAGCTACGTCCATGAAGACCTCGCTGCGTCCATGAAAAAAGGCCGGAACGCAGTGCGAACTCCTAGAACGTACTGAGGACGCAGTGGGGACTTTTCTTTGACGTGGTATGGTCTCCATAGTCTCCGGGAGACCTGCTACGTGGACTTTGGACATGTTCAAAACCCACGTAGCGCGGACGTGGCCCGAACAGGACGTAGTAAGGACCTACTTAGGACGTACTAACAGCGCCATTGACGTAGCGTAGACGTAGCGGAGACGTTGTATAGACGGTTAGAGCATAGCAACAATGCAGTGACAACTCCGTCCATGTCTACTAAGCGTCCACTACGCAAATGCAGTTGTTGCTACGTCCTCGCTACGTCCATACTACATTACATAAGACCCCATGAAGTGAATGCTACGTTCGTGGCACGTCCATGGTACGATCATGAAGTTTATATGAAGCCCACAGTGCGTCCAAACACCGACATACCTACGTTCTCACCACGTCTATGCAAAATAGTATAAATACCAGGCACATCTACCCACTGGCATTCGTTCTTGTCAAGTCATGGATGTGCACAGGCATAATGTGCTTATTCTCCAACAAATGGGTGTGAATCAACAGACTCAAGATGAGTAATTGACACTGCTGGTGATGATGAGAAGACGGAGGAAAAGAAGACAACAAAGATCTTGCTGGGTGCGTCCTTGGCTGCATGCCGAAAGAAGACTTCTGTATGGCCATTATGACCGACTGCTGGCTGAGCTGAGAATGGAAGATCAGCAGTCATTCTTCAATTTCCTGAGAATGCCCCCAGATATGTTTGATGAACTGCTGAATAGAGTTGGACCTAGAATTACCAAAGAAGACACCCGCTACAGGAAAGCATTGGAGCCAGGCCTGAAACTCGTAACTATATGCCACTTAGCATCTGGTGACAAGTATTCAACCCTCCAGTGCGACTTCAGAGTTGCTCGCAACACATGTGTCGTCTTCATACCAGAAGTATGTCAGGCTATTGTTAATGTATTGAAAGACGAAGTAATCTCCAGTCCAGTAACACCAGAAGAATGGCGTCCACTTGCTGATGAATTCTTGAAACGATGGAATGTCCCACATGCCTGCACTGCCATTGATGGAAAACATGTTGCTATCAGGAAGCCACCCAGCTCCGGTTCCTTGTATTTTAATTACAAAGGTTTCTTCTCTGTGGTGCTGATGGCGTTGGTCGATGCAGACTATAAGTTTGTGTGGATTGATGTTGGTGGACACGGATGCGTGCTTTTCTGGTGAAGGAGGAGGGGGTGGTACAGGGCCCTCAGATTCACTGCTACTTGATTCAATTTGGGAACTGATGGGGTTCTGTCGCTTCTTCCCACGGCCAGCCGGTGCTTTCTGCTGTTGCCTGACCCTCTTTGGCGGCACGATGCTGGTCAGAGGTTAATTATGATTGTGCCTGTTAAATATATGACTGTTCTTCGCTGTTTGACTTCTGGATACCGAATGAAAAATGTGTCATCTTGCAGGACCATTTATAGTGACGTGGCGGACGCAGTATAGACGTAACTACAACGCGTCTCAATCTGCATGGATGTAGCGAGGACGTAATGGGAACTCTTCCGACGCCGCACGCACGTAGCATACGCGCACATAGAACTCAGTGGGTACTCCACCAACGCCACATGAACGTAACAAGGACGTGGCGCGGACGTAGCATGGACGTGACAATTTCACATTTTCTTTGATTTTCTCGAAGACCACGGCGTTGTCGCGGAGTCCTAGCATTTTTTTTAGAACTCCAAGGACGCAGTGGGAACTTTGTTAGGTGTGATGGGGGTATTAGACCGCTATCTTATTTTTTTTGTCATCTGCTGTTTATTTTCTATTTTACATTTCTATCATCAAAAACATGCTTTGACAGCACTTTAGAATAATTTACAACATGCTTTGACAGCACTTCAGAACCATTTCCAATGGAAATGATTCTGAAGTGCTGTCAAAGCATGTTTTTATTGAGAAATAAGGCAAGATATAAAAGCAACAGCAGACGATAATTGTTGTGAGTAGCGGTCTAAGGGTTAAAGCAAATTTCTAAATCATTTGACCTGAACGTTGGGTACCGGGGCTGCACGAGTGGGTGACAGTATGACAATATGGATGATGACTAAGGCGACAAAAAATTAATGTTTAGATTCTCATCCAAATTTTGGGGAAAAATAGGGCGGGTGGGACACTTTTATTTTTGATTTTCAGGCATATTTTCAGGCCATACTAAAACGAAGTGTGGAACGGCAAGGCGCAGTTGCGTGCAATAGTGTTTTGTAATAACATGTTCATATTGAAGTATTGCTAATCTGTAGGGGGCGGGTTCCGGGGTTGCTGTATTGCACTACGTAAAGCACTCAGATAAAAAGCTGTGGGAGCGATATAATACGCGGGCCGCATCATTCTCGTAAATTTTACCAAATGTTTTTTAATTTAAATTTTTTATTATTTTTTTTTAAATAAAAAACCCTTGGGCGGGCCGTTTTATTAGGGGCGGGTGGGGATGAGAATCTAAACATTAATTTTGTGTAGCCTAACGAGCATATGAAGTTTAAAGCCAGTCCGACTTATGGTTACAGAGACAGTAGGTACACAAAAACATTTAACGTAAATCTCGGACAGACACACGGTCAGACGGACGACAAGGTAGTACTATATGTATAGATTAGTACTAATCTTACTACTTTAATAATGAGTAACTAGATTCAACTCAAGAAAGCCAAGAATAAAATGTACATGAGGGACGAACCAGGGATATCGGGATTCCGGTAAGGATGAATCCCATTCTTAAATTTACCCTTCGCATAAACCAGACCAGCCGCCCACAAAATGTTAAGAGGAAAATTAAATATTAATAGTGAGTCAAGAAGACGACTTAAGACATATGAGACACGCCATCTGATTTTGTATCCAAGAACATTTATATGCAATATATTTACAGAAACTACGATATTTTCCGTAACTGACGTCGAAAGATGACAAAATTTTCATAGCCAATGCGGAACTGCATTTGCTATAAAAATTCCATCATTTACGGAAACTATCGTAAATTTTGTAACTATTTTTCATGAAATATCGCACGTGTTCTTCGGTACAAAAGCACATGTCGTGTCTCATTTGTTACCCATACTGTTGAGCAATAATATCACACCTTGGTTACATGAATGTGTCATCTGATAGCAAAAACATTCTCCTGCGTATTGTACAACTGTCATATGACTGCCGACATCATTGTGGGCATCATAGCAGCTGTATATGGCATGATCTCAGAATATGTCTTCCCAGGGCTCCAGATAAGGAATTAGTAATTGAGTATTGTCACTCCATAATTTCTAAAGCAATTAGGTATTTAACAAATTTAATTGTGTAAAATGAAATCACACTACTGTTTACACATCCACAGACAGCAATTAGTGAATAGTTTGCTTCAAAATGAAAACATGTCTTGGCATTTCATTAAAATTGTCTCCGTATCTGGAGCTGTTGTCTTCCAATAACAGACGATGGGTAGGGCAATGCATTGATACTATCGCCTATCGCAATAGTATCCTTGGCAATAGTACTATCATGATAGTAAAATGTCAATCACAATACTAGTGCAATAGTTTCTTAATCACATTTCTTCCTACATTCTGAAGTTCTAAACATATTATTCATAACCACTGTATGCAGCAATTAACTGTGGCTCTGTACATCCAGTGTCAATATCAATTTAAACATGTTTTCATCATTCTGCCAAACGTTGTCTTTTCGATACAAAATCATAAACATAGCAGTACCTATCTAATGCATCGCGAATAGTATACCTACAATAGTATACCAATGCAATAGTATACTACTATATACCTGCAATATTACCTACAATAGTATACCGTACAATAGTATACCTGCAATTGTATACCTACATAGTATGAAAAAACCTACAATAGTATACCTGCAATAGTATACCTTACAATAGTATACCTCCATATATTACAATACCAATAGTATACCTGCAATAGTATTAACCCTACAATAGTATACCTGCAATAGTATACCTACAATAGTATACCTACAATAGTATACCTACAATAGTATACCTACAATAGTATACCTGCAATAGTATAACCTACAATAGTATACCTGCTACCAATATACCTCAATGTATACCTACATAGTATACCTGCAATAGTATACAATAGTATACCTGCAATAGTATATTCCTGCATAAGTATACCTCAAACTAGTATACCTGCAATATATTAACCTGCCAATAGTATACCTACAATAGTATACGTGCAATAGTATACTGCTGCAATAGTATACTACAATAAGTATACCTGCAATAGTATACCGTGCAATAGTATACTACAATAGTATACCTGCATAGCATACCTAGTATACTACAAGTAGATATACCTAAACCAATAGTATACCTGCAATAGTATACCATAGTTAAACTGCAATAGTATACTGCAATAGTATACCACAATAGTATACTCAATAGTATTAACTACAATAGCATACCTACAAATAGTATAAACCTACAATTAGCATACTACAAATAGTTCATACCTACAATAGTATACCTACAATGTATACCAATTAGCAATAACTACAATAGATACAATATTAGGTTATACCTGAATTTGGTTACCAATAGTATACCTGCAATTGTATACCTACAATATAGTTACCTTACAATAGTATACTACCAATTGTTTATTACCAAAATCGTTTACCTGCAATAGTATACTACTCAATAGTTTATAACCTACCAATAGTATACCTGTTAGGATAACCTAAATAGTATACCTAACAATAGTTTACCTGCAATTAGTATACCCTACAATAGTATACCAATTAGTATTACCTGCCAATCGTATACCGGCAACCTTAGTATACCAATAGTATTTACCTGCAATAGTTTACCAATAGTATACCATGCAATAGTATACCTGCAATAGTCCATACAATAGTATACCTGCCAATAGTTTTCCTGGCAATAATTATCCTAGTATTTACCTGCAATAGTATACCTGGCAATAGTTTTATACAATAGGATAACTGCAATATTATACCTGCAATAGTATACCTTACAATTGTATACCTGAATAAGTATACCATTGTATACCTGCCGAATAGTATACCAATTAGTATACCTGCTTAAGCCTATACCTAAATAGTTATAACCTACAATTGTATACCTGCAATTGTATTACCTACAATAGTATAACCTATATAAAATAGTATACCAAAAGGTATACCTGCCAATTAGTATACCTCAATTAGTATACAATAGTATAACCTGCAATTGTAATACCTGCCAATCGTTATACCTACAAGAGTATACCTGCAATCGTATACCTACAATAGTATCCCTGCTATAGTAGAGTATACCAATTAGCAATAGTACAATAGCCATACAAATAGTAGACCTCAATAGTATACCAATATAAATACCTGCAATAGTATACATGCAATAGTATACCTTACAACAGTTATACCTGCAATAGTATACCTACATAGTATACAATAGTATACCTTCAAATAGGATAACCTACCAATATATAACCTAACAATAGTAATACCCAATTAGATTTACCTACAATGTATACCTAAACAATAGTATACAATAGTATTACCTTGCAAATTAGTTTATACCTGCAATAGTAATACAATCTTATTAAACTGCAATTTAGTATACCAATAGTTTATACCTGCAATAGTATAACCTGCAATAGTATAACAATAGTAACCTGCAATTAGTATACCTGCAATTAGTTTAAATAATTAGTATTACCTGCAATAGTATACAATAGTTATACCTGGCAATAATGGTATTACCATGCAATAGGTTTTAAATTACCTACAAGAGTATAACCTACAATAGTTAACCTGCAATAGTATACTATCAGTATAACCTTTTTTTTTGGCCAATAATAGTAATACCAATTAGTAATACCCTGCAATAGTATACCTACAATAGTATACTGCAATATTTACCTGCATTGTTACCTTACAAATAGTATACCTATATATAGTATACCAATTAGGTTAATACCGGCAATAGTATACCTAACAATCGGAAATAATACAAAGTATTAACCTGCAATAATCACACTCAAATAGTTTATACCTACAATAGTAAACCAATGCAATAGAATACCTACAATATATTTACCTAACAATAGAATACCTGCAAATTAGTTTAACCTGCAATTAGTATACCTACAATTAGGATACCTAACAATTTATATACCTGCAATAGTATACCTACGAAATTAGTATAACCTACCACTTAGTATTACCTCAATATAACCTGCAATAGTATACCTACAAGATATACCTAACATATAACCTGCAATAGATACCTACAAATAGTAAATAACAATAGTAATACCTACAATAGATACAATTAGTATACCAATATATTACCTAAACAATAGGTATACCTGCAATAGTATACAATAGTTTATACCTACAATTAGCATTACCAATTAGTATAAACCTACAATAGTTTATACAATAGTATAGCCTACAATATTATACAATATTAAAAACCTAACAATAGTTACCTGCAATAGTAGACAATAGTATACCTACAATAGCTTACAATAGTATACCTGCAATAAGTATACCTAAATAGTATACAATAGTATTAACCTGCAATAGTATACCTACAATATCATACAATAGTAATACCAACAATTAGTATACCCTAACAAAAGTATACAATATATACTCGTACAATAGTATACCTGCAATATATACTAACAATAGTAATACCATTAGTATAAACTAACAATAGTAAACCTAACAATAGTAATACCTAACAATAGTATAGCCAACAATAGTATACAAATAGTAATCCCTACCAAAGATACAAAGATATCCAACAATAGTATACAAAAGTATACCTAACAATTAGTATACCTGCACCTAACAATAGCAATACCTAACAATAGTAATACCAATAGTATACCTAACATATATAACCTGCAATAGTATACCATAGTATACCTAACATAAGCATACAATAAATACTGCAATAGTAATACCTACAATAGTTATACAAAGTATACCCTGCATTAGTATACCGACTATAGTATACAATAGTATAACCTAACAATTAGTATATCCTGCAATAGTATACCTTCAATATATACAATAGTAAATACCTACAATAGTATACAATAGTAAAACCTACCAATAGTATACAATAGTAACTACAATAGTATAACAAATAGTATACCTACAAAAGTATAGCAATAAGTATAAACCTTCCAATAGTATACAATATATATCCCTACAATAGCATACAATAGTATACCTTACAATTAGGCATACCTACAATAAGCAATACCTACAATGTTACCTAACCAATAGTATCAACCAAACAATAGCATATACCTAACAATATTGCAATACCAATAGTATACCTGCCAATAGTATACAAAATAGTTATCCCTGCAATAGTATACAATAACAAAAGTATACCTACAATAGTATACCTGCAATAGTATACCTAACAATAGTAAAATACCAATAGTAAACTGCAATAGTATACCTACAATAGTATACCTAACAAAGTATACCTGCCAAAGTATACCTACAATAGAATAAAGCCTAACAATAGTAATACCTGCAATAGTAATACCTAACAATAGTAGACAATAGTAGACCTGCAATAGTAATTACCTGCCAATAGTAATCCAATAGTAATACCTGCAATAGTATACAATAGTAATACCCTGCAATAGATAAACCTGCAATAGTAACAATTAGTATACCTCAATAGTATACCGCAATAGTAATAATAGTATACCTGCAATAGTATAACCTGCAATAGATCACAATAGCGAACCTGCAATAGTATAACCCTGCAATATTATACCTACAATAGTATACCTAACAATAGTATACCCTGCAATAGTAATAACAATAGTAAATACCTGCAATAGTATACAAATTAGTATACCTGCAATAGTATAAACTAACAATAGTATACCTACAATAGTAAAACCTGCAAAATAGTATAACCTACAATAGTATACCTAATATATAGTATACAATTAGTAAATACCTGCAATATTATACCTACAATTAGTAAATACCAATAGTAAATATCCTCAATAGTATATTACCTGCAATAGTATAACCCTACAATAGTATACCCTGCAATCGTAATACCTACAATAGTATACCTACAATAGTATACCTGCAATTAGTATACCTTCAATAGTATACCTAACAATCGTATACCTACAATAGTATACCGCAATAGTAACCTACAATAGTATACCTACAATCGTATACCTACAATAGTAATAACCTGCAATAGTAATAACCCTACAATAGTAATACCTACAAAAGTATCCCTGCACTATAACCCTACAAAATAATACAATAGTATCCCTACAATAGTAATACCAATAGTAAACAAAAGTAAACCAACATAGAAAATTCCAGTCAACCAAGTATACAAAAAGACTACCTACAATAGCATCCAAATAGTATACCCTACATAAGTATACCATAGTATACCTACCAATAGTAAACAATATTATACCTACAATAGTAAACCTGCAATGTAACCAAAAGAAAAGCCTACAATAGCAATCACAATAGTTAAGCCTGCAATAGTATAACCAACAATAGAATACAATAGTAAACCTGCAATATGTATAACCTAACAATAGTATACCAATAGTATAACCTAACAATAAGTAAACCTGCAATATATACCTACAATAAGTATACCATAGTATACCTAACAATAGTATACCAAAATTATAACCTAACAATATATACAATAGTATACCTAACAATAGTAAATAACAATAGTATACCAACAATAGTATACAATAGTTATAGCCTACCAACTACAGCACAATAGAGATACCTACAATAGTAACCTACCAATAGTAATACAATAGTATACCAACAATAGTATCAACAATAATACCTACAATAGTAATAAATAGTATATCCTACAATAGTATACCTACCAATAGTATACAATATATACCTACAATATATACCTGCAATAGTATACCTACAATAGTTAACCTGACCAATAGTAATACCTAACAATAGTATAACAATATGTTAATACCTAACAAATAGAATATCTGGCAATAGTAATATCCAATAGTATACCTAAAACAATAGCATACAATAGTATCCCGCAATATTATAACCTACAATAGTAAAAAATAGTATACCTGCAATAGTAATAAAAACCTAAAACAAATAAGTATACCAATAGTATACCAATACAATAGTAATACCTGCAATAGTATACCTAACAATAGTATAACCAATAGTAATACTCAATAGTATACCAATAGTATACTAACAAAGTATACAATATATACCTACAATAGTAAATACAATATTATAACCTAACAATAGTATACAATAGTAAACCTACAATATATAACCTAAAATAGTATAACAATAGTATACCTACCTAATAGTATACCTGCAAACTAGTATACCTCTACAATAGTATACAATAGTAACCTAACAATAAGTATACCTACAATAGTATACCTAACAATAAAGTATACCTACAATAGTCAACATACAATATTAACTCCTACAATAGTAATACCAATAGTATACCTAACAATAGTAAAATAACATAGTAAAAAAAAAAAAAAAAAACCCTACAACTAGTAATAACCTGCAACCTAACAATATATACCTACAATAGTAACAATAAATTATACCTCAATAGTATAACCGCAATATTATACAAAATAGTATACCTACAATAGCATACAAATAGTATACCTGCAATAGATACCTAACAATAATATAACAATAGTATACCTGCATAGTATACCAAAACAATAGAATACAATAGTATACCTACAATATTAATAACCTCAAATAAGTATACCTACAATAAGTTAATACAATAGTATACCTACCAAAGTAAAACAATATATACCTACAATATGTATACAATAGGTAATACCTACCAATAGTATACAATAGTAAATACCTAACAATATATACAATAGTATAACCTACAATAGTATACCAATAGTATACCTAACAATACATAAAATAGTAATACCACAATAGTAAACCTGCAATAGTATACCTACAATAGTATACAATAGTATACCTACAATAGTATACCCTCAATAGTATACCTAACATAGTAATAACCAATATATACCTAACAAATAGTATACCTAACAATAGTATACCCTACAAAGTAATACATACAATAGTCATTAACCTAAAATAAGTTACCTAACAATAGTATACAATTAATACCTACAAAGTTTACCACAAATAGTATACCTACAATAGTATAACAATAGAAAACCTAACAATAGTATACCTCAATAGTAATACCTAACAATAGTAAATACAATAGTATACCTACAATAGTATAACCTTCAATAGTATACCTAACAATAGGTATACCTAACAATAGTTATACCTACAATAGTATACCTGCTAATAGTAAATACCATACAATAGTAATACAATAGTATACCTACAATAAGTATACAATAGTATACCTAACAATATATACCAATAGTATACCTACAATAGTATACCTAACAATAGTAATACCAAATAGTATCCCCTACAATAGTAATACTGCAATGTATACCTACAATAGTATCACCAATAGTAAAAAATAACCTGCAAAAAATTTTATACCTACAATAGTATCACCAATAGTATACCTAACAATAAGTATAACCTGCATATTATACCTAACAATAGTATACCATCAATAGTATACCTAACAATAAGTAATAGACCAATAGTATACCTAACAACAGATACCTACAATAGTTATACCAACAATAGTATCAACCCTGCAATAAGTCCTACCTAACAATAGTATACCTGCAATAGTATACTAACAATAGTATAACCAATAGCAATACACAATACATACAATAGTAATACCTGCAATAGTAAAACCCTACCAATCAGCAATACAATAGTATACCACTGCAATAGTATAAAAAACCTTACAATAGTAATACAAAGTATAACCTGCATAGTATACCTAAACAATAGTATAACCAATAGTAAACCTACAATATTAAACCCTGCAAATAGTATACCTACAATAGTATACAATAGTATACCTCAATAGTATACAAATATATACCTACAATAGTAATACAATAGTATACCTACAATAGTATACCCATAGTATACCAAAAATAGTATACAATAGTATACCTACAATAGCATACAATGTAATACCTTACAATAGTATACGCCTGCAATAGTATACCTACAATATTATACAATAGTATACCTACAATAGTATACCTGCAATAGTATACCTACAATATATAACAATAGTAACCTACAATAAGTATACCACAATATAAACCTACAATAGTATACATACAATATACATACCTACAATAGTATACCTACAATAGTATACAATAGTATTACCTACAATAGTATATAACAAGAGTATACTACAATAGTAAACAATATTATACCTACAATATATACCTGCAATAGTATACCTACAATAGTATACAATAGTATACCTACAATAGTATACCTACAATAGTATACCTACAATAGTATACCTACAATAGTATACCTACAATAGTATACCTGCAATAGTATACCTACAATAGTATACAATAGTATACCTACAATAGTATACAATAGTATACCTACAATAGTATACAATAGTATACCTACAAATAGTATACCTACAATAGTTACAATAGTATACCTACACATAATATACCTGCAATAGTAACACCTACAATCGTAGCTACAATAGAATACCTGCAATAGTATACCTACAATAGTATACAATAGTATACCTACAATAGTATACCTGCAATAGTATACCTACAATAGTATACCTGCAATAGTATACCTACAATAGTATACAATAGTATACCTACAACAGTATACCTACAATAGTATACCTACAATAGTATACCTGCAATAGTATACCTACAATAGTATACCTGCAATAGTATACCTACAATAGTATACAATAGCATACCTACAATAGCATACAATAGTATACCTGCAATAGTATACCTACAATAGTATACAATAGTATACCTGCAATAGTATACCTACAATAGTATACAATAGTATACCTACAATAGTATACCTGCAATAGTATACCAGCAATAGTATTACCTACAATAGATACCCTACAATAAGTAAATAACCTGCTATAGTATACCTACAATAGTATACAATAGTATACTACACAGTAACACCTACAATAGTATACTACAATAGTATACCTGCAATAGTATACCCTACAATAGTATACCTGCAATAGTATAACCTACATTAGTATACAATAAGCAAACCTACAATAGCATACAATATATACTGCAATAGTATACATAGCATACCTACAATAGCATACAATAGAATACCGCAATAGTATAACTACATAGTATACAATACATACCTACAATAGCACATATACCTGCAATAGTATACCACTAGCAATAGAATAGTACCTACAATAGTATACAATAGTATACCTACAATACCGCAATACAATAGTATACCTACAATATAATACCAACAATAGTATACTAACAATAGTATACAATAGTACCAAAGTATACCAATAGTATACAATAGTATACAATAGTATACCTACAATAGTATACAATAGTATACCATAGTATACCTGCAATACTATACCTACAATAGTATACAATAGTATACAATAGTATACCTGCAATACTATACCTACAATAGTATACAATAGTATACCTGCAATACTATACCTACTACCTAGTATACAATAGTATACCTACAATAGTATACTGCAATAGTATACCAATACAATAGTATACAATAGCCATACCTACAATAGACAATCAATAGTATACCTGCAATAGTATACCTACAATAGTATACAATAGCATACCTACAATAGCATACAATAGTATACCTGCAATAGTATACCTGCAATAGTATACAATAGTATACCTGCAATAGTATACAATAGTATACCTACAATAGTATACCTGCACTAGCATACAATAGTATACCTACAATAGCATACAATAGTATACCTACAATAGCATACAATAGTATACCTACAATAGTATACAATAGTATACCTGCAATAGTATACACCAATAGTATACCTACAATAGCCAATACAATAGTATACCTACAATAGCAGCATACAATAGTATACCTACAATAGTATACCTGCAATAGTATACAATAGTATACCTACAATAGTATACAATAGTATACCTACAATAGCATACAATAGTATACCTACAATAGTATACCTACAATAGTATACAATAGTATAGTACCTACGATGCTAATAGTATACAATAGTATACCTACAATAGCATACAATAGTATACCTACAATAGCATACAATAGTATACCTGCAATAGTATACCTGCAATAGTATACAGTAGTATACCTGCAATAGTATACAATAGTATACCGACAATAGTATACCTGCAATAGCATACAATAGTATACCTACAATAGCATACAATAGTATACCTACAATAATATACCTACAATAGCATACAATATTATGCAATAGTATACCTACAATAGCATACAATAGTATACCTACAATAGTATACAATAGTATACCTGCAATAGCATACAATAGTATACCTGCAATAGCATACAATAGTATACCTACAATAGCATACAATAGTATACCTACAATAATATACCTGCAATAGCATACAATAGTATACCTACAATAGCATACAATAGTATACCTACAATAATATACCTGCAATAGCATACAATAGTATACCTACAATAGCATACAATAGTATACCTACAATAGCATCCAATAGTATACCTACAATAGCATACAATAGTATACCTACAATAGTATACAATAGTATACCTGCAATAGTATACCTACAATAGTATACCTGCAATAGTATACAATAGTATACCTGCAATAGTATACACTAGTATACCGGCAATAGCATAAAATAGTATACCGGCAATAGTATACCTGCAATAGTATACAATAGTATACCTGCAATAGTATACACTAGTATACCGGCAATAGTATACAATAGTATACCTGCAATAGTATACCTGCAATAGTATACAATAGTATACCTGCACAATAGTATACCTGCAATAGTATACCTGCAATAGTATACAATAGTATACAATAGTATACCTGCAATAGTATACAATAGTATACCTACAATAGTATAACTGCAATAGTAGACAATAGTATACCTGCAATAGTATACCTGCAATAGTATACAATAGTATACATACAATAGTATACCTGCAATAGTATACAATAGTATACCTACAATAGTATACCTGCAATAGTATACAATAGTATACCTACAATAGTATACCTGCAATAGTATACAATAGTATACCTGCAATAGTATACCTGCAATAATATACCTGCAATAGTATACATTAGTATACCTGCAATAGTATACAATACCTACAATAGTATACCTGCAATAATATACCTGAAATAGTATGCCTAAAATAGTACACCTGCAATAGCATAAAGTAGTATACCTGCAATAGTATACCTGCAATAGTATACAATAGTATACCTGCAATAGTATACAATACCAATAGTATACCTGCAATATACAATAGTATACCTGCAATATTATACAAATGTATACCTGATAGTATACAATAGTATACAACAGTATACCTACAATAGTATACCTGCAATAGTATACAATAGTATACCTGCAATAGTATACAATAGTATACCTACAATAATATACCTGCAATAGTATACCTGCAATAGTATACAATAGTATACCTGCAATAGTATACAATAGTATACCTGCAATAGTATACAATAGTATACCTGCAATAGCATAAAATAGTATACCTGCAATAGTATACCCTGCAATAGTATACCTGCAATAGTAATACTGGTAGTATCGCAATAGAATTTTATTTTTGACAGTCGCAATACTATTGCAATTGTTATTTTGCTGCAATAGTCACCCCTACCCCTACACATGTCGATTGGCATGTCAAATGACACGCCATGTGTTTACTTGTACGACGTATTATGACAAACTTATTCCACATGGAAATACAGGCTGATCTGGGACTACATTGGTCGGAAAATCATTGGCGCCGAAATAACTCTAAATAATCGTACACAATACCATCCATTTTCAAGCTGGGTAGGTAGGTAGGAAAATTATTTTTTATTTAAGCGCTAGCGAAGAATTATACAACCAACATCCAAATTTGAGGTCTTGCAGTTTTTATGCAAATGAGCTGATGTCGGTCGCAGCACATATTTTGTAGGTTGAACTTTTAAAAACACGTGTCTTACCCCATAAAAATAGTTATAACAACTTAGCTTGATCACCTTTTCAGTGTGATAAATGTTTTGTTTGCTTTTTTGTGCTAAATTTATGTTATTGCACATGTTTCCGTAGTCTAAGGGTGCGACGATTAACCGCCATACTCGATTATTCGTGATTTGTAACTCAATGCACGAATACAATCTTCAGAGTAGGTCTCAGAATAGAAATCTATTTTCATCTTGGGTTTTCCAAAAATCTAATTTTAACTCGTTGTTGCTGCTGTGAAATTCTCGAACTTAATTTTTGCGAAACGCTTTCCACTCTTAGATTAATTATTTGTCAATGTGTCATCCACAAACACATAATGCAAGGGATTTCAGGACGTTCAGTCATTTGATTATCTCAGGTTGCGCTAGTCAGAGGCTAAAACGCTAACCGTGGGACTGGTACAAACCGAAAATAAACAACAAGTTTTAAACAAGAGGGCCATGATGGCCCTAATTCGCTCACCTGACTCCATGAACACCAGAGGAGAATGTGACATTGAGTTCATGCGTTTTAAAAAAATTGTGCTATTTTTAGATGGCGGTCATCTTGGATTAAGCGATGACTCTCATTTTACCAAAACTGAAAATGCTTCACCCAAGGATCGGAACTTCCTATGAAGTTTGGCCAGCATCGGCCAAGTGGTTCCTGAGAAAAAGACGTTCAAAATCTCAAATAAATGGACCTTTTGGCGGCCATCATGGATGACATAATCATCCGATTCCGACAAATATTGCGCCAGAGCAATCGCCTCATCGATACCTTCAATTTGATATATGACATGAGCATATTCGGTCAAAAATAAAATTTGAGCCCACGGGCCACGCCCATTTTTGACCCCGGGGTCACCATTTTCACAAATTTAAAAGAGCATTGTACATCGATCATTTCTACCAAGTTTCGTCGAAATCCGGCCAGTGGTTCATGAGAAAAAGATTTTTTTAAGAATTTGTGCTATTTTTAGACGGCGGCCATCTTGGATTAGCGATGACCTCCATTATAACAAATCTGAAAAGGCTTCACCCATGGACCATAACTGTGAAGTTTGGCTACCATGGGCCAAGCGGTTCATGTGAAGTAGAATTTTTAAATCTCTAATAAAAGAACGACCTTTTGACCTTTCGGCGGCCATCTTGGATGACATAACCATCAGATTTCGACAACAAATTCAACAGAGTGAACGCCTCATTGATACCTTCGATTTGATATATAACATGACCATATTCGGTCACAAATAAAATTTGACCCCAATTTGACCCCACGGGCCATGCACATTTTTGACCCCGGGGTCACCATTTTAACAACTTTGAAATAGAATTGTACATTGATCATTCCTACCAAGTTTCGTCGAAATCCGGCTGGCGGTTCATGAGAAGAAGATTTTTTAAGAATTTATGCTATTTTTAGACGGCGGCCATCTTGGATTAGCGATGACCTCCATTTTAATAAATCTGAATAGGCTTCACCCATAGACCATAACTTTTAAGTTTGGCTACCATGGGCCAAGCGGTTCATGTGAAGAAGAATTTTGAAATCTCTAATAAAAGAACGACCTTTTGACCTTTCGGCGGCCATCTTGGATGACATAACCATCAGATTTCAACAAAAAATGCACCAGAGTGATCGCCTCTTTGATACCTTCAATTCGATATTTGACTTGACCATATTCGGTCAAAAATAAAATTTGACCCAAATTTGACCCCACAGGCCACGCCCATTTTTGACCCCGGGGTCACCATTTTAACAACTTTGAAAGAGCATTGTACATTGATCATTCCTACTAAGTTTCGTCAAAATCCGGCTAGCAGTTCATGAGAAGAAGATTTTTTAAGAGTTTATGCCATTTTTAGACGGCGGCCATCTTGGATTAGCGATGACCTCCATTTTAACAAATCTGAAAAGGCTTCACCCATGGACCATAACTTTTAAGTTTGGTTACCATGGGCGAAGCGATTCATGTGAAGTAGAATTTTTAAATCTCTAATAAAAGAACGACCTTTTGACCTTTTGGCGGCCATCTTGGATGACATAACCATCAGATTTCGACAAAAAAATCACCAGAGTGATCGCCTCTTTGATAAATTCAATTTGATATATGACATGACCATATTCGGTTAAAAATAAAATTTGACCCCAATTTGACCCCACGGGCCACGCCCAGTTTTGACCCCAGGGTCACCATTTTAACAACTTTGAAAGAGCATTGTACATCGATCATTCCTACCAACTTTTGTCGAAATCCGGTTGGCGGTTCTTGAGAAGAAGATTTTTGAAGAATTTGTGCTATTTTTAGATGGCGGCCATCTTGGATTACACAATGACGTCATTTTAACAATTTTGTAATCCCCCTACCTAAGGACCATGATCATGAAGTTTGGTGACTATAGGCCCGATGGTTACTGAGGAGAAGACGTTTGAAAATGTTCACGGACGACGACGGACACATTGTGGTAACAATAGCTCACATGAGCTTCGCTCAGGTGAGCTAAAAAAGTGTGCCATGTAATTAAGTCGGGTCGATTTTAGCAGGTCAGTCAGGAGATGGGAACAGAGACCTATTTTATTATGGCCTTAGCCCTTAGAATCTAATTTTCTGTTGTGAATAAACGTGATTGCAATAAATGTGGCCTGTCGGTACTCAAATGCCCCCAATAGCAGCAGCCAAGACAATGAGTGATTAATTAGCTAATACCATGAAGTTGCACAGACAACATAAGGTAACAATGAAGTTGCACAGACAACATAAGGTAACAATGATGTTGCGCCATGTTAACCCTTTAATACAACGCTGAATTATAATTTGTCGTCTGCTGTTTATTTTCCATTTACTCATCAAAAACATTTCCAAATGATTCTAAAGTGCTGTCAAACCATGTATTTATTGAGACTGAAGACAAAATATAACACAACAGCAGACGACAATTTAAGAATGACTAAGTGTTTCAGCAACACTATTAGGGTCAAAGACGTCATGGTCAGAAATGTGTTAGAAATGTTTACATGTATCAAGTGTCCAATTATTTCATTAATCATTCAAGTGACATTAAAGTTATCCTGACCTGGTTAAAGAAACATGGACTAACTTTTGGACATAAAAAAAATATCTCGAGTGTTCAGGTAAAAAAGGTCACGGTCATGTTAATGTGTGCCGAGTGTGCTGCACAAGTCCACATGTATCAAGATTCCAAATGAGCAAGAAATCCTGAAATTTACATTGGAGTTGATTTATGGCTGATTAAGGAAACTGGGAAGAAACATGGACAAGCCTTTTAATACAAACAAATAGACAGTTCAAATGTCATACATGTAATTGCTACCAGATATTCGAGTTATAATTTCAATTCATTAACCTTATTACAAAATTAATGAGCTAACCGACAAGTCTCATGATTTGTTGTTCCTTAGTCACTACAACAAACCTTCATGTAGAACCACAATTTGATATAACCATACTTATATGTGGCGGGGACTCGTGAAGTGGGGCTTAACGACGACGGTCTTTGCAACCAGCGTAGATACAAGGTTTGCACTGTTCGCGGTTCCAATAATGAACCACCAGTCATGCTTCTAACAAACAGCACAGGTCACTGCCAGACTGTATGAATGTGCTAGCAGATCAGAAAGAAGGATGTGCATAAATGTTATATCAAGTTATATTAATTCTTTGCATTGTGGGCTATAATTAATTCAAAAATAACAGACGACAATAATATATATTTTCTTTTAATTCTCACTGCAAATCTCACGAATATGTCTTGGAATTTCCTGAGAATTGCGTCTTCTGGACTCAATTCTAATGAAATTCCAAGACATATTTAGAGAGAAATGAGAACTATAGATGGCCGAGGCCCACATGTCGCACCCGCCGAGGCTTTGATAGTATAGCAAAAAACTTTAACCATAAACTTTAACCCGGACGCACGTACATACACACAGACATATGTATGTACACCAATGTGCCGACTATATCACACTGTCAGTACCGTAACCAGGATGAGGCAGACAAGGCGGTCGCCTCGTCTGTCACCTTGTTTGTTTTTACCGGATATGTAGGTAGGTTTTGGCCATCTGGGTGAACACTTAACAGAGATAAATAATGGCATGGCCTTATCTACATTGCACAATGGAATGAAATGTATCTTTGAATTAATCTGTGAAAATATCTGCCAAACAAATTAGGAGTATATTTTTTATTTCTCTCTGTAACTACATCTTGGAATTTCATTAGAATTGAGTCCTCAGGACTCAATTCTAATGAAATTCCAGGACATATTCATGATATTTACAAGGAGAAATAAAAGAAAATATGAATCCAATTTTCAGTTTTAATATTTGGTTGCAAGTATGACTATTGGAAATTATAGCTCTACAATGCATTAAAAAGTAGGAAATTCCACGTAGAAACAAAAATAATTCCACGGGGAGGACCTCCGAACACCCGACTAACGACACGGGATACCCCTCTTGAGCTCTCCCATTCGGCAGTCAAAGCCCCTGGAAAATTCCTGGTGACACATATGATAATGACAGTGTTTGTAGTAAATAAAGAGCCCATGTTGTCAACAAAATGTACAAAAAGTGTATTTTTTCTTCATTTTTAAAATTTGGGTGAAACAAAAACCCCGACTGAATGGCCAACAATAAAGTTTCTCTAAGGCCATGTGATTTTTTCTAGTGAGGCACTAGAGAGTTTGTTTATTATTTTATTTTTAAGGATTTATTCATCGTAAGATACGGATACACTCCTACCCTTGTTTTGGCAAGTGGGGAATAGTTGGGTTACCAAGATGATGAGTTTTAAATGGACTGTATACGGTTTTCCACAATTTTCAGTTGTTAACCCTTTCATCACCACAGACCGGTATAGTGGTTTTGAAAACAGTGTAGATCCAGATGAGCCGGCTCGTGATGAGCCGTCTCATCAGGATCTGCACTTTTTGAAAGTAATTTTCAAATGTTCAAGAACAACTAAGGTGGCCGTGACCCGCATGTCGCGCTCGCAGAGGCTTTGATAGTATACCGAAAAACTTTAACTAAAAACTTTAACCCGGACGCACGTACGGACGCCAATGTGTTGACTGTATCGCGCTGTTTAATAAATCTCATATTAAATCAGCACAAAAGCTAGATTCTCTGTATTGTGTATACTAAGAAGCATTAATTGAAGCTGTACTGATCACCCATCATGTTTTCTAGCGGCCTCATTTGCATACTTATTACACTAGTGTATTATGAGTTTTACTACACTGTGTTATCACACTGTGAAAGTCTATTTTAGGCAATAAAAGTATATACATGTGCCAACACAATCTTCATAATGACGACATGACTGGGCAACACAAAGGACAAGTAGATATGACACGCACCGCGAGAAAAAGGTTCCAACTGCATTTATGAACTGTGTAAAGATATTCATATATGGCTGTAACTGGAAAAATGTGGCTTATGGGATTTATGACCAGCGTAGCTCCTGATCAAATATCACTCCTGTAGCCTGATAACGATCTAGATTGCTTGTTAGAAGCATAAAGGGTGTTTCCTTGATGGAATCACAAACAGTGCAGACCCTCTTCAGACTGTTGCGAATCTGGATCTACACTGGTCACAAGCATCATAAGCCCCATTTCTCCCGTCACAGTCACATATTTGTAGCTCCAGGGGGCCGTTTCACTAAGCTTCGTACGACTAAAATGTTTGTAAGTGCAGATTTAGAATAGTCTGTAAATTTCAATTGATGGATTTAAATTTATTGAGCATAGGCTGCATATGCAGCCTATGCTCAATAAATGTAAATCCAATAATTGTTTACAAGAACACATGGTTAATATGAAATTTACAGACTATCATAGTTTTGCACTTACGAACATTTTAGTCGTACAAAGTTTAGTGCAACGGCCCCCAGATCAGTGCACGGCAATGTAGTCAGATAAGTTGTCCACACAGTAGGACTACAATGCAGTATGACATTGACTGTCATTTTTGAGTCAGCCAAACATTAATATGGTGATCATGAGCTACACTGTGCAAAGTCTCAACACCACACATTTTATCAGCGCGCCCTATCTGATTGTCACTGTTTGCTCAAAACAGTGAGTGAAGTTATCACAACATGTAATCTGGATGTTATCAGATATATACGTATATATGTATATGAAAGGGGGAAATTCGTGTCGAGCATTTTATCGTCATGGAGAAATAAAATTGTACTGTAAATTCGCCACATGATCAATAAAAAACACTAAAATGCAAAAATATGCTAAACACAATCATGTCTGACGCAAATCTGGTGATTTTCCATGTCTAAAGAGGTTAATCCACTTAACCCTTTCAACACCAAGTAACTTAATAGGATGTTCCATGCCAATGTTTCACGCTATTTCATTGGTCCATTCAAATTTTCAGGCTATTCCATTCTTCAGAAAGGGTAATTTTTTCAAATTTGATAACTATTAACAAACAGTGGAGATCCTGATGAGACGGCTCGTTACGAGCCGGCTCATCTGGATCTGCACTGTTTGCAAACATTGTCTCTATAGAGGTCTGTGGTGTTGAAAGGGTTAATAGAATATATATGCGTCTGGTGACTTGAAAGACATTCAGAGCTGAACATCTCAAACACATCGCATCACGTTACACAAACCCTGTGTCTGAGTACCAAACAGAGCTCCAGATAAGGTGTGTAGTGGTGTATTTTACACAATTATTTTAGCTGAATACGCATTGATTATCAAGAGTGGGAGTACAAAATACGCACAGCAATGTGAAAATACGCATTGATTTTCAAATTGAGTAGTGAAAATACTGTCATAAAGTTAACAAGAGTGCCGTAAGTCACAAAATACGCCCGTCGAATATGGGCCAGACAGCGAAGATGCAGAAATGTGAAGCTGTCACCAAGGCAAGAAACATTAATGAGAATTTGAAAGTCTATAGCATTATTTCTTCATCTCGTTGTGCTAAACATGTATACTAATTTAGGCAGAGATAGAAAAGTAGAGTGTAAAGTAGAAATGATAGGGAATTGGATACAATAATGTAGAAAAAATGGCTAAGTTAAAAAGGTGATATTTTTGTTAAAAAATATTTTTTCGGCATAAAAACACCAAGGTGCACATCTTCAATATGTGTAGAAGACGTGTGTATAGTTTCAGAACGATCGACTGAACAGTTTCGGAGGAGTTGTGTACACAAACTCTGTACCGTATATAGAATTGTATAGACAAATGTAGAAAAAATGCCTAAGTTAAAAAGGTGATATTTTTATTAAAAAATATTTTTTCCGCATAAAAACACCAAGGTGCACATCTTCAATATGTGTAGAAGATGTGTGTATAGTTCAAGAACGATCTACTGAACAGTTTCGGAGGAGTTGTGTACACAAACTCTGTACCGTATATAGAATTGCATAGAAAAATGTAGAAAAAAATGGCTAAGTTAAAAAGGTGATATTTTTGTTAAAAAATATTTTTCGCCATAAAAACACCAAGGTGCACATCTTCAATATGTGTAGAAGACGTGTGTATAGTTTCAGAACGATCGACTGAACGGTTTCGGAGGAGTTATGTACACAAACTCTGTACCGTATATAGAAATGTGCGCTTTTTCTTCAGCCGCCTGCCCGCCCTCCCGCCCACCCCCCGCCCTGCCCCGGCCGTGCGGTAAAACATAATACGTACCGTTTTTTAAAAACGGTTGTATAAAAATTCACTTAGTTGAGCTGCAAAAAAACAAACAGTGTTTGCTTTTTTCAGCTCAAATAAGTGAATGTTTAAATTTGTTATATTTGTTTTCATCATTTGTTCCCTATTTAGTAATGAAGAAAATCAATAATCCATTTGTAATACTAAAATATACAATGATTTTGAAATCAGGGGGAAAAGTACGCTTTAGATACAAAGCTTATCTGGAGCTCTGACCAAAGTACTTATTTTTATGGCCTTACATGGCTCTCATTGTAATGACTGTTCAGTTATTATAGGAATGAATGGCCTTACATGGCTCTCATTGTAATGACTGTTCAGTTATTATAGGAATGAATGGCCTTACATGGCTCTCATTGTAATGACTGTTCAGTTATTATAGGAATGAATGGCCTTACATGGCTCTCATTGTAATGACTGTTCAGTTATTATAGGAATGAATGGATGGCCTTACATGGCTCTCATTGTAATGACTGTTCAGTTATTATAGGAATGAATGGCCTTTTTGTGGAATTTATCGGGGTATAAACTTTTCCAAGTTTATTATCCCCGATAAATTCCACAAAAAGGCCATTCATTCTTTATAATTCCAGCATTTGAAATAAATTCATCATGAAAATGTGTTTATTTTCCGTTTTCTTAAGAATTATTTTAAATGCGCCTGACGGTTATGGAAAGTAGTTTGGCATGGGAGTTTACTGGGATATAAATTTTGGACAAAGACTTGCTACGGACCAATCAAATGTTAGGGAATTGTGCAAATATTTTTGAGCTGGAATTATGATTGCATAATCAGATGTGCCACACCTTGTTCACATACAATGCAAGCCATGTGATTTTGTACCGAAGAAAATGTACTGTATCTCATGAACAATGTTTACAATATTTTCCGTAAATGATTCCGAATGTTCACGAAATGTTCAGAGCAAATGTAGAATAGAATTCTGCACTTGCTATGAAAATTTTGTCAACTTCCGTCCCCATTTACAGAAAATATCACAGTTTCTGTAGCTTTCACGAAAAATTGCATATCTTCATGGGTACAAAACCACTTGTCTCATATGTGGCTGTGACTGAAGAAATGGGGCTTATGGGTTTTATCAGTCTGTGCATCCGCATCTACGAGGGTCATCCAATATGTAAGTTGATATATAGTGCATACATCTGAATGATCTTTGGCATACCGCTATATTGATACTTCGTCAATAACGCCGCATTATATTATATCACTACGTTTTATAAATGTCGTCGTCTCGTGGAAGTCATCTAGAAAAATATTTTGGGAAAAACATGAAGTTTTCAGTGAAAATTCCTGTATAGAAATGCATAATACATTGGAAATATGTTGCTTCACTTATTGTCTACGTTTCGTATGGTATACAGACTGATTTATTGGATTACAATCAGAAACGCTTGCATTTCTAATGAACTCCTCTCTGAAAATAAAATGAGAGACTAGTATCAGCATTTATATAGATATTACTTGCAGTTGGTAGATGATACGCATGTGATCAGATATCAAAGAGTATTGGCATTAACAATGGATCTGCTCAAATATTTCATACTCGTAGTTTAGTATAAGAGAAGGATAGCTGCGCAGTGGTGTCCACGCTCTCTAAATTAGCTTGAACATTTATGCTGTTGACATCATTAGTGATGTCATAACTCTAGGATGTCATGTGACCCTCTTCATTCTTTTGATGTGATTTTAACCCTTACAGTGCTTAATAAAATGGTGTCGTCTGCTATTAACTTTTTATTTTCTGTTTTTCTCATCAAAAACAGGCACAGCACTTTAGAATCATTTCCATTGGAAATGATTCTAAAGTGCTGTCAAACTATGTTTTTATTGAGAAAGAAGACACAATATAAACAACAGCAGATGACAATTTTCGGTTAACGTATTTAACAATATCAATACATCTGTATATCAACTTGACTAATCAGACTTAAAAAAGCTTAATTATGCCGTGATGGGCCATGGAAGGTTGATGTGTCCCCTCCGGTTCAGTATAGAAGCATTTACGAATATGTGCCAATCAATTATTAAACAGACAGGTTACATTTTAGGAGTATGGATACATGGCCAGGATTGTACATTCCAAACAAATGATACTGAGAATTCACTATATATTGGATGATATAAATAAACCAGAGCTCCAGATAAGCTTTGTGTCCAAAGCGTACTATACCCCCTGATTTCAAAATCATTGCGTATTTTACTTTTACAAATGGATTACTGATTTTATTCATTACTAAATAGGGAACAAATGATAACAAAATATAACAAATTTAAACATTCACTTATTTGAGCTGTAAAAACGTTGCTTTTTTCAGCTCAACTAAGTGAATTTTCAACTTTATGACCGTATTTTCAATACTGAATTTGAAAATCAATGCGTATTTTCACATTGCTGTGCGTATTTTAAACTCCCACTTTTGATAATCAAAACATATTCAGCAAAAATAATTGTGTAAAATACGCCAATACGCACCTTATCTGGAGCTCTGAACAAACTATATAATTTTCAGGCTACATGAGTTTTTGTTTCAGCAGGAGCTACACTGGTCACAAATTTCATAAGCCCCATTTCTTCAGCCACAGCCATATATATCGAACAGTGGTACATCTTCCCAGGGCATTTGGCTTGGATAAGTTCCACTGTATTACAAATCAGATATGCATCTACATTACTAGATATAGATTTGTACGTTCGGGAAGTGACGAACATGATTTGTATTTTCCATCAGTAAAACACTGTACATCATTTCACTCATGAAAGATCCTCTATGATTACTACATTCAAATCAGGGGTTGACACTCACACAGGGCTCCAGATAAGGAATTAGTAATTGAGTATTGTCACTCCATCATTTTTGAAGCAATTTGGTATTCAAAATTTTAATTGGGTAAAATAAAATCACACTACTGTTTACACATCAGCAGACCGCAATTATTGAATAGTTTGCTTTGAAATGAAAACATGTCTTGGCATTTCATTAGAATTGTCTCCTTGGAGACAATTCTAATGAAATACCAAGATGTGTTTTCATGGAAAAATCTGAAAAATATGCTATATTTGTGGTCTGTTTATCGTTTTCTGTAGCATGATAAAGATACCACACATTTTTCGTTGCTTTTTGATACTCACTACTTCTGATTTCAATTGGGTTTTTGGCAACTTTAATTGGGTATTTAAGCAAATGAGGGTCCACGGGATGCAGTGCAAATTGTCAGTGTGGGTCCTCGGCCAATAAAATGCATCAGGGATGCAGAAAACAGGGGTCAGGGAAATCCCTGCTTTAGACTAGATTGGTTCCGCCTCTGGCCTTGTCATTTGGGTGACGTCTCATCTTTAACTTTGCCAGGCAATGTGGAAAAAAATTAAATTTAAATTTCCGATTTTTTTTTTGATTTTTTTACCGCCGATGGAAAAAAAAATATTAAAAAAGAATTTGAACGCCCGTACATGAAGTACAACTTCAGGTTTATTTCCAATTTCAAAGTTATTCGTGTGCTCTACATGACCTGAATTTTTACTTGCAAAATTGGAAATAAACCTGAAGTTGAGTCTCCCGCTGAATCAGAAAACTGTACAGAAAGCCAACTGTGTGACCACAATGCTCATACACTAGAGTATTTGATGAGTATTTTATCATCAAAATCTGAGATAGTTATACAAAGATATTGGAAGTTAATAAGCTGTATAAAATACGTCACAAAATACGTCACATCGTTCGGCAATATTCGGAAACCACGTGATCCCCCACCTTGTGTGTTGTGTAACATTGGCAATTGTTAGTTATCAATAGCTGACATTAATGTATGAACTGTCATACCACAACATTTTTACCAGGAGCGTAAATGTGAAACAATAGTGCTCAGTGTGTATCAAGTGCCAAGTATGGTGACATCAACGAATTGTCACACGACTTGGTAAATAAATAAATAACTAGATGGCCGCGGCCTGCATGTCGCGCCTTGTGGCGAGGCATGGACACTAAAAAAAATAATTTGACCTTGACATTGGGCACAGGGGCCGCACGGGAGGGGGGTAGAATGAAAATATAGATGATGATAAACACCCATGTGAAGTTTGAAGGTAATGGGCAAAGCAGTTGCAGAGATATAGTTTAAACCGAACCGTTATAGTGTATACGGAATAAACCTATAAACAAAAACTTTAACCAAAGAACTT